>CM067502.1:19166067-19344008 GCA_034509495.1 Acestrorhynchus altus
GTGTGTGTGTGTGTGTGTGTGTGTGTGTGTGTGTGTGTGTGTGTCTTAGGCTGCACATGCTAAGTGAGTTGGAACATGCCTTTACTGAGCTGCAGAAGGAGAGTACTGGGGATGGGGGAGTAGTCAAGGGGTCAAAAACAGAGCTCATGCTGAACTGGGACCGTCGCCTGCTCATGACCCAGAATTCGTTTCGTGCCAAAGAGCCAATCCTGGCTCTGCGGAGGGCTCTGCTGAGCCTCAGCAAAGGGTGAGTATAAACCACATCTGCACTGCATTGATAATGATAACAATAATAATACATTATAAAAATAATCAATTAAATAATAACATATATTTTTTTAATTATTATAATGAAACTTATGAATGTATTAATTGGAATAAATTGAGACAGTAACAGAAAAACAAGGTAAAGAAGGAACATTCACTAGCTTTCTTTCCATCTTGGTTCATTGTAAACCAGTTAGCTGATGGAGTTGGCCTGTGTTATTACCAGCAGTCTGACTTGTATTGTATAAGTGTGTGAATTGTGTCTGCAGGAGTGTGTGTGAGGAGCAGGTGGGCGAATGTTGGCTCCAGAGTGCCCGCGTTGCCCGCAGAGCTGGACACCACCAGACTGCCTTCAACGCTTTGCTAAATGCCCAGAACTCCCACATCTCTGAGCTCTTTGTGGAGAAGGCCAAGTGGCTCTGGTCCAAGGTACAGTTTGTATTGGCTCATAAATGCAGCTCTGTTTTGGACATGTGAGCATTTTCCTAATTTGACCTCATCAGTAGTACTGCTGCAGAAATCTGACTGGAAAATCATACACTCTGCTGGAAACATCTGTGCTTCCTGTTTCACATAACAAAGTCAGACAGTGCTGGTGAACCAAAGTGAACCAATCTAGTATACAGCTCTTGTAAAGGTCATTCCAGTGTATTAGACACTCATGATGCCCTTTGCATGTAAACATGTGTAACATATACGTTTTCTTCGACAGGGTGATGTACACCAGGCTCTGATTGTACTACAGAAAGGGGTGAAGCAGTGTTTCCCCGAGGATCAGCCGCTCACTGACCCAAAGAGGATCCAAATTAAAGGGAAAGCCCTGCTGCTGGTGGGCAGGTACATGGAGGAGACGGCTAACTCGGAGAGCAATGCCATCATGAAGATATACAAGGTGCTGCTGCCAGGCCTGTTTCTGAAAGTCACATTATAGGTGTTCTTGTGCAAAAATCTTTCCCTATTGTGTTATACTAGTTTCTAAGGCAGCAGTCCACAGTTTCTGTCCAATCTTTTATTTAGTGAATATCAGCACAGAGAATACCACGTTGTTTTTGTGACAGTGTGACGCTAAGATGCTCATCTTCAATGGTTCAATGGTTTGTTTATTCATCACGCACACAGTTATACAAGTACAACATGTAGTGAAATGCTTATTACGACTGTAAAGCAGTCGCCACGGCAGCAAACCTCAGCAGCACCATCTTATATTGAAAAAAACAAAACAAAAGCAGTATACATGAGGTAAGAAAAAAAACACACACCCAGACTATGATCCAAGAGGAGCATAATCTAGGTAGATAAAAACCATCCGACAACTTAAGGCACACGTAATTCAACACAGACTAAGGAGTTGGGGTGGGATTCGTGATGGGAATGGGGAGGGGAGGAAGGTAAGAGTTCGACAAACAGTCCCTGCCCAGCTGCCAGCTCAGTCTTCAACTATATTAGGTAAATGCAGCATTATTACAGAAAATGCTCGTGTTCAGTTGTTTGTTGACAGTTTGCCTGCAAAAATTACTTAACTGATAAGGAAGCAACCAAAGAAACTAGCTGGTTAGTGTTCCTGGCAGCTTTCTGAGAAACCAACACTGTGTCTTTAAGAAAACAGCAAAATCTGAAACTGAACTGCAAACCTTTAATCCCAATATAAAGCTTTGAGGATCACTTTCTAAAGCTCTGCCTCCTGGTTATTTTAGTTGGTTATTCTCTTAACTAATTGTGTTTATTCTGCCTCAGAGGTAGTGCTGCCTTCTGAACCTTCTGTTTTGAGTAATGATTTTGCAAACCAGCCATTAATAGTACACAATGATCATTAAATGTGTGCAGATGCCTGCTTCTGACTAGTTGTAACTTCCATTGAGGACTTTGCATTTATCTTTTTTTTTTTTTTTTACAGTCAACTTGGGGTTTGTGGCAGCTGCATCAAAACAATCTAACTAAACTTACTATGATTCAATTTTTATTTAGTTTCTTGAAAAATAATCCAAACAAACCAAATGAAACCAAAACCTAGAAGAAGCTTTTGTGTGAGATCTGCCACCTAAACAATCCTTTATGTTTCATGTGTCGGGAATGGCTGCTTCCCAAAATGCACACTAGCTAAAAGCTAAAACTCTTTACTCTTTACTTTGATTCTCTCTGCAGGAAGTTACTACACTGTTACCGGAGTGGGAAGATGGGAATTTTTACCTGGCGCAGTATTACGACAAGCTCATGCCAATGATCACCGACAACAAGATGGAGAAGCAGGGCAATGTCATCCGCTACATTGTCGTTTATTTTGGAAAGTGAGTCTGATTGATTGTGCCACTTTTGAGGAAAATTAATTTGCAAAATGCAATTTATTAAAATTATTTCTGTCTCTGATGACCTCGTAGAGCACTTCAGTTCGGGAATCAGTACATTTACCAGGCGATGCCCCGCATGCTCACTCTCTGGCTTGATTTCGGTGCCAAAGTTTATGAGGTTGAAAAAGGTGAGATTTATATCATATAGATAGTTGAAGAGGAAATTCAGTTTACACACTCCAGCTAAATATCTAGCCAGGCTAAAGTACATCTTGGTGGAGGTAGTTTCACAGTTACCGTATCTAAGACCCCCCACCCCCAAGTAAAAAAGAAGCCCCAATTAAAATACTCATAACAGCTAATGGTTTGGACACAGGATGATGAGAAACATAATATAGATGTAATAAAATCTAGTTGAGTTTGATGGAGCTGATATTTGCTGTTCTACTCTGTGATGTAAAATGTTAAAATGGTTCATTTCTGACTGAATGGTCACTTTTAAAGTTTCTCAGTTCACTCTGTTTATTTACAGCCGGCCGTTCGGACAGGTCTCAGATGCGTGCAGACCTGAGTAAAATAAACGCTGTGATCAGTGAACACACCAGTAACCTCTCGCCGTACCAGTTTCTCACAGCCTTCTCTCAGCTCATCTCCCGTGTCTGCCACTCTAATGACGAGGTGTTCTCTGTGCTGATGGGGATTGTGGCTAAAGTCTTCCTGGCTTATCCTCAACAGGCTATGTGGATGATGACTGCAGTGTTAAAGGTCAGTGGTCAGTGGGACACCGACAGTTTAAAATCATACAATAAATACAGACAAAATGCCTTTGATACTGTATACAATAACTATACAACCATTAAGAACAAGACAGAGAGACTAGATGGTGTACAGTCGGTTCACAGGAGCAATGGCTGTAGTGCATGACTGTTTATGATCTGATCATTATTAATAATCCTGAACAGCAGAAGTACGAGTAATGTCATAGAGTTTTCAGAATATAAACATGCATAGGATATGCAATAAAGATGGCCTTTAGTGTTTATTAATTACAAACAGATAAATAAAAAATCTCAGGCTATATTTGAACAATGAATTCCAAAAAATGATGCATCATTTGTTTTTATATATTGTACTGCTAATTAAATGTAAATAATTCTAATTCTGATGAAATTGAATTAAGGGGAGATTTGAATTTGCTTTGAATTGTTTCTTGAAGGGTCCACATTAGGGCAGTAAAATGTAACGTTTCAGCATCTTCATTGCAATGTTAGTAAAGTCACATTGCAGGATGTGCATTGTCACGTAATGCAAATTAAATCATACATATACTACATCTTGATTCATGTAAAAGGAACAATTCAAACTGTTCTCATTTTCCTACACCATATCAACCAGAGGCAGATTAATCTTGGCCTTGTTAAAGTCACATGTTGGATAAATGACATCTGGAGAATTGTGGTGAAAATTACTGTATTTTTAAATATTGCAATATACATCCCAAAACATTTACATTTTTCTTTTTTTCAGAATCATGCAGCTCTAGTTCATATAACTGCTTTATTCATTTTCACAGCCTTTCCTCCCTTCCCTTACATTTTAAAAAGCCTTTTCTGTTACTGTACCTTTTAAGATACATGTATGAATGAAATGAAATCTGTTCTGATTGGCTGAGTGATGTATAATAATTGAGTCAGAGATTAGCCTTTTTGTTTTAATATAATGAGGCACCACACTTGAAACTTGGTGTGTTGTTTTATTATTATTCTGCAGTCCTCCTACCCCACCCGAATGATCAGATGCAAGGAGATTTTGAAGAAGGCCGTCAGCCTGAAAAGCTCCTTTGGAAAGTTCATTGAAGACGCAAACAGACTGACGGACAAATTGGTGGAGCTCTGCAATAAACCGGTGGGAAAATCAGTCTCCTCACATGAGACATTTAGGTTTTTAATGTGTTTCATATTAAAACTGTTTCAACAGTTGATTTGTTATTTAATGTAAATGTATTTTCTTACTGAAGTAGATCTTTAAAATAGATGTGGGAGATTATACGCAAGTGTTTCCTTTTCAAGGCGTACCATATTTTTTGATTGCTTACTTCTGACAGTTTTCAATCATTATGAAGAGAATTTGGTTTCATTTAAAACATACATTTCTCTATGTTTGTTCTCAGCGTGGCAGTTATACTGGAAATACATACATAATACCAGAGCTTTATTTTCTACCATGCAGATGTTCTGTAGCTCTACAAGCGAAATGGTCTATTCCTTATGCTGCAAAAACCTTATATCTCCATTTTAAAAACATTTAATCCCAATATTTCCCCCCAGTTTGGAAGTGCCAATTACCCACCCCAATTACGACTTTCCCACACCACATACGATGCCCCTGACACTAGGAGGGTGAAGACAAGCACATGCTTCCACCACCTCTTTTGAAACTGCTGTCAGTGCATCATTGCTGAGCAGCCAATGCACTTTGAGGAAAGTGCCGGCTTCCCAGACACCTGTGCCAACCAGAATTGCACTGATGTGGGGAGAGACCTCCATCTACCTGCCCAAAGAGAGCATGGCCAGTTTTGCTGTCTGGAACTCTAGCTGCCATTGGCAATGGATTTGAAACTTCAAACCTCAGATCATAGTGCTAATGCCTTAGACTGCATTAGCGACTTCCCTTGTATCTCAATTTTCATCGTGTTTCACTTTTGGACCTTAAAGTGAACCTGGCAGTTGTTTTTAATTGTCAGAATTTCATGGAGAATTGACCAAAATAATTTCTTCAAAATGACTTGGAATAAAATATTTACATTGATGTCCATTCAAAAATCCCTTCCCCTGTAAAGCTGCAATTCTGTAACCAGGTTTTTGCATAATGCTGATTTTTTTTTGTTCATTAGCAGGTGTTTAAGAAGAAAATTCACTAAAAGGTGCTGGCCTTAAACCCCCCCCAGAACAAAACTGATTCATTTCTTTCTTCTGTTGTCCAGGTTGATGGAAACAGCTCAACTCTGAGCATGAGTGTCCACTTTAAGCTGCTGAAACGTCTTGTAGAGGAGCCGAGCTTCAGTGAGATCCTGATTCCACTGCAGTCAGTCCTCATCCCCACCCTGCCCTCCACTGGTGGTGCTAACCCTCACCATGATGCCTTCCCTGGACACTGGGTCTACCTCTCTGGCTTCGATGACAGCGTCAGTTTTCATATCTCACACACTTCAAAGCCCAAATGTAGTCAATTGGCAGTTATCAATTATGATTCTAACATAAATTTAAAAATTATGTTTTTTAATTGTGATAATTTAGGCATTTTGTTAACTACAGTGTTAATTGGTTGGGTGTAAGCTTCCATAACTTAGCTATATTAGCCTTATATCTCAGCCACAACTGAAAAATCTGTAGACAATCTGCAGAGAACCCCTTAAAATAAAGTGTCCCCTTATTTTTAGATAACACACAGCCCTGATGTACCTTTAGCTTGTGGTCATCATGCATGGTTTCACATTGTGTTGATTTTCTTCATCCAGGTGGAGATCCTGGCGTCCCTCCAGAAACCAAAGAAAATCTCTCTGAGGGGTTCAGATGGAAAGTTCTACACCATGATGTGTAAACCCAAAGACGACCTGAGGAAAGACTGCAGACTTATGGAGTTTAACTGTCTTATTAACAAGGTTCATAATGGGCCTCTCCCTGGGGCACCCTACCATACATATTCTTATATTTTCCTTCACACATTCTCTCTGGTCTGAACAGTAATACAAGCACTTTGGTCTGTAATTCACAACAGAAAGTCAAGGGGGACTCTATAAATGTTTACACTCATTCTGACAGACTGTAATACACTACAGAAAGTGTAGGGGGTGCTATATAATGCTGAACAATGTGCATATGATTCACACTGACAGACTAATACATTACAGGAAGCATATAGGGCACTCTATAATGCTGTACAATGCTCATATGCTCCACATGCTCATTCTGACAGACTGTAATACACTACAGGAAGGGTAGGGGGCACTCTATAATGTCACCGTGTTTAATATGCAGTGTCTGAGGAAGGATGCGGAGTCCAGACGGAGAGACCTGCACATTCGGACGTATGCGGTCATTCCTCTGAACGAGGAGTGTGGCATCGTTGAGTGGGTGAACAATACAGCCGGCCTCCGCCACATCCTCACCAAACTGTACAAAGAGAAAGGTCTGCTCTTCTGTAGTGGAGAACACAAAGCATTTTAAAGCTTCTGTAGTTTATAATGTTCTTAATAAGAATGCTGCTCCTCTCAGGGATCTACCTGACTGGAAAGGAGTTGAAGAAGATGATTTTGCCCAAGACGGCGCCTTTACCTGAGAAGCTAAGGCTGCATAAAGATGTGCTGTGTGCCAGACATCCCCCTGTGTTTCATGAGTGGTTCCTAAGGACATTCCCTGATCCCACATCTTGGTAAGGTCACTCTACTAAGTTGTGTTTGTGACTATTACTTAGACTTATTGAAAGAAGAATACATTCAGCTACTATAACTCATAGAACCAAAGATCTGCACTTTGTGGGCAGATACATAACTCAGGATCAGAGTAACCTACAAATATTTTACACATAAAAAAACTACAAGACCTACTACCTAACCATCAGGTATTTACCATGTACCATGGTCTCCATATTATGTGAGGAAGTATCAGTGAGTAATCCTGCTCAGAAAACATGTGAAATCCACTTGTTTCCAACTGAATTAAATCCCAATTTAAATGCCAAAGGAGCTTCCAGGCCATGTGCTCTGTCCATGTTTACATGCTCAGATGAAGACAAATTTGAGTAGCCTGGGATCTCTTGAAAATTACAATACCTAGCATGTGTGACTGTCTCCTATATATATGTTTTATAAAAATTTTGGTGAAAGTACAAAAATATCCCTAAATGTTCTAAAGGTTCATTTTTGCTCATTGCTGAGATATGCAAATACATACAGCTGATCCAATAGAATTGGACTCTCTAGAGCAGATAAATGTGAACATATTGGCACCATGCCTAATGCCAGGTATGGGTTAGCAGTGGAACTGTATGGTACTGATGATGGTGTGCCATCCACTAGGATGTGCCATAGATTGGTGAGGTGGTGATCATCCAACATTCTAACTTCTCTAATGCTCCAAATTCTAGGAGAAATCCTTTCCTAGACAGTAGAGTCAGTTACTCCAATAAAAGCAGGATAAACACTTGTTAAAATCCTTGATTTGCATAGAAAATGAATGAGCAGGTGTAACAATTTTTTGTCCATTTAATGTTTGTTAACGCTGCAAGCTCTGCTGGTCATTTGGGGTGTTGTTGTGAGTTCAAAGTTCACAGTGTTTCTGCTGCAGGTACAACAGCAGGTCATCTTACTGCCGGTCCACTGCTGTTATGTCCATGGTGGGTTATATACTGGGACTTGGTGATCGACATGGAGAGAACATCCTGTTTGACTCCCTTACCGGGGAGTGCGTCCATGTGGACTTCAACTGTCTGTTCAACAAGGTCAGCTCAGCCAGGTGTTTAAAATGAACACGGTGTGACTTTGTGGTGTGAAACAGTTTTAGTATTTCTGAAATATTCTGAAGTGAAACCTCCGGTGCTTTTTTAGGGGGAAACGTTTGATGTTCCGGAGGTTGTTCCCTTTCGATTGACACAAAACATGGTCCATGCAATGGGGCCAATGGGAACAGAGGGCCTGTTCAGACAGGCCTGTGAGGTCACACTGCGCCTGATGAGGGACCAGAAAGAACCACTAATGAGGTTACTTACACACACACACACACAATTTTTGGTCTGTCTGTGGTAGTAATTAATTAAATACACTTGCTTCCTGAGTAATCTTTTTTTCTGATTTTATTATTATTATTGTTTTTTCTTTCAGTGTGCTGAAGACATTCCTCCATGACCCTCTGGTGGAATGGAGTAAACCAGTGAAAGGCTCATCAAAAACCCAAGCTAATGAATCTGGGGAGATTGTAAATGAGAAGGTATTTTGCTCTTTATTAACTGCAGAATTTCAAATCTTCATTTATGCAGTCCACAGAATAACAATAAATTTATATCCAGAATAAAGTTCAATTTCAGTTAATAACTAGAATGAAAAATTATTGAGAATAAATGTAGAATTAAATGAATTTCTAGAATAATGTTGGAATAAAATATGAACAGTTTTGTTACAATTAAAATCTAGATTTACGTTTTAATTGAGCTATTTTCTAGAATAAAATTGGAATAAATTGATATCTATTTTGATTTTCTAAAACAAGTAATATCTTGGATAAAGCTGTAAGTATATAAATATGAAGAACAAACGTCCTAATAAAATTAAAATCTAGAATATCATTCTAAATGAATGAATATTCAAAAAAAACACTTGTCAAGAATAAATGTAAAATAAAATTACCATCCAGAATTAAGTTGTAAAAAAATAAATATGAAGGTTCTAATACAGTTTATGTCTAGAATGAAGTCCAAATTGAATTAATGTCCAGAATAAAGTTGAACAAATTCAAATGCAAATCATTTCCAGAATAAAGTAGTCTAGTCTCATAAACTAGTCTTAAAGTAAACTAAGAATTTCTAATTATATTAATATTTGTAATGATGTTTTAATTAATATCAAGAATAAAGCTTTAATAAAATTAATATCCAGATTGAAGCTCTAGTAAATTAAAATCTAGAATCAGTTCTAGTTGATTTGCTTGTAGCTTGTTTTTTAAACAAAATTAGGTAATTGTAGCTAAAATTCAGCAGATTCATGTAAACAGATTACTATCCAAGTTATTATATATTAACTTCATTGTACCAAAAATACTTGTGTATCGCTGCTGTCCAATGAAAATCCATTTTTCTCTATGCTTTGAATCATGTAGCTACTCTGTATAAATAATTATGGATGAATAGACCAACAAGAATTCTACAATTACTTTAATTACTCTTATTTTACATGAACTTCCATTCAAAGTTAAGAACGCTTCTGTGTTCTACTGTAAATTCACTGTTACTGATTTTTTTCATTGGACAGTGACGACTGTCCAAATATTGAACAACATATAAAAATACTGTTCTGATGTTCAGGTATTTACATTGAAAATGATGGTCATTTCTCTGTATAGATCCTGAGGATATAGATGTCCAAATGCTTACTGACTTGAAATGGCTTGAACTCCTTTTCTTTTTCAGGCTAAAACTCATGTTCTGGACATTGAGCAGCGTCTGCAGGGGGTGATAAAGAACAGGAATAAAGTGAGGGGTCTGCCTCTGTCCATCGAGGGACACATCCACTACCTCATCCAGGAGGCCACAGATGATAACCTGCTATGCCAGATGTATCTCGGCTGGGGACCATACCTGTGATCAATACCACAGCACTTTATTTTCAAAGATATCTGACTAACATACCAAATCTGTGTACTAAACTGTGAAGACCTTTTGAGGTTTGTTCATTTTTTTTGGACAGTTTTGAATTTTCTATTTGAACATTTTACTCATATGTTATTGTTTGTTTGTATAAACTCAGAGGTGAAATTTAGTTTAGATAAAGGCTGTTGTTACTTTGCCTAATGCTTTATCTAATCTAAATGCCTGTTTGTCAGTCTATGAACTTGTTCATGTTGTAACCTAATAGTCACACAGTAATGAATTAATTGACAGGGAATGAAATGTTTTTGTGTATGTTTTTACAGCTACACAAATCTGTACTTGTATAATATTTGTTTACATTCCTGCACATTTCTATTAAAGGCCTTTTGGACCCATATAGAGTTGTCTCAGACTGTCTTATGACTGTCAAACATTACACAACACAAGTGACGGGCTTTATTCAGCACGTATTAGTAGCAGTACAAAAAGATACCCAGAGGCTTCAGTACATTTAATGGAAGGATTTGACTTGTTGAAAATGCATAGATTTCAGTTTAACGTCAGGTCCCCTACCATCAGCCAGTTTAAATAATAATACCCACTTCAAGGTCTTATTCTATTCCTCTCTCCCTTTATCAATTAATTTCCAACAAATTTCCAATTTACCTAAATCGATTGCCTAAGGAAATTAGGGAAACTAGGTGCTACTCCCACGTGGCCATAATTGGGGAAACTTTTTGGGCCAATGTGACCAATGGTCACTGACGGAGCTCCAACATTGCTCTGTGGCGAGAGGAGAACCTTACAGAAGGACAGCACAGTGTTCATCACCTAGCTAGTACCATTCATACAGTGAAGCATGGTGGTGGCAGTATCATGCTGTGGGGATTTTTGTCTGCAGCAGTGAAGACTTGTCAGGGTTGAGGGGAAGATGAAGGTTTATCTAACAACAGGAGAATGACCCAAAGCACACAGCCAGGATAACAAACCAGTGGCTTCAGGACAACTCTGAATGTTCTTGAGTGGCCCAGCCAGAACCCACTTGAACACATTTGAACATCTCTGGATTTATCTAAAAATGGCTGTAAACTGACACTCCCCATTCAATCTGATGAAGCTTTAGAGGTTCTGCAAAGACGAATAGGAGAAACTTCCCAAAACCAGCTGTACCAAGCTTGTAGCACCATACTCAGAAAGACTTGCGGCTGTAATTGCTGCCAAAGTCATCGTGGTTTATTGTGTGTAGAGGTTTGGGGGATTAATTAATTGAATCCATTATGACATAAGTACTGTACTGTGAACACTTTCTCAATACACTGTATCTACTGTGAAGGCTGAAGCGACAGTGTGTTTTCAGTAATATAATGGTTAGAGGATTTTGGCGGAGGTGACGGTGATCAGTCATTATGACGAGTTTTTTAATCCAAAACAAATGATGAACTTCAAAGACATGAAGTGACATCTCCTCAGGGAACAACTTTACATACTTTAGATACTGGGTTAATCAGTAAATATCACAGGTGTAGTGGATTTACATTTGTGCTCATGTACTTTACCTTAAAACACCACTAATTTAGTTTATCACTTGGAGCAGCAGTACAAATACTAACTTTCTCAAAATCATCCCGTTATAATTAGTTTTGCTGCACGGTACAGGTTATGACATTTTGAAAGAGGCCACATTTAAGATAATAAGCAATGAAAATAAGTCAGAACCGTTAGCACTGGAGCTAACAGGTTGAGCCTGTCGAGTTTGGTGTGGTAAGAAAAGATTACGATGTAATAGGTCACATTTTTGAGGAATGTATGACAATATTTTCAGATAAAAAGTTAAACTATATCAATATTAAAGCTCCATGTCGATGAACTGCTGTGGGAACAGGAAATGACTCGCTTTTTTACAGATTTTATTGATGTAAAAAAGGCCAACCAGAGAAGACCTAACAAGCAATCCATTTTGCTATGAAACCTGTAAACCATGTCTTTGCTAAATAAACACATACATAAATAGTTTACACTCGTGTTTTTGTGCTCATTTATTAATTCAAGTCAATAAATTGTCCCCTGGGTTTAATATACAATTCCCTCACTGTAATGAATAAATGGAATGAGTTGTGTCCCTCTTTTGTCCCATAAAGTGTCCTCTGAATTTGGACTGTTTTTTAGGGATCAACAAAGTTTATCTATCTATCTATCTGTCTGTCCGTCCGTCCGTCCATCCATCCAAACCATCCGTCATCATGTAGTTAATTAGTCGCAACACACGTTTGTACCAGCAGAGGTCGCTTTTTCCCGCAGTGCTGTCCCCGCTCCTCTGCGGGCACAGCTGCTCTGATCTGAGCAGTAGACGCTGCAGTTCTGGAGCATCTCCTCAGCTCCTCGGATTTGGATTGTTGTGGCTGAGATGTCAACTGATGCTCGTGCAAAACGCAGTAACACTGTCCAGCTGACCACCGAGGACACGTTTAATCCAAACGGAGCTGAAATCATGAAGCCCACCCGAGATACTGGTGTTTGTGTCACTGGTGCAGAATGGTGATCCAGTGAGCCTGATGGAGGTGTGTGTGACCAGCCTGCTCCACACTGGGTAGGTTCACAGTAAGTAGACTAACACACTGGCTCTGGAGCAGGTTTAGAAGACTGACTTTATTCATTCTTCAGCAGTTACTGTGTAATGAAGCTGAAACACACACACACACACACACACACACACACACACACACACACATACACACACACACACACACACACACACACACACATACACACACACACACACACACACACACACACACACACACACACAATACAAATATTTAAACCAGTGTTGAGGTTTCTCCCACAATGCACGATGGTATCATACATAAATATAAAATATAACAAATAAAAATATGCATTATATGATTCATAATATTCTGCAAACACTTTATATATTGCTACTATATACTATCTACTTTTATAGAACCTACTCAGATGAAGATTGAGTGGTTGTAACTTCAGGTTCCTGCAGAAGGTGTTGAAGGTGTAGGAAGACTGGCTTATAAATACCTGCGGGGTGTGTGACAGGATTCATAGAATGAGGAGGGTTTGTACAGTGCAATGAATATCACAGTCAATGTTTGGAAAAAGGAACACAAACAGCCCCAGGAGTGACTGCATTTGGGACACAGGCCATAGTGTGAAGGAAGGAGCTGAATTTAATGGTGTATGGAAGTGTATGCTCATAAGGGTCTACAGCAGTTGCAGAAATCCCATATGACCATGAACATATGGAGCAGAGTGGCATGCAAGAGCCCTTTGCTTGCTTCTGCTCACAGATTTTGCCAATCTCCTGGCCCAAGATCATGACAATGTGGCTGTTTTTCCAGGAACTCTTCCAGCTACAGGCACCCTAGATACACCTTCACCAGAGCCTAGTGCCAGTCCAGAGATCTGGACTGAAACCTGTAGGACTGTAAAAAAGAGCAGAACCCAGAGTCTGTAGTACAGAGAGCAGGAAGTCCTGGGTACAGAGATCGCACTTGGTCTCCTACTTTGCACCGTCATCGTAGGCTTGTCAACATCACCAGGATAAAGGACTATGTGAGAATAAAAAAGCAACTGGCAATACCTATGAAATGACTGATTACTGCAGTCTAACACCTCATGTACCATTTATGCTTTCTTCTTTGCTTTGGAAGCCCAGAAAGGACATCAAAGACATTTTTGTTCAGAAGAAACAAACTGTCGAGAAAGTGACATTCCCATGTTCGTCAATTGAACATGGATTAACATCCAAGCAAAATCAGACACCCTCAAGACCAACAAGAGCAAGGTCTTGTTTCCCGGTTGCAGTGGGTGAAGCAAAACAAAAATTGGACTGTTCATGACTGGCAAGATGTCACCTGGTCTGAGGAATCGTCTTTCTCCTGTATGTGATGCTTGGTGTCATGTTCATTGGGAAGTTCAGGAAGCCTTCAATGAGGACTGTGTGTTTAGGTTGTTTAGGTCTGCTTTAACTTTAACACACCCTTTGCAACTCTGCTTGTTAATGAGCTGATTATTTGAAAGTGGTGTGTTGGGATCGGGGAAAGCTCTACAATTTGCAGGGGTAGGGTTGCCTCTAGGATCAGAGTGAGAAAACAGTGTTTGAGGTGACAGTAAATTTGAACCACAGTGTCTAAATTGAGCTGCTGAACAACCAGGTTTTTTTATTCACCGATGAACATAAGCTGCTTATGCTGGTTGAATATCTTATCTCGACCAGCATTTGGTATGTTTCTGTTTGCATTTGATGGTTTAGTTTGTCTACTAGCATGATGAACCTAATCAACCTAACCAATTAGTCTCCTGGTTGGCCAGTAAGACCAGCATGACCAAAATCAAATGCCACATATGCTATGCTGGTCAGGAGCAGGCTAGTTTACCAGCATATGGTATGTATTGGCCTGAATGACCAGCTTTTCAAACTCCTTTACAATCAATGACCAGCTTAGACCATGCAAAACCAGCTGCCAAAAAAGCTGGCCTTGAGCTGAATTTTTCATCAGAGTTGTCAGTCACAAGTTTTATGTAAACATGTTTATTTACATGTTTATCATCTGCTTAAAAGATGAATCTGTGACTGTGCTGTAACATGTTTTAAGAACCATCATCTGAAAACGATGAAAAAGATTTTTTTTATGTCTGTTCTTTTTCTTTGCAGTTATGCCTGTGACCAGACTGTATGGAGCTGCTGAAGAGCCAAAAGCCTCAAGGGGGCAGGACCAGCCCCAAAACTGAATCGGACAAAAGTGAAATTCAGTCCGGCTCAAGACAGGAGCCCCTTGTGGCCTCAGATCATGACAATGTAGTTGTTTCTCTAGGAACTCTTCCAGCTACACACACTCTGGATACACCAGAGCCTAGTGCCAGTCCAGAAATTTGGACGGAAACCTGTAGCACTGTAAAAAAGAGCAGAACCCATGAGTGTGTTGTAGAGAGAGCTGTAAGCCCTGGATACAGAGATGGCGCTTGGTCTCCTACTATGCATCGTCATCACAGGCTTGTCAACAGCGCCAGCTTCTGTGGATTTGGATCAACTCATATGGTGCTACATGAGAATCTGAATGCAACTGGCAGTACCCATGAAATCATTGACTATCGTAATCTAACACCTCAAGTACCGTTTGTGCCTTCCATTGCCAAATCCTTTCCAAAAAAGAGGATTTTTCTTCGGAAGCCCAAAAAGGCCTTCAAAGACTTTTTCGTTCAGAAGAAGCAAACTGAAAAAGCAAGATCACCATGTTCACCAAGTGAACATGGATCAACATCCAAGCGAAGTAAGAAGCCCTCAAGACGTAGAAATCAGAGCAGGACCTTGCATGAAATGAAGGACATGCTTTCTGACTCCTCAAGTGAATGTTGTACTGATGTCTGTGAAGATTCTTTGTCTTTAAAAAGTTTTGGCTCTCAAGCCGGATGTGGAGAGATTTTTGTGGATGAAGAGTATCTGGTGTCGCTTGAAGGAGTTCCTAAACCTGAGGCTGACCTGGATGCTACCGAAACTCCAAAACCCAGTCCAACCACAGCTACCTTTCAGGGTGGTAAAGAGCAGCTAGCTTCTCCTGCTCAGCCTGAAGTCTTAGACCTCTTTGGAATGTGGGAGACCTTCAATGGGACCATTCTTGTAGGGCAGAACTCAAGTTGGGACAGTAAGGCAACCACAACACCAGCCTCTATATCACCTTCCACAAACAAGACAGCTAGTCCCCTTGGGAACCCTTCTTCCCAACATGCTGATATCACAGAATTAACTACCACTGAGACACCAAAAAATGAGAACCAAGAAAGCACCAGTGATGAGGGTTACTGTGATTACCTTTCCAACGAGGACCACACCAGAAGTTCACTAACACCAGTACAATCAGGAAAGTTCCCAAGAGACACCTACAGTGGAGATGCTCTATATGAGCTTTTTTATGATCCAAGTGAAGCAGAAATTACCCCCATTTTTGATGATGAGATGGACCTAACTCACAGCATCATTGGCCAATCAAGTGACCTTCCCTTATCTATGTACAGCTTTCATGTTGGAGCTGAAGAGAACCTGGCTCCCCCTTTGGCGGTGGATTTTATTAGTCATGAGCTTTTGCAGAGCAACTGGGCCGGAAGGGACTGCCTGCTGAAACTTTGCGACACAGAAATATCAATGGCTATGGGTATAGTCAGTTGGTTAAAGCAAAAGACACTCAAGGGTATCCCTACAGAGTTGGGATCTCCAAAGACAAACAAAAGGAATAAAGAAGATACATGGGAAGAGGGCAAATCTGAATCAGCAGCGATTACAAAAGTACCTAAAGGGTTGAGTCTAAGGACTGCAAGCAGTAGAGAAGATACAATGTACTTAAAATCAAAGGAAACTTGTCAGGAACATGGTGGTCATCTTTCAATAGAATCTCCAAAATTGGTTTCAACTGTTACAACACCAGAGAGTCTACCAAGGACTCCAAGTCATGTGTGCTTCCGGATATTCAATATCAATTCTCCTTTGACTCCTACAAGGGATTTGCAGTCTCCAATGGCACCTTCTCCTGGCTCTGGAACAGGTTCCTTGTTTGTGCTCGCTGTAAACAAAGCATCTCTTTGTGAGTCTTGCAAGGCCTCCCTAAAACAGGGTGCCAAAGAGCTGCACCTGTGCCATTCTTGCACGTCCTTTATAGAGCGCATAAAGACGTCAGAGCTTTGGGCAAGGGCCACCCTCCAACAATCTAAAACCGCAGGAACAAAGTCAATGAAAGATGGGCTGCTCCCATCTCCTAGCAGCAGTTGCGGGGTAGCAAGTGATATCAGCATTCTTTCTCTAGTAGAGCAATGTGCAAGCCAGGTGTCTTCACTAAGGATTAACAAGTATCAAAACCTGTCCGAGTTTGAAACAAAAGGAATTGCAGAGTCAGGTAAAGATACACAACCTAAGAAAGATCGTCCCAAGAAGTACCTTAAACCCAAGCACAAAAAGAAAGGCAAGGTTTTGACCAAAGGTCTAGATATCAGCGAATATGCTAATGTAAAAAATGGCTTCAACCATGATGCCTCCAGTCCATCTGTTTTGGAAGCAGAGGGTCTTGGCCTTGTCGCTACAAATGATTCAGATGACTTAGTTCTGGAAACGTACAAGAGTCTGTGCTTCTCACAAACTAATACATTCAATGGCACCGACATATCTCAAGCCTCTAGGCCCACTTCTCTTCCCCTCTCAAACACTACTTGCTCTGAGATTTCTAGAAAAGAGTGTCACAAAGTCAACGAGAGATCACACGAAAGATCACAGCGACACAAGAAGTCCGTGGTGAACAGAGATGGACTGGCTGACAATGTCTTCCTAGAGGAGAAGAAGGTGGAACGAAAGCGCAGAATGAAGAAATGAGGCTGGTGCCAAGCAGGTGCTAATGTCCTTCAAGTAGAATCTGCATGTTAATGTTCATTGGTCATTGTTTTATTTGTTGACTCTAAGGGTCTAGAGTCCAAAACACCACAATTTGATAGCCTTAACTTTCCTTAGTGGAAGAGCATCAATCTTTGTGGTTCTAGTTCTAATACTCAACATTTGCCAGGAATGGGTCTTAAATGAAGTCTAATGTAAACTTTCTGATATTCTGGATTATGTTTGTAGCAATGTTTCACCCACACCTGTTTGGGGTTCTGAATACCCCAAAACATTCTGGCAACTAATCTTGTCCACCAGGTTATTGGTTTAGTATGTACAGCTCTTAGATTCAGGCAAATTGCACCTTCCATCCTGAGTCACTTGATTGTTGTGTATAGTGTAAATCAGATTGACATTTGACATGGTGGTTCAAGGGTTTTCTGAGAGTGCTGTAAAAGGAAGGATCAATAGAGAACTGCACATCCAGTTGCATACACTCTCGGCCATACTGGTTTGGACATCTCATTTTATGTGATAAAAGTCCTGTAATTCTGATGTTCCCAAACTGGTTCTAATGTCCTCCCAGACAGTCCATATTTATTTATTTATTGCTCTTGTTGGGTTGGAGTAAAAGTATGTGAAATCAAGCCAATCTTGAAGCCCATATAGATTCTGGTGGTGGTGGAAATGCACTTTGTATGTGGTAGCAATAGACATTTATGTTTCAGTAATGTTGAGTTGTGTGGTGAGTTTTGTACAATCTTAGAATTCATTAAAAAGAAGATTCAAAGTAGTGTAAAATGAGTTGAAAACATTGGTGGTGCGTCTCTGCATTGGTGGTGGGTCAAAACTGGCATGGTTACTGAAACAGACAGAGGCTCTGGGTAATCCTGGTAATGTGGTACACCTCCGTATATTTAGAAGAAGGCTCTGATTAATACCTTCAGCCTTCAGCTGGTTGAACTGAAGCAATGCAGTCCTGACACAGGTCATTAATATCGAGCGTGAGCATTGGTGCAGTGGTAAAACAGATACTATGATAAGTGATGCCTCTGTAAGGCCTCAGGGGAAAGCTGTGTCCTTGTCCTTCGTCCTACTGCCAGTTTCTCACTGTGTAGAAATGCTCACAGCAATCATTTTCTCCTTCAGTTCACATATTTAACTCAAGTGTAGGCCAGAACGTAACATCTCTCACACACACACCAGCTGGGTGTCTAGTCTGAGATAAATTTGCACTTGTTAGAATTGTGTCACATACAGAAGAACTGCATCTGATTATTTTGTAGCGTTTCAGCCTGTTGTAATGGAAAAGGTATGGCCTGGTACGTATGTTAGGTACATTGGTAGGTGTTCATCTCAACAAGAGGTTACAGTGTTGAGATGAAGATCTAATGGGCAATTACCCATGTGGGCTTGATCCCCACTCTTGACAGAGATTGGTCCCTTCAGCCAAAACAGAAGGGTCAGGAATGAGCTACCCTGCAGAACATTAACTAAATTAGATAGCACTGATTGTGGCTGACAGTGAAACATCTGTACCAAGCTTTGGCCTAGCCCAAAACTGCCAGCACACAGAACACAGTACTCAAGCTTTATTAAGAACAGAATGAATGAGATATTTAAAAACAAACTAAAAAAAAACATTGAGCTACAGAAAAAATAATGTACCGTTATGAGTATTAAGTATGTAATATGTAATTGAATAAACATTATGCAGGTAACAGCAGTAACAATACAGTACAAATATAGAGCTTTCCGTGGTATGATAATTGCTGCAGCAAAAGACTCTTGTTGTTAGTGCACAGACCAAATCATAAGTTGTACAGACATGAAATTTGGTCAACATGTAGTAGTCTCTCCCACTACTCAGGTGCTGTAGCTCAGCCCAGTTGGCCTATTGATGGCGTTATAGCGTCAGTCTTAAAATTTCACATCTCCCACCCTGTGACATAGAGACAAAATTCTTTTTTTTTTCTTCTCGCATATAAGCAATTCCACCTTGTACATGAACTCCCTGACCTTTAAAAATGCCTGATTATTACAATAATAGGTTTTCCTAATGTCTGTGTGTGTGCTGCACCTTGCCACACATTGTACCTCTCTATAGATCAGTATATAATGTAATTTTTCTCCTCTTGTAGAGCTGTAGGGAGAGACGAACAGTCATTTTGTGCTTGTGTTGGAGAAGATTCCAGTTTTAGCAGTGTTCAGCACGGTTACTTTAGGCTTTGTAATAATGAGCTGGTGCCTCTGTCAGTCAGCCTGGATGGACTGGATCTATAATTAGGATGCCAGGAGGGAGCTGGCTCACTGATGCTCTATTATTAGCCTTCCCATATACACTGTACCACAAGCAGAGCCAACATTTCAGTATTTATTTAGCAGTGTGTGGTTTATTTACTTCGAAGGTGGCAAATCAGCTGCATCGATTTTAGAGCATCAGGAGTGCTGTTACAGGCATAACATTAACACCACCTGCTCAGTATTGTGTTCCCCCTTGTGCTTCCAAAACAGCTCTGACACATCTGACAGTGTCCTCTGAAGGTGCCTTGTGGTATTTGGCACCAAGATATTAGCAGCAGATCCTATTGTAAAGTGTGAGGGTGGGCCTTCGTCAGCATTGATGACCATGTATAGAGTTCTGCAATGAATGATGTCAACACCAGGCTGGGAGTGGTCATTCAGTTGTGCTGAGGCTTGATGGTAGCTTACTGTAACCAGAGGGCTGCACTAAATTGTTTTTTGAAGAGATGTTTATTGATCTAGTATGTGGTGTATTGTAGAGTTCAGGAGAGATGATGCCTCTTAGAAGAGAACAAGTGCAACTGATGACAGAGAGGAGAGATTTTGAATATCAAAGCTTGTTTCCAAAAACATCTCAAGATTTGCCTCTCAAAGCTCCTTGCCTGCTGTCTGGTAACCATGGCAACAGCGCATCACAGGGAAAGCTGACTGCATTACTGTTGCAAGTCAGACGGACACAGTATTGGCCACTTAATTATGTCAGATGCAGTGTGTAGTATAGTAACGGGTTCTATAACAGGTAATAGAATCTGATTGGCTGAGGCATTTTGGCTTGATTTTCCTTAAACAGTGTGATAGAGTGTGATCTATACAATAATACATCTTTAATCAATTATTTTGTTAATGGGCTCTGAGTGGTTCAGCAGTCTAAAGACTAGCACTGTTTCAGAGGATCGCAGGTTCGAATCCCGGGTCATCATGCTAACCATTGAAAACTGGAGTCCAAGAGACAGTGCCTGGCTGGCACATGTAGTGGAGGAGGCATGTGTTTTTCTTCACCCTCCTAGGGTTGGGAACATCATATGTGTTAGGGGTAGAGTCCTAACAGGTTTGGGTGAGTTTATTGGTGGGTTAAAATAAATATAAAAATCTGATATAGTGCGTAGTTTAACAGTAACAAAACAAAATTTATGTTAAACGTTAAATGGATTTTGGTGTTAAATACTATTAAAATTGTTCAGTGGTGGTGACTGAATCTAGACAAGTGTTTCTCAACCCGGGTTCTGGAGGTACCCATACCCTGCACATTTAAGAGCTTTCCATAATTCAACTCATTAACCTGCATTTTCAGAGTCCTAGGGGGTGTGTTAAAGCTAAAATGTACAGGGCAGGGGTGCCTCCAGGATCAGGGCTGCAGTCCTAAAAACTCCTTCACAGAAAGTTATTACACCAAATGGTTATATATACACCACTATTTAACTGTAGTTTTGAGAAGAGTTTTGGGACTAGATAGTAGAGAGATACATGCAGGGTGTGGCAAAAATGTACCTTATACTCTTACTGAAAAGAATTTAATATAATGCCAAATGAGTTTTTTTTAAAACCAACAGTGGAACACTGTTTTGGTCATGTAGACCCATTATATGGTTAAAACATGAAATGGAGCAGATAAGAATTCAATAAAATGATTATACTGATTTTACTACAGTTATACAGTGTTAATGTGCATGAAATGAAGCACCACTGGTTTAACTGTAGTAAAATGACTGTAGTCATTTTATTTTACTGCCCTCTGCTGATCCATAGAAGCAATAGACAGGGCTTGTGTTCTTTGTTAAAGGATTATTGAACACTTATCTGATCTATTTCTCCAACTGTTCACATTTTTTTTGCCTGTAATTATTATCTGTAGGATAATACTGCAGAAGTACTTTAGGGACTTTTTTTTTGCCAGCCTCTTTAATAATTCAGATTTAGCACAGTGAAAATGGAAGCCAAAATGGAAGTTAAGTAGAATTCACATTAATAATTCAGTGAGGCCGTCTGGTGCGGATGGCTCCAAAGAAGCTGTTCAATCAAACCTTACTTTGGAGTTTTGTTTCTCTTGCTTTGTTTGAATTTAGAAAGTCTTAGAAAGTATTAAAGTCCAAATTCTAATCATTCTTTGTTAACCTATGTTATTGTTGTGAGATTCAGAGATCTGCCTCAGCTTTTTAAAAGATTCTAGTGTCAATGAACGACCTGTGGAAATTTGTCTATTAGATTTTAAGATTCAAGATTCAAGACTAGTATTGTCATGTGCACAGTAAAGGGGCTGTTACACTGTACAATGAAATTCTTACTTTGCT
This sequence comes from Acestrorhynchus altus, assembly GCA_034509495.1. Taxonomy (NCBI): domain Eukaryota; kingdom Metazoa; phylum Chordata; class Actinopteri; order Characiformes; family Acestrorhynchidae; genus Acestrorhynchus; species Acestrorhynchus altus. The sequence goes on from CM067502.1 coordinate 19,187,955, forward strand.
AGTTCTCCTCAGCACTCAAGCTATTAGATGTGAAACTATACATATATGTTATGACTATACACACAATTTGACTAGAGACAAAATGATATAAAAGTAGACAAGAGGTAGACATAAATAGCTTAAGGAGCTTAAGTACTGGCAGTAAAGTAAAATTACATGTGCAGTATTATGCAAAGAATATTGTCAATGTCAATGTGCAATAGTGCAGCCGCAAAAATTATGTTGTGTATCCATATCATATACGGAGTATCCAGTATAGTTCCATTATGGATGTGTGTGTGTGTGTGTGTGTGTGTGTGTGTTATTGAGTGTGTATGCTGGCTACTCAGAGCTCTGTTACGGTGTGTTTGTGTGTGTGTGCGTGTTTTTCCAGGGTTGACTCAGTGTTTCTGATGGTAAGGGCAATATAATATAGAAACTGTTTGCAGGTCTGGTTGTCCTGGACTTCTCAGTCCTGTAGCGTCAGCCTGATGGTAGGATTGTGAAAAGACTGTGTTGGGGTTGTGTGCTGTCATTGATGATGTTGAGAGCCATTCTAGTGCTCCTGGTGTGGTAAATATCCTGAAGGGAGGGGAAGGATGCTCATGAGATGGACAGTTTGGTTTTGAGCAACATCTGGAGGGCCTACCTGTTCTGAACAGTACAGTTACTGCTGGGACTTGTGATTTGGCATGTGTTGTGAGACCAGTTCAGATACTCACTGACATGAACACTGAAGGTCTTCACTCTCTCCATCTGTGTCTCACCTATGTAGAGTGACAAGTGCAACTCCCCCTCCTCCTAGGGTCAACAATTAACTCCTTGGTCTTATCTGCTTTGAGGGACCGATTGTTAAGATAAGATAGATTTTTATTTTCCACAGTATGTATGTATTGCACTTGTACCATTCTGTCAGCAGCAGATATTGCACATTAATTAGAGGTAGGATATGGTCCATGTGGTGTGTTTGTACAAAGTGTGTTTATGACAGTAATAAATTTAATCCTAAAGCCAAACAGCAGTGGGGAGGAAGGAGCTGCAGTATCTTTCCTTTCTGTATTGCAGGTGGAGGAGCCTTCACTGAAAGAGCTGCCCAGTGCTGCAACTGCCTCCTGTAGTGGGTGAGAGGTGTTGTCCATTATGGATTTGCATAGCTTGGGCAACATCCTCTTCTTCTCCACCACCTCCCCCACTGGGCCTAGCGCACAGCCCAGGACAGAACTTGCCTTCCTGATAAGCTTATCCAGTTTCTTCCTGTCTGCTGCTGTAATGTCACCTCCCCAGCAGACAATTCCATAGATGTATGCCACCACAGAGTCATAAAAAGATTGGAGAAGTACACTCTGTATTCCAAAAGGGCCAGAGCAGACTCCACTTGCTAAGAACGCTCTGGTCCTTTTGGAATGTGCGCTAGGCCCAGTGGGGGAGGTGGTGGAGAAGAAGAGGATGTTGCCCAAGCTATGCAAATCCATAATGGACAACACCTCTCACCCACTACAGGAGGCAGTTGCAGCACTGGGCAGCTCTTTCAGTGAAGGCTCCTCCACCTGCAATACAGAAAGGAAAGATACTGCAGCTCCTTCCTCCCCACTGCTGTTTGGCTTTAGGATTAAATTTATTACTGTCATATTACTGTCATATTTCTTATAAATTGTAAGACCAATCCTGTTTATTGTTTTGATTAGGTATTTGTACCAGGTATTTGTAGGTCTTGACCATTTCAATGTCCCTTCCCTGGATGTTCACTGGAGCAGGTGAGGAGAACTTAGTCCTGTGGATGTCCACCACCAGCTCTTTGGTTTTACCTGTGTTGATCTGGAGGCAGTTCTGCTACCACCAATGTACAAAATCTCTTGTAACTTCTCTGTATTCCCTTTCATCATCATCTGAGATTTAGCCAACAATGGCATAGTCATCAGATGAAAGGTGAAAGGTTGAGATGTTGAGGGTGAAGTCCGCAGTGTAGAGGGTGAAGAGGGATGGGGTCTGAACTGTTACTACAGTCTGTTTGTGAAGGAGTCCATAGTCCATGTGGTGAGATAGTGATCACTCCTGCTCCATCTTGCTCCCTTGTAGAGTGGGCTTGATGGTGTTGAAAGCACTCAATAGGTCAAAGAGCATGATTCTAACAGTACTACCCTCCTTTTCAAGATGAACGAGGAATCTGTGGAGTAGGTAAGTTATTGCATCCTCCATTCTAATGCCTGGCTTGAAGGAAAATTACAGAGGATCCATAGCTAGTTCCATCAGTGGATGAAGATGGGCAAGAACAAGTCTTTACAGACTTTACAGACATGTTCTGTTGCAGTTCTGTTACAGCTCTTCCTGTACTGGTCTTTGCCCTCCTTGATTTTCCTTTACAGCTCCTTCTGTACTCTCCTTATGTCCTCTTTGTTTCCAGATCTAAATACCCACCTCTTTTATTCCAGAAGGGCCTCCAGATCTGGGGTAACCCAGGGCTTGCAAGAACACTGTACAGTCTTTGTGTATACTGCGTTCTCCACACAGAAATTCATTTAGTCTGTGATTCCATCAGTGAGACCACAGTGAGGGTCAAAGAGAACCTTCCAATCTGTCATTTCAGAGTAGTCCTTCAGGGTTTCAGGCACCATCTGAAGAACTGTTCACCAGCCTTGTACTGATAGGACACTTGGGAACAATGGATTTCTGGACAGGCAGGAGATGTATCAGATTGTGATTTAACTTGCCCAAGGGTTGGATGGGTGCTGTGTTAAATGCATCCTTGGTGTTTGCATAAAACAGGACCTGTGTTTTAAAGTCATATTCTGTTTGAAGTTGGTAAGTGTGGAGGACAGGGAAGCATGATTAAAGTCTGCAGAGATGAGGATGAGAGCTTGTGGATGCTGTGTCTGGAGTCTACTCATGACTGAGTGGATGATGTCAGATGCTGTGCACATGCCTGCGGAGGGAGCAGTGTGCACAATTATCCTAATAACATGTGACAATTTGAGGTAGGTAGTATGGCTGCATATGGCTGAAGGTTAACAGTTCAACATCCCTGCTGCATACATGTTCTTTAACAGTAATGTGTCTTGGGTTGCACCGTCTGTTGTTTATGTACATGACCAGTCCTCCTTTTTACATTGTAGACAGTTTACATTGTACTGTCTGTGTTCCCACTGGTTTTGCTTCAGTGCGGCTATCTTGTCCACTTTATTGAAGAGCGATCTTACATTTCCCATCTTGACCAAGGGAAGGACAGGTTTAAATTTACATTTACATTTTCACTGAGATATCCTTAGCTAGTAGAAGATACTGGAGTCTGTTGAATCTTTTTCGAGCATGACACCATCATGTTTTTTTCTGGTGTAGCAACGGTGTTGATAATAACAGCTGTTCTCTGATGTAAACAATGGAGCCATGACTGCGCTCATGCTTCCTCTGGGTGAACACAAACAAAACTCCCAAAACTAGCAGGAACAGCATTTTGAAATAAGCCTTGAAGCACAGCCTTGGCCAAAATAATTTAAACACTAAACAATATATAACCAAGAACCAGAACGGCTTCGGTGAAGCGAAGTGGAACCTCTCAGACATATTGGTATGAAATTTGTCTTGGACAAAATAAAGGAAACACTAAACAGTACATGGATATACATGTATCGAGAGGAATTAGTTCTTCTTAAAGTGTACAGGTCATGATTTAGCCAGAGCAAGTTTTAAAACCATATGGATCTTGGCAACATCTTGATGTTATGGTTGATTGGTGTATGTTCTCCTAGTATCTGTGTGCATTTCTTCTTTTTAATACCTCCTAAGAACATATGGTAGTTGAATCATCCATTCTAAATTGCTCCAGATGTGAGTATATGCATGGACTGATACCCCTTCTAGGGGCATTTCTTCCTTCTGCCCATTGTTTGAGTGAATTTGGACCCAACAAATAAGAAGATGGTTGGATAGTTAATTATTTACATACTGTAAAAAATGTTCTCTCCATGATTCCATGTGCTTGTGAAGGGAGTGAATGACAGTTGTGGGTGGAAGGGGTCTGTACATTCAGGCATGAGTGTAGTGCCAGACCATAAGTCACAGGCCAAATAATCATCTGACTGAGACAAGACTGACTGATCACTGTTGGCACTAAAATGAATAAAACCAAGGTCTCCAAGTGGCTCAGTGACAAGGATTGTAGTTTCGAATCATGGTGCAAAACTGTCCATTCTTTCTCTGGGTGGGTAGATGGCGCTCTCTCCCCACATCATATCCAATACAATACTGGTCGGAACAGGCATCTGTTAGCCATTGTGAAGGAGGTGGGGACCCTGGCGCTTTGCTCTGAGCAAGTCTTTCACTGTTGTGTCAGAACAGTGCAGGTTTGCCAACAGTCCCAGCTTTCATTCTGAGTATAGAGCTACTGTTGAGCCTGAGAGTCAATGAAAGAGCGAGTACTCAGAGCTTGGTCTGATGTAGGTTGTTCAAGGCTGTTCTGAGAGCTGGCCATAGATTAAACGGCAGCTGGTGTTGTAGTAGTGTGAAAACGTCTGGCACTGAACTGGGGGGTTGTTGGTGACGAGTACCTCAGTGCTCTGAATGAATGTGAGTGAAGGGAGGTTTTTAATCTCAAGATTACTGTCTTTATTAGCCTTCTGCCAGGTCTTCTAAAGAAAAATAAAGCCTTCAAAAATGCTTTAGTTCATTGAAGGTGGTAACCATGATAACCCTAACACTGTTTGTGGGTTATGTTCATTTGTCATTGGATCTTTGCTTAGATTGTTTAAATGCAAAAGGAGATGCAACACTTTTTTTGGCTTCAACAAAAAAGCCTTTGTTTTACTCAGCTTCTCAAAAAATATTTGGACGCTTTAGATGGCACCTCTACACTTCACGGGAAAAAGAAAAAATGGGGAAGAAAGAAAGTAAAAATAAATTAATAAATCTGGTGGGCAGGCCAAGGAAGCATTGTAATCTGATGGAGATATTCATGGTAAACCCTGCTAAAAATGCCAGTTGCCATGAGAGGTAACAGAGGCTTAGGAGGTCCTAAGCATATTGCTGAGTTGTTAGTGTCCCTCATATCATGACTAGGGGTGACTCTAATGTGATGGCACCCCAGATCATCCCACCAGCAGTTGGGGACAGTGTGGCAGATCCTGGATTTGTTGCTGAAATGTTTTGGTCAGAATGACCTAGATAATGGGCAATTTGTTGAAAACACCATCTTGCTTCCCTCAGTCAAATCACACACCCCCTCTCAAGGTCTGTCAGCTTCATGAGTGCACCACCCAAAAGAAAATGTACTCAAAAGAAGGCTCTAAGAGACCTTTATAGGGGCAGTGGCAGAAGCAATTTTATGTTCTTTTGTGCCAAGATTGTTATGATTCATAGAATCCCTTTTTCAGTCTTAAATAGAGCCCCTTTTGTTTAGAGTACATGGCATTATGTACAAAACCCATTTCAGTACCGTTATTGTTAGGGGCCTTCTGTCAGATGAACAGCTGTGTGAGGTCAGGGCCACAGGAGGGCCGTCAGCAGTGAATGGTCATTTTATTCCATCATTTACTTTCCTGCTCTACTGTCCCTCCCTGCAGCTGTCCACATCTGGAAAATGTGAGAGGACACTTCCTTTCTGAAGACCCTGGAGCCGATCCCCATAGCTAAAAACACACTTTTTACATCACTGTTTAATCAGCTTTATTTAGCCTGGGTGTGTCCACAGTGAGTTTCTACAATCACCTGCAAACAGGGTACGAAACTCTGACTTGACTCAGCCACAAATCGATCATTGATATGGGAAATGTTTTAAAAAAAAAATAGAAATGATAAAACATGGTTTAAAGGTTCAGTACCAATCATAAAACAGTACAGTGTAGTTTCTATTCCTGGTTAAATAAATGTTATGTATTGTATTGCATGAGGTTCTTTAAAGAACCATACACCTCTTTGAAGGCTGAGCTCCAGCTTGGTAAGAGGAAAATATTTTTGGATATATATATATATATAAAATCATTAACATATTTCTTCCACTATGTGGCAGTGTTTACATTATCTTTAAACTGAACCTGTGTTCTGATAATATAGTTGCAGTGAGAACTGTGGTCAACAGCAAGAGAACAGTCAGTTCTTGAAGTTGATGTGATGGATTCAGGAAAAATGGTCAAGTGTAAAAGTGGCCCAACTTTTTCATCATATGCATCCAGACGTGGGAGTGTGAACAACAAGAACATGATTTGATTTAGATTACGATTTGGGCCACTTTTATATGTGGTATTGAAATCCATATTAGATTTGCGGACTCTGTCTGAATGGCCAGAATGAAGTTCATGCAACTTATATTGCAGTATTCCTTTTTACTCTGCATTCCTCATGAATTCACATGGAGAAGAGAGGAAGAGAGAACAGTGAGGGAGGCTTTCAGTGATGGGATAATAAGGTACCGCAGCCACTTCAAGTTTCTAATGACAAGGATGCAGCGTTGAAGAAAAACAAAAAAAGCTTATTAGCAAAGTTTAAAGTAACCTAGAATACAAACCAAAGAAGTGGCCTGAGTAATGTCCCCTTTTACTCAGTGATGCGCCCAGCTGTCGGTCACTACAGCTCTTTGAAAGCTACTGTGATATTGGCAAAAAGGTAAGTAAACTTCTGGGAGCAGACCTGTTGTGTGTGAGTGTGTGTTTGGGAGTGCAAACTCTTCAGATGAATATCACTTCCAAATTTTGTTGGAAAATTGGGGTAATATTAGAAATAATTAACAAAAATGACAAATAAAGGTTCCCTTGTGTAATTGTATATCTACCTAAAGAGACATCTAAAGAACCTGCCCTTTTAAAGGTTGTGCATGAGTCAGAGTTTGGGATTGCAAACTCTTCAGATGAATTAAGATAAGATTGGGCCACTTTTTCTGATGTGTGAATGTATCTTTTGACAAAACCCAAATTGTTATGGCAAGACCACTGGGTCAGAACATCTCCAAAACATCAGACTGGTTTTGTGGGTTGTTTGTGGTATGCAGTTGTACCTGCCAAATGTGTTCAAAGACAGGGTCACTGGAACCTAATGCTCATTAATGTGATTCAAGGAGACTTAAAGGATCTGCTGCTAATGACTCTGTGCCATATACCACAGGACATCTACAGAGATCTGGACATGATAGTGTGTGTGTGTTTGTGTGCGTGTATGTGTGTGTATTCCTTTTGAGCAGAGCAGATGTGCTGAGAGACTGGTGCTCATTTAAGACTGGAGGGATGCTGGACTGTCCTGTGTTTCCCCGGTGGCATGGGGGATAAGGCCATGCACTGTTTAATTTGGCGCTGAGGGTTCAGCAGAGTGACTTTAGATACAATGGACTAGTGTATCAGTGCTGAGAGGATGCAGTTAAGGGTATACCAGAACCAGAAGCATCAAAGTAACATGATTGATCTTTGACACCAGATATAGCAAGGATGTTTGCTTTCTGACACATGCTTCTATAGTTTACACTGGGAGATGCTTGGCTAATGCTGCAAAAACTGGACTTAGATGGTCACCGGTCTCATCCCATGAACATACACATACAACCTTCATTTTTTGCTTCAGAAATCTGTCAAAAAACATAAAAATGTGTGTTTAAATCATGGCTATACCGTATTTATATATTTATGTTAGAACTGGAGCTTCCTCATCATCCTCACAATGTCCCACTTTGTCATTCCAGGCATGTGTGCTCACTGCCCCTGAGTGTGTGTATACACTGGTGTGTATGTGCTTCACTTCATGGATGTATATGTGCATTCAGGTTTTCACCAGTCTGCTCTTTAGCGAAGGTTAGGTTTGTGTTTATAGAGTAGGTCACATCGTGTTCTAAAGCATAACCATTTACTAAAGTAATGAAGGTCTGGATGAGTTTTGAGAGACAATCTAAAGCCTATTCTGAGGACCAGGCTCTTTCTTCCAAGTAGGTTGGCTTGCAGTAGTAGTGAACTGGCTATGAGAATCCTAATGTGGGCAAATGTCACTTCCAAATTTTGTTGGAAAATTTGGATAGAATTAGAAATAATTAACAAAAATGACATATAAAGGTTCCCTTGTGTAATTGAATATCTACCAAAAGAGACATGTAAAGAACCTGCCCTTTTGAAGGTCAGAAATGTTGAAAGAAATGCAGATTTGTGAAACAGCATCACTGACCTTCTCTGCTCTTTTATTTACAGATTCTCAGTCTGTGGGTCCAGAAGCTCGTCCACACTGCTGATCTGAATCTGAATCCAGTGGAAAACGTATATGGCAGCTAAAACTTCTACCAGCTGTCACAATCTTTCAACACATCGGTGTTTAATTTGGACTCTGGACAGCACTGCCAACCGGATCATCTGTAGCTCTAACTGTTTGACACCTGTGATGTGGGAATGCTTTCTTTTTCCCTTTCTATCTGCTTCCTCTACTCACGATGAAGTTATGTCTATAGTAGCTCTGATTCAAGACAGTAATTGTCCTCATTTGACTGTTTTTCAAAGATTTATTATCGATTTCAATATTGAAACCGTTACCGTCGATTTCCAGCTCCAGTCCTGTCGTCTACCTCACCCAGTATTGGTGATAAGTAAAGACAGGATATTGGTTTTAATGAATCATTTTCAGTATATCTACCTATATTTATCAGTATCTATGATTATTACTGGGGTTTAGATATAACATGCATTCTATATATAGATATACTGGATATAGACCCTAAAAAAGGGTTCTTTGACTTGTTATGATAGTGGACCTCTGTTTGGTGCTGTATAGAACTATTTCAAAAGGTTAATGTTTGCCTTGTTTCTCAATTTAAAGAATTTTCAGATAATGTAAATTTTCTACGCTATTTGCAGTAGGGGTTCTAGATAGTACTGAGAGTGCACTTTGGAGCTCTAACAATGGAAAAAACATCTTTTGCAGTTGTTGGTATAGCTTCAGCACTGGCCTATGGCAGTGTAGCATTTGATTTCCTGCCCCCAAAGCTTCTTAAATAAGAATCCATGGGCAAGACTCCTAATAGTTCTGTGTTGCCATGGTTCCATATAGAACAGTTCCCTTTAATAAAGAGCATTTGAATATGTAAAGCTTAACCTGCTCCAACTTTTTTAGCATGTCTATCAATACTGTGATAATTCTCAAAAAATCTTGATCACTTTCCTTCTAATGACCCAGCCATTAGTACACACACCTGTACAGTTTTGGTGGACTATAGGACTAGAGCTGGGACACACTGTGTTAATACAACTTTACTGTGGTTGTTACTCTGCTGTCCTCATTATTACTGGATGCACATCTTTGGAAGAACATGAATAATTCTCAAAAGAGATTAACAGTAGCGTTATCTGAATGCACCGAATTTCAGAATGCATTTAAAGATGGTTTTTCTTTCTTTTTCTCCAATTGAACATATTGTTGCAGTGTTAGACTGGACTGCAAAGTGGAGTTTCACGTTTTTGTTGTTGTATAAGGGTTAATGAATGCCTATAGCAGTCAGCATTATCATGGTGCTAACTGCTTGCCTTGGGTAGCTAAACCATCACACTTGCCTAAAACTGTGTATGACCCAGCTGGTTTACCAGCATAACCATCATGACCAAGTCTTTGACATTATTTCAGATTGACTGTTTGGCTTGGGATGTTAATGCTGGCAGAGTAGCTTCCACTACCTGTCAGTTAACTACATTTGGGGTTAGATGGGGGGCTATATACTATAAAACATTTCTGGTGGGTGAATCTATTAGCTGAAGCACTGGGCGCTTATAGACAAGCAGATGAAGCATGTAGTGTTAAAGTCAGATGTGTGGCCTATTGAAGCCTGCCAGTGCGTGGACTAATGAACGAATGAATGAGGAACTGTTCCTTTTAGAAAGCGTCTGTGATCTAGTTGATGTGAGCTGAATTTGGTGGCTGCTGTTCAAAAGAGTCCTATTCAGACTCACAGCAGCCTTCAGTCCAAAGCACGCAGGTGGTGCGTTTCTGCCAAAGTCTGCAGCCTGAATGTAATGAAACTCTTTACTGTACAGACAATTGGATATGCTAACAGGATAAACTGCTAAAATGTCAAGTTGTCTTTAGGTCTAGGACAACGTTTGAAGTGTTGTCTCTAAAAAACTTTCTTTGGATTTGGATGCCAACTACTGAACTGGATGCCAATCATTTGGTGTCTGCTGAAATAAAAATCCTGGCCAGCTCAAGCTGGTTAAGCTTAGGGTTTGTTTTCATTTGACTTTAATGTTAAGCTTATTTAAGAATATAACAAAAATAGTAAACCAGTAAACCAACCATGACCATGCTGGCTGACTGGTATGGTCTATCATAACCATCATAACAGTAGTGACTTACCAGAATATCTGGCCATTATGACCATGCCAGCTTTCAAAGTTTAATAAATCAATATGACCAGCTGGCCTACTAACATAGTGTGCATGATCAACATTTTAACCACGTTGATGATCTAACACCAGTTTAGACCATTAGAATCTAGATACCCACAAAATCTGGCCTTGAACTGAGATGGTTTGACATGACAGTTTCTGTGATGGCTGAAAAGCTGTTCACCCTGGTGAAAACATATGCTGGTAAACCAACAGGTGACATTTTTTGTTTGATAATTTAACTTCTCTACCAGCATGAACAACTTAATTAAGCTTGTGATTAACCTGGTCAACTGGTAATGCTGCTTAACCAACTTGATTATGTAGGTCCAAAAATGGTTCCCTAAACACTGGCAATATAAAGTCATACATCATAATGCACATGGCAATAACAGACATGGGTAAAGCTGACAATGTAAAGAATGTTGTTTATAAAAGATCTCTGAATATAGTTGTCCTTACCTGTTTACCTAGACCATTTGACACCAGGGGCCAGCTTCCCAGACCAAGATTAAGCCTAAACCCAGACTGATGTGTCTCCCAAGACTATGCTTTATCTGGGTGTGGGAAACTGACCTTAAGAATTTATATTGAGCCAGACCTCTGCTTTGTACTTGCCTAATCGTGTTATAATAATGTAATTCTCAGGTTTACTGAACTGTTGATATTATTCAGGCCATTTGATAAGGATCTGCATGCGAGATGATCATTTAGAGCAGTGTTTTTCAACCATGGTCCTGGAGGCACCCCTACCCTGCATATCTTGGAGCTTTCCCTCACTACACCTGATTCAACTAATTCGTTCATTAACAAGCCCTTCAGATTTGAATGATGAGGGGTGTCTCCAGCTCCAGGGTTAAGAAGCAGTGATACAGCACACTAACACTATAGGATTGGTGATTTCCTTATAGTACCTGGGGTAATAAATATGTTGCATGATATTCTGTTGTAGACTATGTAAAATGTTCTAGTGACCTTTCAGTAGAAGTCATGTTTGTTGGAACACAACTGAATGGAAAAGCAGTAGCTATATCTCTTTTTTGGTGCCAGTAAAGTCTCTGATGAGAGAAGGCAGCTGTTATAATTTGTGAATCTGTGCAATATCTCTGCCTGGCTATGTCCTGACCTTTCACAGTTATTAATGTAAATAAAATGGTAAATAATGAAGCTGTGAGCATTTATTGTTACAAACACCCATCTGGTCTGGTTCCACAGACAGTTTCAGAGACTAGCTTTGGTTTGCGTCAGCTAGGGCCTTGTGTAATAGTTATCATTACATTAACAGAGCTTGATCATTATTGAAGAACACTTCATTGTGGTGAACAACTGTTAGTTAGATAATATACTTATTTTAGCATTTATCATTTTTATTACATGATAAATTGTAGCTTATTTCAGTAAATACTGTAACTGTAATTTTTAGAGAAACTGATAAGGCTTCGCATTTCCATTTCTGTGACTATATCACATATTTATCGAACAGTATTCGACAATGTGTAGTGCAGCTCAAGCTCTCCTCACAGAAATTGCACTGAAATACATGAATAAACTAGATAACCTTATTTTCTGTCTTCAAAAGTTATACATAAGCTGATAATCAATTTAGAATAAAACAGAATAAACCCAAATAAACGTAAAGTCAGTGGTCAGTGAGTCTTTACCTGTAATTAACTTTATATAACATTAGATTAAAACCAAATAAACAAAACCAATGGTGATATGTTTAGCTGTAATTAACTCCAAATAACAATTGAATAAACACACATATGAAGTCAGTGGTCTATGAATGTGTTTACCTGTAATTAGCTGTATTACATTAAAATAAACACAAACAAACATAAGGTCTGTGGTCAGTGGGCATGTTTACCTACAATTAACTCTATATAACATTAGAATAAACACAAATAAACGTAAGGTCAGTGGTCAGTGAGCTTTTTTTCCTGTAATTAACTCTATACAACATTAGAATAAACACAAGTAAACAAAGTCAGTGGTCAGTGAGTGTGTTTACAGCAGCTCAACTGATTTACTATAATAAAGGACTAATTAGATAATCTGTTGGATGGGAACTGAGATTATAGGCTTTCCTCCAGGATGACTCTGGGAATGCAGTACAGTAAAAAAATCAATTGAGCTGTTGTGTTTGATTTGTGCTGTAGGGGGCGACACCACACATTTAAACATCAGTGAGCTGCTCTGTGTCTGTCAGTCTGCTGCAGATCATCCAGGAGGGCAGGAGTGTACAACTAAGGAGTGAAATGGGACTGAAGGAAAAGTGAGACAAAGTGAGGAATGAGCCCAGGAAGAGCTGCCTGAACAGGGAAAAGCCTTCACAACTGCCCCAGCAGCGATGGAGGGGGATGGAGGGAGTGGGGCTGATGGAAATGGAGAGATGGAGCACACACACCTTCACCTCACCTGCCTACCAGAGAGATACATGAGGGCTAAGTTCTCCCTGTCAGCTTACATCTTCTGCTGGGCTGTAGTGAAGCTTTACCAGGTGACACACACACACACACACACACACACACACACACACACACACACACACACACACACACACACACACACACACACATATATACATACATACATACATACACACACACACACACACACACACACACACACACACACACACACACACACCAAGATAAACATTTTTAGGAAATGAGTTTATCTCATCCCTTCCAGAAGTATTGGTTGGAGCACCATCATTCCAGAGAACACAGCTCCACTGCTCCACAGCTCAATACTGATGGGCTTTATATCCCTGGCATTAGCCATGGTGCCAATTTGTTCATGTTTCACTGCTCTAGAGGGTCCCATTCTACTTGCAGTAATTCTCTACAGGTACTAGACAAACTGTATGTGTGCATTTGCCCATATGTGTCAGCTATTGGTTCAACATAAAGTACTTGAAAACATTTGTAAAAAGGGGTGTCCACAAACATTTGGACACTGAAAAGGGTTTCTTTGACTCATAGCAAGAGGTGAATCTTATACCACAGGTTTGAAAGTAAACAACAGTTAAACATTCAAATCGTTGTTTGACTTGTCAAGGTTCTATATATAACAAATGTTACCGGAACCCTCAAAGAACCAAATTTTAAAGACAAGAGAAAAGTTAAATTTCTACTTGCAAGAATGTAGAACCATTATAAAAGACACATTTTTGTGTAGAAGCAATGTGTTTACTAAAGAACCCTTGAAAAACCACTTTTAAGAGTAGATCCATAGTTTTTAGAAAACAACCCTTGAACAGACACATTTAAGCGTGCACATTTAAGAAGTGCAATGTTCACTAAAGAACCCTTGAATATCTACTTTTAAGAGTGTATAACCATTGTTTTTTAAGAAGAACCCTTGAACAGATGCTTTAAAGTGTGTAGAACCAGTCTGTTCACTAAAGAACCATTGAATAACTTTTGTAGAACCATTCAAATTAAAATGGTTGTTTCTCCTAAAGAACCTTTGAAGAAACCCATTTCTAAGGGTTTGGAGAGAACCATGTTTACTCCACTTTTACTGTGAACAGGTTTATTTATGTGTTCAGTTTAAGTGGGGCTGTTGTGATCACCGTGTCGTGGAGTACAAACACCTTTCAGTGTCCACTTCTCACAGCGTGTCTTTCACTCAGTGTATTTTAGGCTGCTCATATTTATCTAGCAGTCCAGGAGTTCTCATGTGTGTGTATGTTTGTGTCTGTGTGTGTGTGTGTGTGTGTGTGTGTGTGTGTGTATGTGTGTGTGTGTGTGGGTGTGGGGGGGGTTACAGGGGGTTTACAGGGTTTAAAATTAGCCCCGAGGGGTTGAAGTCCCATTTTGAGTCTGTGTTTTGGAGCTTAATGGAGGAACTCTTGTGTTGCACCTTCACCTCTTATGTCAAAGTGATCAAGGCTGTTTTGACTGAAGGCTGTAATGTGCAGTTTCTCCAGAGCTTCACTGTGAACCCTGTAAAGAAGGGGAATTGTAAAATTGCCCTGCATAATTCAGTGTGAAAGTGTGAGTCTGGTCTGAGTTTGGTGGACGCTGTCAGCTGGATGTTTCTGTGATTGGTGGACTCAGTCCAGCAGTGTTGCGAATGACCCACCACCCACATAATACCCACTCTGGGGTTCTGCCCATGGAAGAACAGCGTGAATGGAGGCAAACAAAGTATGCAGAGAAACAGATGGACTGTAGTCTGTAATTACGGAAGTACAAAGTGCTCCTGTATGTGGCACTGATACAATGGACAGTACTTGCTGTGAACTGGACGTTCATTATAGAGAAACGTGGGGACTCTTCTGATTTCTTCACAGCAGCGATGAATGAATTCCATGACTCCATGACTACAACCCAAATACATACATACATGCATTTGCATATACACTACATGGACAAAGGTATTGGGACACCTGCTCATACGTTGTAATGGAGTAACTGCCTTGAATGTCAGTGTCATTGCAGTGCTTAGAGTGACGGTTCTGTGGGGTCCTGACCACTGAGGATCAGGGTGAAAGGAATTTAGAACAGTTGTTTTTATACAGATCCTGCTGGTGTCTGTCTGTCTGTCTGTCTGTCTGTATTTGTGTCTCTGCACCTGTCTGTCAGTTTCTCTCTCTATCTGTTTGTTTTTCTGTCTCTTTCCATCTGTTTTTTCTGCCTGCCTGTCTCTCTGTGTAAATCTGTCTATTTGTTTTTACTGCTCTGCCTGTCTTTCTGCCTGTCTGTTTGTCTGTCTGTCGAAGGCAGGTTTTGGAAGACAACGGTGATTCATGTTTCAAACATGGGAACTATTTATTGAACTCGGGAATAAACTCTGTTCAGCAGCTTTGTGGTTTATGTGAGGATAGATTTTTGCTCTGTGGTTCATGAATACAAATCTGGCTTGAGAACACCATGATAAAAATCAGCGGAGTAGCAAAGAAAGTGGAGAAGGAACACACCTTTAACCTTTTGTTTTTCTCTTTCAGAGGAGATTAAGACTGTCTCCGGTCCTGCCACAGGTAAGGTTCACACCTTCTCACTACCAGGGTTTTTATATTAGACTACATGGTTCAGCTGTGTCCAGTATGTGTGTTAATCACTCTCCCCTGTTGGTGTTACTGTGCTGTGAACACATTATACATGGGTTACTAAAACGACAGTGTTATTGAGTGGATCATGGACATCGTCAGTGTTTAAAGAACACTGACCAACTCGTTGTTTCATTGGATTCAGTCCTGTTTACCAGGTTGCACAGAGACGATAAGACTTTTAGGCATTCCTTACTCTTGTTACTCTTGCTTCATATCAGCTTGCTTTGTGTAATTATCGATTAATAATCTTTGATGCATCTTGATGCAGAATTTGGTGAAATGGTCAGATGATGTTGATGATGCAGTTTTGGTCCCAGTTTTATGTGACATTGTTGGAGCTTTTTTGTTACTGCTTCAGTTGATCTATTGTGAAGGATTAAGTTAAGTATTGTGATGGATTCAGTGAAGCATTTGCTAGTATGGACCAAGCCTGAGAAGACCACAGGAAAGTGAACTGTACTGTTGGGCTGGAGGGCTGGGTTGGTCTTGAGGGATGTATGGATCTGAAGCCCTTGTGGGAGAGAGGAGAACGGAGAAATGGAGGACACTGGGTGTACAAGGTGTAATAGCATACAACACGAAGATCAGGTGAGTGGGGTGGTTTATATAGGCAGGAGAGGAGGAGCGTGGTCCATGTCCCAAAACTTTTATGTTACAACTCCCCTTTTGATACTATTGATACTAGGGATGCACCGAAATGAACATTTTGAAACTGAAACCGAAACTTTTGGGCTTTGCGTGGCTATTCTAGCACTGTGATCCAAGGATTGCAGGTTCAAATCCTGTGTCATGCTGCTTGCCATCAGCAGCCAGACTCTAAGAGAGAGCAAAATTGACCATGCTCTCTGTGGGTAGTTAGATGGCGCTCTCCCCACATCACACCGAGTCACGTTCACCTCGTAATAGTTGCAATTTGATTGCATCTGTACTATTTATTGTGTATCAAAAACAACAAAGTTAGCAGTGCCTTGCAAGACAGTTAATCAGAGGATGCATAGTTATGTCTTTAAGATTAACCACAATAGTTCTGATTTGATTATCATGTGGTTGAGTCTGTTTGTCCCTGATCAGTAATAACATTAAAATCACTGCCAGTAGAATGGAAGCACGGGTGAAGGATTCCAGTGGCACCTGTCAAGGGGGGGTTACAATAGGCAGCAACTGAGCAGTCAGTTCTTGAAGAAAAATGGGCAAGCATAAGAAAACCCACTCAGGTTAATATCTGTGAGGAGCTTGGTGAGTTTTCCCTGCGTGACATGGTATGTGAATTGGCTGTGCTAAATTGCCCCTAGGGAGGAGTGTGTGTGTGTGTGTGTGTGAGTGTGTGACCCTGTCAAGGGGGTATTCCTGCCTTGCACCAGGTGGCCTCTTGATCCACTGTGACCCTACTCAGGATGAAGCGGATAAGATAATGATTGACTAATGACTGATAGCTCTATCATATCCCAATAAATTAGTTGAATGGCAATGTATGATATATGATACAATATATATATATATATATATATATATATATATATATATATATATATATATATATATATATATGATATGAAAAATACAATGTGAAAAAGGACACCCCATGAAATCATTTATCTCCTTAACAAAATTTAAACAAATGAAATTTTAATAATTTCTTCTTCATACACATGAAGTTGTCTTCATGACAGAGCTCTGTCTAATGGACCCCCATGGTGTGTGTATGAGAGCAGGAGTAGAGGTGTACCCCCAATTTTATTTTGTCTAATCAAGATACACCATCATGTCTCAGAGTATCCGGGCTGGAGCAGCCCTACGCACATGAGCCTGAGCTCACAATCCACAATCCAGATCATGGGTTAGAGGGTTATAGGTTCTTGGACTGATGCTCTTATCTTACAGAGCCAAAAACTGTGTGTAAAGCCAACATGCCTCACAGGAGTGAATTCAAGTGTGGCTTATAAACAGGATCTCCGTGATAACCAGTAAACACTTGTTCCTGCTGGGACCTGCCGATATATCTGATCCCTCTGGTGGAACAAACAAACTCAAATCCACAAAATCCAATAAAAGAAAAGTTCTATTTGAGAAAAGCCTTTTTGGTTCATGCAGGTGATCATCGTAACACATTTACATGTGCTGTAATGTTCCACAGCCGACGTCTCACATATCTGTGGTTCTTGAAAGCCCATTGTTCACCTACGGACCCTTGAGCGATCTGCACCAAAACCCTGATTTATGTAACTGCCATGCAGAACCTGACATGTGAAGGCATGTACCTCCCCATCTGCAAATCCCAACTGATAACGACTTAGGATCGTGCTGCTCATCCCATCAGCACGGATGTTTGCACACATTGTACGACTCTATGGGTCTAAAGGAAGGTTACGTCAAACTTCACATTGAATATGTGTGATTTAAAAGTCTGAATGCACAGAAGGCCTCAAGCTCTTAGAAGCAGAGCACCTTCGTGTTGATATTTAAAGCTGCAGTTTTGGAGAAAATCAAATTCTCACAATTTTCATTCACAAATATCAAACTCAAACTATGAAGACATTTGTTAAAAACGCAAAGAACCTTCTGGGTGCTTACATTGTCCTTTGCCTGGTTCAATGTGGGATTCTGTGTTCTGAATAGAACATTTTTGTAGGTGGTCCACAAACAGTACAAGTCACAGAACCCCTTTTCGGTACTATATAGACTCATTTTTCATTTGCATATAAGAGACACCAGAGTGTCAGCTAATCAACAGTCAGTAGCCAAAATGTCATGCACTCAATGCTCAGGACTCAGAATGCCAGCCAATCAGGTGTCACTAGTCAGAATGTCAGCCAGTCAGCACTCACTAGTCAGAATGCCAGCCAATCAACACTCAATAGCCAGAATGCAGACGTATTAGCAGTCCGTAGCCAAAAAGTCATCCAATCAACATTCAGTAAGCAGAAGGTCAACCAGTCAACATTCAGTAGCCAGAATGCCAGCCAATCAGCATTTATCAGTAGTACCAGTAGCATTAAGCATCTATCTGACCTAAACAGAAATGTTTAGCCTTATTCACCCTCACTGGGAGGCACCCAGTAGAGTTTTTGGTTTAATGGGAAGAATAGGACGAGGACAGGCTCCTCTGATGTATTAGTATATACCCAACCCCCTGAAACCCACTCTGGCCAGCAGTTACATAACCTGCAGTTCTGGATGGAATCTGAGGAGAGCTGAAGTCTGTTTTGTTGGATAAGAAAGGACCATTTTTGCTCAACATGCCTTCAGCTGGCACTGGAGCCAGGAGAACCTGAGTTTGCAAATTCCTCCCACTTGAACAGCTTTGGATCAGCGAATAATGTTCTTATGACAAGCTCCTTCCACACCATTGACTCTTCAGGAAAAAAAGCCCTTTTTGTGTGATAAAGCCAGAGCTGCATTATTAGCATGTATTTAAGGAAATGACTTTCCACTTGGGCGGCGAAAGGGGATTTCAGGGTAATACCTGTGGAGCTTGTTCCTTCGATGAAGTTTTGATTGGTCCTTTCATGTTGCAGCCTGCACTGAGTTTGCCCAATCCTTGAAGCTGAGTGTCACTTACACACCTCAGAGCAGGTTGTCTTTGAGGTTTCTTTTTGTTGTTTAGGAAAAGTCAGACGGCCGCATTCCTGAGGCGAATTTTCCTCTTTATTAAAAACCTCATTTCTGCTGCAGAGATGAGATGATGCTTGAATAGAAACCACTGGATTATACTTTCATGTTTGATGGTTTCAGCATTATTATGATAATTAGGATATTCTGGTTTACAGAATGTTTATTAAATATTATCTTTGAGTTTTGGAGCTTTTTGGGACACGTCTTTCATGAATGCATTCAGGTACTTTATATTGCACCCATTGCTGACACAAATGTGCAAATGCACACACACACAGCTTGTCTAGTACCTGTAGAGACATACTGCCAATAGAAATGGACTGGAGTACATAAGCATGAACCTACTGGCACCATAAATTCCAGGCTCAGGCTACAGGGGTTTAAAGCCCCCAGAATCGAGCTGTAGAGTAGTGGAACTGAGTTCTCTGTAATGATGGAGATCCATCCTGTACATTTAGGATGAGCTGGGGAGTTGGGGATGAGGTGGGGTGGGATGGTGATCCTCCAACATCCTGACCTCAATTGTGCTAACTGAATGCAATCCAGTCCCCACAGCAATGCACCAAAATATCTTCCTTTGACAGTAGAGACAGTTGCAAAAACCTTTTTTGAAACAAAGAATGAACAAGGCCGCAGCCAGAGCACTAACGTTGTGGAATCAGTGGAGGAGGCCGGTAGGCAGAATGCTAATTCAGCATTCAACTATATATCAACTATACAGTAAAATAGTGCAACCTTTCAACTGTAAATCCTGGAATCTCATGCACACTTCCAAATGTATACAAATTTGGCCAGTGCAGTGATGCTGGGTAATCTGGTTAATCTGGTTCAATTAGACTGAACTCTTAGACTGAACTCTCTATTGGTCCAATTTGAGATAGGACTGCTTTCTGTCTCAGGATGGCCCACATTGCCACTGAACTGGCCCTAATCTTCTGAAATCCCTGCCCAGCGTGTCCTCGCTTTACAGAACACTGGAGGAAGTGACCCATCACTGTGCTCCTGACCTAACATCAAACCTCAGGGTCAACTTTAGGGCTCTGTCTGGCCACTGGGAGACTTGTCTAGACAAATTGGACAGGACCATTTTTATAGAATAGTCACTAAAATTGTTTTGCAGGGCCCTGAAAAAGGTTCTTTGACTTCAGTTCGGGAGTTGTTATGGATATTTAAAGAACATTTGGAGAGACCTCTTTGTAAAGGAGTGTCAACTTTAAGCATAAACTTTCTATATAGAACTAAAAAAGGGCTCTTAACTTCTTCAGTTGTAATTGTAATGTAACTTATGTAATAATAATGTACCGTATTTTCCGGACTATAAGCCGCACCGGAATATAAGCCGCACCCACAAAGTTAAAAAAACAACAACTGGAAAATAACATATATAAGAAGAAAAAGCTGCACCTCATTATAAGCCACATGGTGTAAAGTGTGGAAAAAAAAGTAGCGGCTCATAGTCCGGAAAATACGGTAATTTTTGATGATGGATAGATTGATTTTTAAAAGGTTCTAAACAGAACCATCTTCAAAAGGTTGTGTTTGTGCTTTTTATATATGAAGCATGAGAATAAAACCATTTTGGAGCCATCAGGCAACTTTGCCACACACTTGTAATCTGCACCAATTTGACTCTGGTGAGTAACTGGAGTGTAGAGTTACATTATTGTGAGGTGTGGGAGTCTTATATGAACATGGTAACATGTGTAGCAAGTAGAGATTTTCCAGAAAGTCCACCCAGAGACTTTTATTCTGAAATTTGAACACTGTGTGAGGAAAACCAATGAGAGCAAGCAGCCCCTCCCTTTTCAGTTTCCTCTATAACCCAATATCTGGGTCAGCGCCACTCCCTGTCGCTGATCAGTCAGAGTTTACATGCAGGTTGAGTATTTACACATGAATAATGTGTCACAGATAGGGTCTTGCAGTTTTTTATGATATGTATATCTTATCTGTAGGTTACTCTGATCCTGAGATATGAACCTTAGAATACGGCATGTAACTGGCCGCAAAGTGTGGATCTTGGGTTTAAAGATATAAAACTGAATTTTTGAATAAGGGTTATCTTTATTGTCTTCATTGTTATCAAATGCATAAAACAATCTCAAGCTCATTCATCTGAATAATCAGTTATTGTTTTGAATAATTAATCAATATTTCAACAACCAAATAGTATTTATCCCATCCCTAGCCATCCAATCCATTCCAATGATTTCAGATCCTCAAACACTGAAGTCAAGGAACCATTTGGATGCTTTAATGGTTCTCTGGGTAAGGCTGGGTCAGGTTACATTAGACTAGAACATTTTGTTTCATTTGCACAGAGTCTATTCCAAATGTGTGTCAAAAGGTCAGCAGGTAGAAAGATGAGGAGTTAAATCCCTTTAGGAGAGAGTAACTGCCCCCAATCTAAAGCAGTGTTTTCAAAGTTCCAGCAATGAAACACAGGTCAGATACAAGTTTCTTTGATAATTACTCAGGACACCAAAACAAAGCTGAAGTATGTGGCCGTCCCTGGAAATACTGGACGCCTGGCCACCCCAGACTTCACGCTCCTTAGCCAGGGTGTCCATGAGTGACGGCGCATTTTGTTTTGGAGTGTTCAGCGTCTCTTCGCTTTGTACGCGGCCTCTTAGTCGGCCAGGCTTTAGAGAGAAAGCGCTTTATTATCATAAAGTGCTGCCCCTTCACAGCACGACCCCTTTCAGCCGTGACTGACAGCTTCCTTCTGTTCTCTCCCCCTCGGTCAGCCTGTGCCGAGTGACCGATTTTGATCAGCAAAGTAATAAAAGTCACATGCCTTCCACACACAATGGCCTTTCATTTAGTGGCTGCATTCATTACGGCCATGGTGCCGGTATTTAGCACACACTTTCAGGGTAGGTGAGACAGAAACGGAGAAAGAGAGAGAGAGAGCGAGAGAAAGAGAGGTGGAGAGAGAGACAGTTACTCAAGCTTATTCTCGTTACAACAGACAAAGAAGTCTGTAAGTGCTTGCTTTTCTTTCTTCTTCCCTCCCAGTAGAAACAGGCTTCTCACGCACACACGCTCCTTTCTCTGTCAAAGCCAGGGCGGCCTGAGGCGAAACGAAGCGGGAAACCTGCCAGTTTATTGTCTGCACGAGTCCCAGTGGGTCATTTTTTATGCCGCTGCAGGTGGAGTGCGTGTTTGCTGTTAAACTGGCTCGAATTAATGTCTGGAGGATCATCACGCTCTAATGGCTGCACTGAGACTTCAGAAGATCAAATAAAGATAACTGCTGTTGCAGAATGCAGAATTGAGGCTGCTGTCTTCCAACTAGGGTTGGATTAAAATGAGTTCTGCTGCCCGTTCTGAACTTTCTCTCTATTCTACTGTACCGGTATAATATTGTAATGCTAAGGGTTCACGCTGAACATGACGTGACCAAGACGAAAATATGAATTATTTGTATGTAAATTTTTTTTTTCAAACCATGCACACCAAACACGACACCTGGGCAGAATGTGTTCAGAATCAACACAACTGCATCTCATGCAAGGACTGATTGGGACTCTTCGTAGGCACCTCAGTGCTCACGGTGAAGTCTCTGTGAGGCCTATCTAACAAAAGAAGTCTGGTTCTTGAAGGTTTCAGAACCTTAGTGTTTTTTGGAGAACAGTCCCACATTTACACCAGTTTAAGTGGAACCAAGGTTATGTCACAAAATATGTCATCAACAGAGGGCGCTGCACAGCATCAGTAAATGAAAGTGAGGAGATGGCGGAGCGGAGAGACTACCTGTGAGCGTTTGTGCTGTTACAGACATCAGTTTTTCTCCAAAAAGCAAACATGGATCAACTTTTGGCGATAAGAAAACCTACTAATCTTTGTTTCCTTTTTTTTGGAACCTATACCTATCTATCCATCCATCTGTCCGTCCAGCCATCCATCTTTCAACAATATTACTAGGCAAAAGGACATGAACTAAGCATGTTAAGCAAATCATTGGTAATCGATTTTGTGTTGCCTTTTGTACAGATTGTTTAGAGAAATAGACTTACTGCTGATTTGAGAAATACTCCAAAGTGACTGAGAACTGTAAAAAAAAAACAACATAGAAATTGTTTAGCAATGACAGCATGTTAAACAGAGAGTTGCTTAACTGATCAGAAAGATGGGTGGAGGTGCTGTTTGACAACCTACAGTGTGCACTACACAGGGGAGAGGAAGTGATCTTAAATATAGAAGTGGTTCAAAGAGGTCTTTTGATTGATGCCATAGAAGAAACACTCTTGGTTTCATAACGAGCCATGTTTGTAATAGAGATGTTCCTGAGAGGGGGCCATGCCTAACTTTTGATGGTTAAACTTTAAGAGAGGGGAGAGAACTCGGAGGGCTTTTGAGGGCTTCTGCTTTGTGGTAGGAAGACAGTCCCCTCTATGATAAGTGGAGCAAGAAATGATACATTACGGACTCAACAGAGAGAAGACAGGGTGGTGGAGGTTGAGAAGACTTTGTTGTTGACATGTGAACAAGGGTAGAGTTTGAATTGATCAGAATCCCAGAGTGAAATTGCAGTTATTACAGTGGCACCCATTTATTTAAATGGGACATTAGATTGGGAGGAGGGCTTTCAGGCATGCTTCTGCTGTAAAGTAATGGTTCTTAACCCTTAAATGTCTCTACTGAGATTACTGTTGTTGACTTGGCAGCTGTAGTCACCGCCTGTTGTAGTTTGGATAGCTAATATGTGTCAAGTGCGAGCAGACAGAACTAGGACGAGGGTGCGGAGGCAAACGCTGGGGTTAGGATTTATTTACGAAACAAAAAGTACAAAACAAATGAAACATACTGAACTACGTAACAAATGACTGACTAAAACAACAGAAAACAAACCAAACCAACCAGCAAACCTACAAACTGACACTCTCTACACAAAGTTAGAAAACAAAGCCAGACAGAAGAGGGGAGGGAAGAAAAGGGAAAAAAAAAACAACCAAAAAAAACCATGAGAGAAACACAAAGGACTGACACAGACCGACTGAGGCAAAGGGTCTTAAATACAACATGACATAGACAACACCTGGGACATGATAACGAGGGGGCAGGGTTACAAATAAGACACAGATGGGAATGGGTGGAGCAAGGGAGGAGACAAAGACAAAAACAAACAACCCATGTGTTTAGGAGCACATGGAGGAAACAACAACATCAAGACAGGAAGACAGAGGTAAACTGGACTGGCAAAGGGCAGACATGACATTATGTAGTAAATAGTTCATGTAGCTTTTAGAATTCAATCTGAATGACTTATTATGCACGCAGAATTGTTTCTACATATTTTAAGCAAACATCTGCCTGTACGTGTTACTGCCATCCAGTGCAGTATCCAAACAGAGGGAGGATGGCATATTGAGCGTCTTTATTTCTGTATACAGTGGCATGCAGATGTTAGGGCATATATTTAAAGATAAAACACTCGTTTCAGAATTGTAAGCAAGATTCATGAGTACATAGCCATCCTGACAGATCCTCAGGAATGGTTGTAGTTAGGAAGGCCAAGAAAAAATTCAGGCTACTGCTTATAGTGTTCCTGGAAAGATAAACCAAAACCCCTGATTGTCTACATACAGAGTATGTAGTGGTGGTGCACTATTCTACTCTGCAGCAATCCCCGCACAAATATGACCTTCAAAAAAGGGTGAGCAGAAGAAAACCTTTACTGTGTTCTCACCACAAAAAGGGACATCTAAACAACCCTAATACAGTCTTGTAGACTGGTGAAGTGTAAAAATACACCATGGGCCAAGGCATGTTTGGAAACAAAAGGGTGCAGAATTTTATAAAAAGATCACCCTTCCAACTGTTAAGCATGGGAGTGGATTGATCATACTTGTGTTGCAGCCACTGGCATGCGGGACATTTTACAAATTCTGGAAGCAAAGAACAAACACTGTTTGGAAAAAGGTTAATGATGAAAATAGGATGACTTCTACAGCAGGTTAATGATCATCAAGGCATCCACAGAATCTCACAGAATTATTAGCATATTCCAGGACGAATGGGTGAAAATCTCACAAACAAGAAACGAAAGATTCTTCGCTGCTACAAAAGTGTTTATTAGCTGTCATACTCACCAAAAAGTGGGTGTTACTAAGTATTAACCATACAGGGTACCAGCACTTTTTCTTTTCTTTTTTATTATGAAACTGAAAAGACTGTAATCTTTCCCAAAATATTCAACCTCATCTCGTCATTTAATTTCACAGATATCTTGACCAAAAAAGCCAAACTTTTGCATGCCCCTTGTAAACATTATTATTGAGGTTGTTTTTAATGTTGTTAGTTTCCAGTCACAGACAAAGTGACTGTTCAGAAAGAAAGCAGCGTGTAGATTTTACCTGTCTGATCACAGTAAGCATCTTCAGCATCCTTTGTAAAGACAAAGAGGGTGGTCTCTTGTGTCTGATTGGTTCTTCCCTTTGTTTTCTCCTGTTTTAGTCTAGATACGCCCAGAATCATCTTACCAAGCCAGCCGGCCTCCTTTTCTGCCTTTTTTTTTCCTCCTTTCTCTCTTTCTCTCGGTTCACTCCTCCCTCTTCTCTCCATGTCTCAGGCTGAGCGATGTTGTGAGGCTTTAGTCAGTAGTGGTCCCACTCTGGAGCACAGTGCTAACTGCACTCAGATCAGCTGGATGAGGGTAGCGGGCGCTGGCTTGCCGGACAGGGGCTGCAGCCACAGAGACATGGCACAGGTAAGAGGGAAAAAAGACACAGTACTGTGTGCACTGATTCTGTTATCTGTAGCCGGTGCACAATGGCAGAGCTAAGGATTGAGCTGAGAAGCGTCTGAGAAACCTGTACAACTTGTGCTCCGTTTGTGCATTTGACTCTTTTCAGCTCCTAAAAACAACACTGCTTAAAGCCCTTTGGAAATGAACAGAATTCACTTGCTTGAGTACCCCTGCCCTGCATTTAGCTTCCAGCACACCTGATCCATCCAATCAGCTTGTTAACAAGTTGTTTTTCCTCAAGCTTCACATTTAACATTTGCACAGATTTGTACCATTGATTTTACACAAACTTGTTGTCATCCCTTAAAATTAAACAGGCCGTGTTACTTGTGTTACTGTACCATAAATGGCTATATGCATATGAGCTGTGTTTTGGCTGTCTATCATTTAAAAAGCAAGCTAAAATGCTCGTGAGTTAGGCAGTGTGAGTGGGTGGGCCTAAACTGTAGGCTGAATGGTTTGAGAGAAACACTCTTGAGAACTGTTATAAGTGGGTGGGGCTAAACTGTGGTAGGCTGAATGGATTCATTAAGCACACAGAGCTGAAACACTCCTCAGAACTGTGATTATTAGTGGGCCGGGCTAAATGGTGGTAGGCTGAATGGGTGGAGATATGTAAATGTGTTGGTTATCAAGAGTTTTCTGTTTAGGTTCTATATATGCACCATATGGACTGAACCGATGTGTTTTGAAAGGTTTCAGACTTTTTAATTTCAATGGGCGGTTCAGTCTTTGGTGTTATGAGCTATAATATTATATTAATTCACCTTTTCTGCTGGAAACAGTGATCCCACATTGGTCCCACACCTTTCTGTATTGTGGTACACTCTGCCAGGTGCTATTCAGCTCTAACTGGTCTGAGGATTATCTGGCCATTATTTTCAGTCTTTTTTTTCTACAGAAGTTCTTGTATTGCACCTGTGGGACTTTGGAGTATCAGGTTTGAGTGGAGGCTGAAATGTGATCCAAGAAAAGAAAAATCCTACATCACCTGTCAAATAAAACAAACGGATGTTTGGAGTTCAGGCCTTTACAATGTGAAGAATTTCATTACTCAGTCCACAGCTTAATACTACCCATGTGAGCTGTGTTTGTGTGTGTGTGTGTGCATTCTTTAGTGAAAAAAATTCCTGACTTCTGTGAAACCAGAGAAAAACAGTACATACCTACAACAGAAACATTTTGATTAAGATTAAGGTGTTAAAATTAAGTTTGGATGAACTACACCTTTAAAATCTTCATCATCATCATGGGCTTTTTCTATGCCCAGGGTCGCTTCACGATCACACTCAGCACTCAACCAACACACACTGGCAAGAAGCAGCAGCCAATTACACACTATCTGTCCACTAGAGCTGGGTGATATGACTGAAAAAAACCCATATCTCGATATTCTTAAGAGAAATGTTGATATATGATATATGATACAAGATAATATGATGAAGACCTTGTATATGTGCAGTGTATATGTACAGTGTGAAATGTTAAATTGTTAATATTTAGATATAATACCTAAAACAGTGCATGCAATGCATGCTATATAACTTTAGTAACCTTTAATTATGATTATTTCTACAGTATCTGAGCTTTCTACAAGTCTGAGCGTCCCCCAGAAACCAAATCATTTCCACACAAACAGATTAACAGATATTATGATATGGCATATTTTTAGCTCTAGTAATATCAGTATTTACAATATATTGCCTAGCCCTACTCTCCACCTGGAGGACTGCATTGAGCACTAGGAGGTTCTGTGCCAATCTGTATCTGAGATTGCCAGTTCACCTAAGCTCTATGCCTTTGGAATGTTGGAGGAAACTCACAAAGACACAGAGAGAGCATGGAAACTCCACCCAGAAAGGGCCTTGAACCCAAGGTCTCAGCACTGGGAGGCCAATATGCTAACCACCAAAGAGTTGGGGATGCAGTGGGGTGGTGAGCTTCCAATGTCTTACCCTCACTGATGCCCTTGTTGCAGCAGACTCTGAGGAATATTCTGCAAGATGTATTTGAAGGTTAATAATTATAAGTTTTGGCATTGGCACTGTACTTGGTCCAGGTCTTGAAACATCTGGGCTCTCTCAGATCCTGCTGAGATTTGAAGGCAGGGGCAGAGCCAACCCCCTGGATGCCCAACAAGACCAAACTGGTGGTGGCAGGGAGGAAGGAGGGAAAAGCAAGACGTCAGCACCTGTAAAGCAGAAAAAGGGCAAGTGAGCAATACACTTTTAAAGACCAGTGGGAGGAAGGCGTGGCATTTGAGTCTCTTGATGGAACTTTCGCTAAAGCATTCATTTATTTGATATTTTGTCTCTGTCATGGTGTGATGACCTGGTACAGAGGACCTGAATGTGGATTTCTGTAATTTTTGATTCATTATCCAGGCCCAATTGGTGTTGATTCATATTCACAAGATATTTGATTGGAATGAGCCTAGAAGGAAATATGCAAATGTCTCTGGTCAACATTAGAATGTTAGAAAAGCTACTATCCTAGAAAATCCACAGTCATAGTGTCGACACTTCATCTATATTCAGGGAAGGTTGGGATGGCCACATATTTGTTTTCCATTGTGTCTCTGCTGTGGAAACCGTTTCTCAGTCCAGTAGTGTCCAGCAGCTGTTGCAGTCTGCAATGAGGCAGCTGTTGTTATTTGTAGTAGTCTTCCGATTTTCCCCTGCGTGGCCAACAAGGGCAGGGTTTAGAATAACAAACAGGAGAGAGTTGTTCCAGTGTGCCGCTCACGTATGTGTTTCATCTGCCCCCCGTGGGAACGACCTGTGGTGTGTTATGGCCATGCCCATCACTCCACATTCCTTCTCCTGGCATTACCCAAATCCTTATCATCCTCCTCAGTTGGGAGTGCAAAATATGCAAATGGCTATAGATAGATGCTCACCTTGTCTTCAACACATGGTCCGCTTAATATCCATTGTGTTTTAGGGTGTCTTTAAGTTCTGAATGCTTATGATTACTACACCTTAGCTCCCTATTGATGATCTACAGATGTTCAACTCTTATAACCCAAGATCTGCACTTTGCAGGTAGTTAAATGCTGTTTTCTAGGCTAACAAACTACAAGACATCTAACCATGGAGGTCTCATCATTGTGTGAAGTAATCCAGCTCAGAAACACCTAAAATGTACTCATTTCCAACTGAATTAAATCCCAGTTTAAATGCCAAAGGAGCATTCTAGTGCTCTGTCCATGTGTACATGCTCAACCTGCATGCAGACTCTGACTGATCAGCGAGGGGTCTGATGTCACTGACCCAAATATTGGATTACATAGGAAAATGAGAAGGGAAGAGCTGTTTGCTTCCTTTCTTTGCTCACAAAGATTTCAGAATAAAAGTCCTAATAATAGATAATACTGATACATAAGTAAATAACAAAAATAATAAATGAAAGTATTTTTTTATTTAATTTGGGCCACTTTAATTATAAAAACTATTATTATAAATATCCTTGTCAATCTAATCATTACAAATGATTAATTAAAATTTTCATGAGTGCAAAGTGCATAATAGTAGACGTCAAAGGATTTGTATGCCTTGGGAGTGTCTTTTGTACATGCTGGGTTCTTTAGAATGCGGGAGTCCAGTAAAGTATATGAAGATGTCTGGACAAGGTAACAGTTTAATCCTTAATCCACTGAGCCACCAGCATGTACAGGTCGGGAAGCCATACACTATTAGTGTAGGACAACCTTTTTGCTGGCAAGCTGTTAAAAATAACTGTAAAAGGAGTCTGGATTATCCATATCCCCCTTTTCCTACACTTGACACCACTATAAAAACCAGTAACTTCTGCCACCAGTTAAGCTCTGCCTACAAAAAAACATCTCTGTTTACAAAAATGGCCTATTCACTCACTTTGAGAGGTATTGCTTTGAGATCAGTTGTTTTAAAGTGATATTTTGAGTCTCCAAAAAATATTTAAAGTAAAAGGCAAGTTTACAAATGTATGAGGCTTATATTATAACTGCTAATTCATTTGAAATCTTAAACTCTCCTCAAACTGTTATTTAATCTCTAATAGTCTTGGTTATTGACACACTGTAGAGATGGTCAAAGCCTATGAGGGGGCTGTAGATGACTTAAAAATGACCCACCCCACATATACAGCTGCTCAGCTGCTCAAATCAGTCCCAGTCAAAGATAAGTATTAAACTGGACTTACAATGTCTTAAAATGACATTGTTGCTATTAAATCTGATTAAGACTCATGATGTCTTTTGAACATTGCATGCCATTGCAGCCTTTCCATGAGCCTATTTAGGACTTTGTCTGTGGCCTTTCTCTCTCCGGGAACATGCCATTCCTCTCACCCTGTGCTGCGTCACTTCCAAATGCATGTGGGTGGCAAACAGGGACAGCTGCCCTGGCATTACTGCCTCTGCCAGGACAAAAGCGGCACATATGGGTGTTTTTTTTAGGAAGACTTACTCATCACTGTTCTTAACATAATTCAAGCATTACTGTTTGTGTGTGTGTGTGTGTGTGTGTGTGTGTGTGTGTGTGTGTGTGTGTGTGTGTGTGCGTGCTTTTACAGTTGTTTGAAAAGTGCTCCATTTGCAAACAAATGTCTTTTAAATGGTCCATTTGCAAAGAAATAACACCATGGTTCAGCAGTGATTGTGAACCCAGAGCCAGAATCATGGTTTTGCCCTCATAGCTGTAATCTTGACTTAAATCACTCCTGTCTTTAAAATCCAAGCAATGATTTTTAGTGATTTCCCACATTTTCAGTAATGCATTTTCAATTTTATTATCTTTGGCTACACATTAAATAGTTTATTAATAGATTGGGTGAAATTAAACATCCAGCATAAACTGTAATACATTAGTTTAACTGTAGATGTTATAAAATATGACCGAACACAGCTCTGCATTGCTTTGTGATTGAATAATATAGGCATATGACATATAGGCATATTTTATCATTACAAAATGATATCATCAACGGTAGACCATCTGAGACCTGTGATCAGCAGCATGGGAGAAACACAGGGGGCTGTGCTCTCACCTTTCCTGTTCACACTCACATCTGACTTTCAGTACAATTCTGAGACGTGTAATGTACAGAAATGGTCAGACAACACGGCTGGTGGAGCAGTACAGGAGACTGGTGGATAACTTTGTTGCATGTGCAGCTGAACACATCCAAGACTAAGATGGTAGTGGACTTTCAAAGGTCTGGCCAGTCTCCATTGAGGGGGTTGATGGGGGGGTGGTTAGGACCTATAAGTACCTCCGACTGCTGCTGGATGACAAACTGGACTGGTCACACTGGCTCTCTGTACAGGAAGGGGCAAACTGACTTTACTTCCTACCTACCTACACATGTAACATTTTAATTACAGATGACCCCCTGACAAACTAATCCAATCCAGTTGGATTATATTATATTATGTTTATCTTCATAAGCTTTCATCCTACAGCCTCTCACAGCTTTGCTGTTTACCAACGGTCTCTCCAGTGGCTGTTTAGATTAGAGCAAAAGCAGCAGCCTCTCTCCCAGGATTTGGTGTCCTCTGCTTTCTCTATATTCCATTCTATATCCCAGATTTCTTTTCTTTTTTGGCATTTTTTTCCTTAAAAATGCGTAATATACGTAATCAACAGCAATTATACAAACGACAGCAAAATGTCACAGAAATAACATTTTGCTGGTTATTTAAGTATAACTAAACATGTTTATACAATTGTACAAAATGGACATCCATGCATCTGTACACCTGTAGTTTAATTTAGTAGCCTCACCACAGGAAAGTAGAAAGAGCACTCGTAGCTTTGGTGTGAAGCCTTTGAAAATAAGTGAATACACCCACAATGACTGAGCACATATTTACATAAGTGTAATGTATAAAACACGAATTTGAATAATTCCTCTTCAGAAAACATCAGCACCGCTCGCATAAACAAATGTGAGTATGTGAACCCCCCCCCCCAATGACACAGATTGAATTCTGAAATAAAGTTAGTAAAGCTGTATGCTGTTCAGGGAATAATCCTTGAATGTGTTGCTTACAGACATAAATTAACATAAATTTAATTATATTTATTATGTTAAGTAAAGATTTTCAACATGAATCTTTCAGAGATTGAGATCTGATGTGTGATTTAAGTGTTCCCTTAGCTTTTCTGAGCAGTGTACTGTATATTGGAAAACAAATGGGTGTTTGGAGACTAGGTTAAGAGTTGGGAAACAGCAGAATGTTCCTTTATGTTGTGTACTTCCCTTGGTTGGACATCTGTGCTCTGTCTGCTATGCACAAACCCATGACCTGCAAACATTCATGAAGCATCTTACAGCATGGATGCTGATCCATGGTCAGTTTTTGTGAGCAGTAATACAAACAAAATTTAGAACAGGCCGATTCAGGATCTGTAATCTGAATCTTTCCCGGCTGACCTCATCCTGGATCATCAGTTTCTTCCTCCAGTGGTTTAGTTGGTCAGTGTAACTGTGCAGATGTTCCTGATGAGTGTAAAGTGAGCATTCTTATAAGTCCCAGACATACATGCTCTGAGAAATGTGAAATATGAATCTGTAACCCCAGTGGTCATGTTCCTGTTGCTTGCTTACTATACAGGGAGATGCATTTAAAACCAGAGCAGTTGTCTTATCTCTCCTGTGGTGATGCAGGTCTATATGTTTGGATACATGTTTTCATTCTCTAACAGTTACAACTGTTGTGGATGAAGGCCATAGTGGTTGCCATGGCAGTAGCAAGGGTATTGTTGGTCAAAACTGACTCAGATCTAACCAACAGGTTTAACCTTTAGAATCTAAGGCCAATTTTTTAGCATGTTTTTGTCTTTTGACATACTTTTATTAGTATTTATAGGAAACAGTCACACATGCCAGATACTGTTCTTTTCGGAGGTCCTAGGCTACTCATGTGTGTCTTTATTTGAGATATAAAAATGAACAGAATTTAAATATTTGTATGAATTTGACTGTTTTAATGAAAACTTTACTCGCAAATTATTTGGCTCATAAGGACTATGCAAGAATTCTGATGAGTTATTTGTAATAATAAGATTCCATCCATCCATCCATTTTCTGAACCGCTTATTACTGAATAGGGTCACGGGTGAGCCGGTGCCCAGCCGGCAACTCTGAGCGCAAGGGCGGGAAACAACCCTAGACATGGCGCTAATCCATCGTAGGGCGCACACACACACACACACATCCACACACTAAGGGCCACTTTAGAGTCTCCAATTCACCTATCATGCATGTCTTTGGACTGTGGGGGAAACCGGAGTACCCGGAGGAAACCCACGCAAACACAGGGAGAACATGCAAACTCCACACAGAAACTTCCCAGGTCGCCCCACCCGGGGATCGAACCCAGGTCCTTCTTGCTGTGAGGCAACACCGTGCCGCCCCTAATAATAAGATTGACAAGGATAATTATAATGTATGGATCAGTATTATTCCTTCTCAGGACTTTTTTCCTGAAATTTGAACACTGTGTGAGCAAAGAAAGAGAACAAACAGACCCTCCCTTCTCATTTTCCAATATTTGGGTCAGTGATGTCATTGCCCTGCCCCCTGTTGGCCGATCAGTTGGAGTCTGCATGCAGGTTGAGCATGTGCTGTAAACATGCACTGGAAACTCCTTTGGCATTTAAACTGGGATTTAATTCAGTTGTGAACCAGTGAATTTAAAGTGTTTTCCGAGCTGGATTACTGATAATTCACTTCTGATTCATCTCTTTTTACTCTGATCCTGAGATATGAAGTCTATCGTATGGCATGTAACTGCCCACAAAGTGCGGATCTCAGGTTTTAAGAGTTAACTGCAGCAAGTTTTTGGTTTACTACAGATTTGGAAAATATTTCCAAAATGCTGTGTATTTTTCCCACAGAGAAAGAACACGAGAGAAGCCATAGGGTCAGTCAACCTGGTAATAAACCTGATGGTAATAAACCTGGGTGCACTTTGGGCAGTGGTACAGAATCCTACTCAGCTGTGTGCGCCATATTTCCACTGAAATGTTCAACATTGCTTTTGGCAGTTACAGCAACACCTGTAGTTCCAAGAAGTCACTCCCTTGAAACAATTGAATGAAGCACTGCCTTTCAGTGACTCATGGGTTCTATACCTATACAGAACGAACACACACTTTTACTTACAGTAACAGATTCTGCTCTTCCGGAAAGGTGTTGGAACATTGCTGAGAGGAGGATTTGATTGTGTTCGTCCCAGAGAGCACGAGTATCACTGTCACTCCAACTCTTCCCAAATGTTTTAGGGTGTTTTGACACTTGCATTTTTGGTCTGATTAATTCGAAAGTCTGGTTTGTTTTCACTCTTGTCTTGATTCATTTGTCAGGAGTGAAAACAGTACTCACACATTGATGTGGACCAAAACAACCACACTGAGACCCTTTAGAGGAGGTGGTTTCGGTCCAGTCCCAAGCTCTGGAGTGGATTGTTTATGGTGAGAACGTGATCCGACCTCGACCCAACCAAACTTATCAGGTTTACTCTGCAAGTTTGAACTAAACAACTTTGCAGGTGTAGTTTAAGCAGGTATATTGGCCAGATAATCACTGCAGTTATGACCAAATGTCAGCAGAATGAACAGTATTACAAAGACAGTGTGAAGGAGAAAGAAGAAATGACAGGTCTCTCATTGTTTACTCTGGATTAGTTTACTCGTAGTTACAGTAATTATATGTGAAACTACCTCCACCATGTTTGCAGGTTGGGCTTTAATACAATCTAATATAGCCACCAAGAGGGAGATTCAGAATATATAAAAGTGAATTTATGTCTTTGATGAATCATACTTTTTAGAAACAGTATTTTGGGGAATCTCGAGATATGTCCAGTTTGGAGGTGGCGGCTTGTTCGATGGTGTTAATGTGGAGGCACGTGTTTTTTTTTTTCTGGAACCATTTTATCTACATGAAAAGTCCATGTTAAAGTTCAGTTAATGTCAGTCAGTTAAGAATCACATTAAGTACATAAAAAATGAAATCACATACACTAAACCCAACAAAACAAAGCAAAAACTAAATCATACACATAATTTATATTTATTCATTATTCAAGAGCTTTTACGCAATAATTACAGTTCTGACTGTTGAACATGTGATTTTTGGTCGAGATTAATCTCTTTATGACTGTATGATGTTCCTTAGAGCCATAAAGATGTTCTATGATGGATGATTCATCTTGCAAATACAGGGATTTTCTTCTGTGTTGCAAGAATGCAGTGGTTTCACAATGTCTCTGATTGACAGGCAGTTGACCTTAACTGCTGCAAACAGCTGTGAGTCGTCCAGAGCAGATGGGGTAACACTTAAGCATCTAGAGGTATTGTTGTCATTTAAAAAAGTTTAAATTGGTCATAAAGTCAAATTAGGGCACCTCATGAAAACCTTTTTTTTAAAGACTCTTAAAGATACATGCCTTTTTTTAGGCTTCATATCTCAGATTCTGGGTAACCTACAAACATGTACATATCATTACAAATTATAAGACATACCCTATCTAAGCATCATTGTGTGATGAATTATCAGTGAAAATCCAGCTCGGAAAACATGCTCAACCTGCATGCAGACTTCTGATTGAAGGGCGAGGCAGATGACGCCACTGATCCAGATATTGGGTTATAGAAGAAAACTAGAAGGGAGGTGCTGTTTGCTCAAATTTCAGAAGAAAAGTCCATAAATAAATAACTAAAATAATAAAGGACATTCAGATTGATTTTTCATTTTATTTGGACCTTTTTCAAGTATATCGAACAATTTATTATTATAAATATCCTTGTGAATCTATCTATTCGTCTGTCTATATGTAAATATCTGTGTTAACAGTTACATCTCCTCTAAATACTTTTCTAATTGTTTAGTGAATAAAAGTATGTCAGTGGAAATATCCTGCATAATTAGAATATGGTTCTAAAGGTTAAATAATACTGGGGAATAATTGTAAAATGGGAATCAGTAGAAATTAGGTTTTCTTGTGAAGAAAAAGTTAAGACACCTTGACATTTATTACTACTTGTCTACAATTCAGGTGCAGGACATCATCGGTGACTGTCATATGGCTTTGCTTTGTTTCTGAAAGGCTCCTTTAAAGGAGATGAGCAGAATAGATCTGTAGAGAATGAGCTGCAGCAAGCTGTGATTTCACTCTCAATATGGTTAGGAAGCTTTCCAAGGCCTGTCATCCAGACAGCGGTGTGTAATATGTAGCAGTGGCTTAATTGCATTGTGCCAAGGCCAGAGATGTGTATTGTTCGTGCATGTTTTCTCACGCTGCTGGAGTGCAGTTCTCACGACCAGAGCTACATCTACACTCATAAAGTCTGTACAAACATACAGACTGTCTGTTACAGCTTTCCCTCACCTCACCTCACCAGCTGGCTTCTGGAGCTGCGTTCCAAAGCCTAGGCTTCAGCCAAGGTAGGTTGGTTTCTTGGTAGGACTGTCCTATGATGATGCCTTCTTAGTAGCCTATTGGTCACACATCACTCTGAACATAGACTGCATCTCTAGTCTATATACAAAGAGTCCTTCACTTTGGAAGAGCTTTCTGTGACGTAGTGGCAGAGAAATGCAGCCTATCTCGGCTGCAGCTTAAGCTTTGGGCTGGATCTTGTGACTTCTGCAGCAAGGGAGCACTTTTTCAAACATAGTCCATGGGTGTAGACTCAAAGGGAGTGGCTAAAATGCTGTGGGAAGAGTAGTTAGGGCTAAACTGCTGCAGGCTGAACGGGGGGTAGGCTGAGTAGGTGGGGCTAAACTGCTGTAGGCTGAATGAGTGGAGCTAAATTGCTGTTAAACAGCTGTAAGCTGATGGTTGACTTTACTGATGCATCCGTAACGCCACTCTCATGTTAACTCTCGCTGTAGTTCTGGACACATGAGTGTCCAAGCTCTGAATCCAGCCAAGTAGGCCAGTAATAAGTGGCTTGAGAGAGTAAAGCTGACCGGCCTGCTTTTCAATCCATTATCCTTGAATCACTGCCGGAAAGCCTTTCATATCGACTAACCTGAGCTCAGTAAATACCTGACCCTGAGATACCGAATTCAGACGTCTGAGTTTCATTCATCTGTAGTCTTTGTTTACTATGACGTGCTGGATTTCAACAAAAACATATTTTAATGAGTATGTTTATATAATCTAATGCATTGAATGCTTTAATAATATTTTGATATGACTGAATTTTCAGTAGTTCAATTTTAGCCCTTATAGTGTTAAAGGAAAATAACCCTAGTTTATGCATAATAGATTGTGTAGTTTATGCCCTTGTTTAAGGTGGTTGCATTATTAAGCAGTTGCACTATGCATAATATGTTCTAACACTGGAAAGAGTCTCTGGCTGCTAATATAATTAGGTTGTGACCGGAAACCGAAACAGAGCCCTATTTACGTTTTAGGGCACTAATGAATATGTCAGACATTGTCAGAATATGTCTGAGTGTCTGAATTGTAAAGTGGAACTAGATAACACAACCAGTGAGCCACCACACCATGTCGGTGGCTGGGGTTTGATTCCCAGAATGGGCAACAATGCTGGGCTACACCAATAAGAGTCATTAAGCAAGACTCCTAACACTACACTAACCCGCCTCTGTAAAATGAGTTACCTTGTAAGTTGCTCTGGAGAAGAGCGTCTGCTAAATGCTGTAAATGTATATCTGTTGCAATGTTTTTCTTGTGTGTAGAAGAATTTCATTTATTTCTAATTGTATAAAATTATTGCATGTATTTTCACAAAGTTTTAGCTTAGTTTTAGTTTCAATTTAGTTCTACTTGTGCTTAAAGAATGAAAAAAGACAGATGTTCTGTTAGGCAAAAGAGAGAGAGAGAGACTGAGAAGGAGAGAGAACATTGTGAGAGAAAGAGTGAAAGAGACCATACAGTGTGTTTGCCACCCCCTTATTCACTTCCAGTGAAAGTAAATTGGGTGAATGGCATCATCACCTGGGAAACAGCACAGTCTGACTGTAGTGAAGGTCAGCAGACTGTGTGTGTGTCTGTGTGAGTGTGTGTGTGTGTGTGTGTGTGGAGTAGAACTGGATAGGCACTGAAAGTGCTGCAGCTTAAGGAGCTGATGAGTTGAGAATAATGCCCGCCACCGCAGCCTGAATGGAGAAAAGCTTTGGCTTCATCTTCACTCATTCTGTCAGCTTAATCTTCCTTTCAGTCTTTTCTAACTGTCAGGAAGAACAAAATAAAGCATCAGGCTTCTCTTCTGACCTGATCTTAGTGCCTCGGCCAACCCTCCAAAAACAACAGCAGCTACTGAACCTTAAAAACACACTGCAAGTCCTGACTGTAAGCATTACATAACATGGACATTGTTGCAAATAAGCTATAGTTTGGATAACGTTCCCCAAATGCAGTTGATCAGCCAGGTCAAGTGTGGTGCTTCTTTAGAAGAAGAGCGTGAGGGCTGGTCAGTTAAATTGTGGTTTGGTGTAAAACTCCCAGTCAGAATTGTTCACAGTGCTGGAGATACACCAATGTCTGAACCTCTGAAAGTTCCCTCTCAAAAGGTTATTACAGCAAATGGTTATGAATGCACTGCCTGATGTTTGGGACAGAGGCTTTTTAGAGGAGCTGGGCAATATGACTGAAAGAAATGTGGTCAGGAGTGGTCAGACAGTGTTTAAACACTGTGTCCACTCACTTTTTGCTCTTCTGGCAGAGACAGAATCTCATCTGTGTCTGCGCGGTGTGTGTTGGTCATCCTCTAATTCTCCATCAGTGCTCACAGGACGCTGCCCACAGGAGGCTGTTGGCTGGATATTTCTGGTTGGTGGACTATTCTCAGTCCAGCAGTGACAGTGAGGGGTTTAAGCACTCCAGCAGCACTGCTGTGTCTGATCCACTTGTACCAGTGTAACACACACAAACACACCACCACCACCTCGTCAGTGTCACTGCAGTGCTGAGAATGACTCATCGCCCACAGTAGCAGTAGCTGCTCTGTGGTGGTCCTGTGGGGTTGAAGATTGAAGATCAGGGTGAAAGGAGGATAACAAAAGTATGCAGAGAAACAAATGGATATAGTTTGTAATTTTAGAAGGTTACCAAGAGCAATACATGATTAAAATTTTATACTGATATGGGCAATATTTATTGAGCTACACATACAGAAGTACTGTCTCGCAGTATGGAGTTGTAGAGGTTCCTAATGGTGTCTCCCCCAGTTCATGCAGGTTTTGTGGTAGGGATGGAGTGTTGATAGTGCATCCAATAGCATCCCACACATTTTCAATCAAGGATAGATCTGGCAATGAGACTGGCCATGGCGTAGTGTGTGTGTGTTCAAGGCGAGCTCTTGAGATGGTAGCAGTATCCAGGCGAGTGTTGTCCTGTTGGAATAAGGCACTGGAGTATGTGATCTGGCGTTGTACAAAATTTCACCCTTCACCATGACACCGGGCCTTTTGGACGTGTGATGCATGATAATCAGCTTTAAAATGTGGTGCTGATCATGGTGCATCCACACACGGACTCTTTGGTTGTCTCTAACAAGATAAAAGACTGCCTTTCTGAGTGACTCCAGTGACTGTCTAATGCGACATCATTGCATTGTGCATTGCAATCGGTTGATCGCTTCTGGGTGCAACTTTTTTGACACTGAGTGTAGTTATGAATGTATTACCTGGTTCTGTGTTCTACCATAGTTATGAGAATGTGTAAAACATGCTTTTAAAATAGCATATCATGGAAATCGTGGGGTGATACATGCAAACCGGGGCACAAAATAGTCCACAAAGAAGACATATTTGTTTAGATGTGCCATTATTTCACCATCATCTATATTCCATAAGAAAATCAGATGACAGAGGTTCCCTGGAGGGTTTGGATAGTAAATAAAATATTTGTGTTGTAGTGCTGCAGAGAATGTTTGAATACTTATTTGAGTTTCCTTTTAATTATCTGTGGTTTCTTTTACATTATGACTCACTGTTATCTTCAAACATGGACTGTTTTTACTGAAATATCTCTTTTCACTTCTTGTAGCTTCAGGCTTTTAGATGAAAGAAACTCGATTCTGTGTTCTCATGTTTGATGACACTGTAGCTCAGTAGATAAAATCATATTTACTTTTTTTTTTTTTTTGAATACTTCTGGGTTTGCTTTAGTGCTGATGAAAGCCTGCTCAGACACGACTGATAACATGAAAAACACTAGAATCAGATCTCACTCTGTAAGTGTCCTTTCTGTACAACAGAGGTCGCCATTCAGCCACAGCTCAAACTCAGTGTAGTTGTATAACAGACACATGCAAATAACAAGTATAAGCTAAGTTTTAAAATTGAATTCTTAACTTGTAAATGACCTTATCCTGACTTATGGTACTAAACTGGACACCTGTCACAAATTCGGTGATCTAAGGAAAAACAATTATGGCTTTTTATCCACTGTGCCCCTTTAAAGGGTCCATATTCTAAATTTTTCATGCATTTCATTTTCCATTCATGACATGAGTTTTAACTAAGGATATGACGAAATTCGAATTCGATGACAGTCGAACTTCGACTATTTTTAGCAGAATTTTCCTCGAATGCAGATTTGAAATCGCCGCCGGTATATAAAACAGAACAGTTCATACCGTCAGGACCGGACAGAGCGAAGCACATGCAGATATAAATACAGCACTTTAATGGGACAAATGCGTTAATCAGAGTCAAACAGTCCAGCTCAATAACAGACAGGAGAGACAAAACCAGACTGGACAAACCAGAGACGGAGTCGAAAAACAGGCGAAAATCACAAACCGGCAGAATAAACACAGGACGAACCGAAAGACAGGATCAGAAAATGGAACCGGCTCAGACAGACAGACTGATAATGATAAACATGCGTAGCGCTGAGGCTGCGGGGCAAAACTAGACACTGAACAGGTTGAAAGACTGGATTAAAGTGTCTCCGGACCAGGTGACTTCAATCAGAACTCCGGCGATCGGGGATCGTGAGTGAGTCACATGATCAGTCAGGTAACAAACTGAAGGATTCTGGGAATTGGAGTCCGGAGAGACTGAGGGGTGCAGGACACATACAGGTTGATTTCCGGCCTGCAGGTCATCTTTTAGAGACCGCCAATGTGTATGAATGTAATGGTGAATGTTGTTCACTTTATATTTCCGCTTTACATAAATAAATAATGAAATGTGATAAGAAAACAAGTCTAAAACAAAACAGTAGTAAACACGAACAGTTCTACTCTACTAGTTGAGAAATGTCTTCTTTGTCTTAAAAATCCCCAATTAGTTAATTACATGAAAATAAATGATGCATGATGAATTGTTTACAGTACACCGTGAGTCCGTGACTACCTGTGGCTGATGGTCTGTTTAAGCATCATGTATTTGTGTTGAAAAAATACAAAACTATAAGCACAAATGTGTGTATCGGGGTTTATTGGGTGTTCTTGGCTCCGTGTTTACCAAAACCGCATTCGCATTAGACGGATTTGTAGCTAAAAAATTTGAATCCGATGGATGCAGATTTTCTTCAGCTCCATCACATCCCTACTGTATAGTATACTCTGATACTTCTGAGATGGTTATTCGGGTTTGCACTTTTCCTGCTCAAGCACAACTGATTCATCTCACTTGTTAATTCTGCCTTAGTTATGTAGGTCTGTTTGAGCACAAAAGCCAGCAAATTGCAGGAATTACATTTCAGGAACTGAATCAGTGTTTCTCAGCCCTGGTCCTGGAAACACTGGACTATATTAACTTCCTTAACGGGCATTATACAGCACTGATGGAACAAACTATAACTGTCTAAATTTTGTGTAAAACATTTTAGAACACGCAGTATGGGTTATGAAACCTTTGACTGGTAGTGTACATATATTACGCAGACACATGTTGCTAATGAAGAGATCACATCACAGCTGTCACATCACATTGACTGTCTGAAAATTATTTGTTTTACTTGTTTACAATCAACCACAATATTATGACCACTTCCTTGTTTCTACACACTCTGTTCATTTTTATCAGCTTCACTGACACATAGAACTTTGTAGTTCTATAATCAGACTGCTGTCCATTTGTTTCTCTGCATACCTTTCACCCAGTTCTTCAACGTTCAGGACTCCACAGGACCACCATAGAGCAGGTATTATGTGGGTGGTGGGTCATTCTAAGCATTGAAACTGACATGGTGGTGGTGTGTTAGTGTGTGTGATATAAATGGATCAGACACAGCAGTGCCACATACCACTGAAACAACTCAATCAGTAAAACAAATCAATTTCATATATATATATATATATGTGTGTGTGTGTGTGTGTGTGTGTGTGTGTGTGTGTGTGTGTGTACCATACTCATACTAAACCATGAGGTCCAAACTGCGGAGTGAACCGAACCTTCTCTTTCCTGTACCATTACATTCCTACTATTTATCTGTCTGAATATCTATGTCTCCCTCCTTCTGTCTATCTATGTCTCTCTCTCTCTCACTCTCTCTCCCTCCCTCCTTCCCTCCCTCCCTTTCTTTCTCTCAGTTATTAGCACTTGCCAAAATAGCAACAAGTGAGCATGCG
Source organism: Acestrorhynchus altus (assembly GCA_034509495.1). Taxonomy (NCBI): domain Eukaryota; kingdom Metazoa; phylum Chordata; class Actinopteri; order Characiformes; family Acestrorhynchidae; genus Acestrorhynchus; species Acestrorhynchus altus. The sequence continues at coordinate 19,230,234 of CM067502.1, forward strand.
GCAGCAGACTGAAGTACAGAAAGAGAGAGCAAGTTAGAGGCGGAGAGAGTGAGAGAGGGAGAGAGATAAAGTGAGAGGAACAGTGAAGTCCATTCTCCTCCATGGTTTTCTCACCATGCTGAGTGTGATATATTTCTTGCGCAGCTTTTTTGAGGTAAAGACTCTTTACGTCTTCACTCTGCTCTAGTGTGTGTGTGTGTGTGTGTGTGTGTGTGTGTGTGTGGGTGTGTGTGTGTGCTTACTCTGGTCTGCTGTTCAGACTGTCAGTGAGCTCATTATTCTCGCCCTGGTTTTGGCCCGATGTTTTGTTTCATTTTCTTGCTGCTGTTAATAGTTTACAGCTTCTCTAAAAGCAGGATAATGTTTTACTTCAGCTTGATTTTGGATTTGGGAGAAATTCAATCTGTGTTGTAGTTTGGCAGTTAGAGGTTGGCAATATGGGCAAGACCATATTTTATTGTCGTCATTATAATATTGTTGTTTTTGTCATCAACAGTATTCTGTTTAGAGTGGATTGTAGATTTAGGCAATGTTTAAAGAACACTGAACGACTGTTGTTTCTTTACAGAAAGCAAAATTAGTCCTGTTTACTAATTTTTTTTATCACAAACTTTTTGAATGTTTTTACATATAGTAGAATACTGGTGCTTTCTGTACTGGTCCCAATACTGTTCTGATCTGATCTAGACACAGCTTCTGGGTGCGCCACATTTAGGCAAAAAGTTGGTGGACTCAGCTTTTGGGTAACCCACTGTTAGGCCAAAGTTTTGTGTAAATAGTTTTTGGGTGCTTCACATTTTGGCCAAAGGTTGGTAAGGCAAAGCAAGTTTATTTGTATAGCACCTGTGGCAAATTCATAGTTGTTTATATAAACAGAGATAAGAAGATAAAAAGACATCGTATCAATAAAAGCAAAACAAGCATTTAAAATCATTTAGAATCCTGAAAAGGCAAAAACATACAGTTTATTTAAAAGAAATAAAAATAAACATAGGTTCATGAGAGAAGTGCCGTGACAGGATTAGACCCAACCTTTGGGTAACCCACATTTAGGCCAAAGTTTGTGACATTAGCATTTGGGTACTCCACATTTTGGCCAAATGTTGGTAAGGCAAGGCAAGTTTATTTGTATAAGATAAAAAGCCAATCAATAAAAACAAAACAAACGTTTAAAACGATTAAGAATCATTGAAAGCAATAAAATGAAACTTCCATTATATTTTGAAGAAATAAAAATTAATATAAGAGAATGAGAGAAGTGCCGTTACAGGATAGACCCAGCCTTTGGGTATCCCACATTTTGGCCATAGGTTTGTGGAGACTGCTTTTGGGCACCCCATATTTAAGCCAAAAATTTGTGTCCTTAGGTTTTGGGTACTTCACAATTTGGACAAAAGTAAGGGGACTCACATTTTGGCAGTATGTTTGTCAAGACTGCTTCTGGGTAACCCACATTTAGACCAAAGATTATTGTACGTGCTTTTGGGTACCCCATATTTTGGCCAGAAGACTACCGTCTCTCAATATTAATAACACTGTAAATGTAGGTATTGTGATATACACTGAGGAGGAGCTACAGTCTCTCATTAGGGTGAATATTAATAACACTGTAAATGTAGGTATTGTGATATACACTGAGGAGGAGCTACAGTCTCTCATTAGGAGGAATATTAATAACAGTCGAAATGTAAGTATTGTGATATACACTGAGGAGGAGCTACACTCTCTCATTAGGAGGAATATTAATAACACTGTAAATGTAGGTGTTGTGATATACACTGAGGAGGAGCTACAGTCTCTCAGGGTGAATATTAATAACAGTCTAAATGTAGGTATTGTGATATACACTGAGGAGGAGCTACAGTCTCTCATTAGGGTGAATATTAATAACGCTAATAAGGTATTGTCATAGCTGCATGTATGAAAATTGCTGTCACTGTCATTCCAGTGAAGTGTCTGGGTACATGTCACAGGTCGATGACCATTAAGGAATTGTCTGGATATTGGATATGTTGACAGGAACATTCCATATCCTGCTCATAGCCATCATCTACAGTTGTGGTCTTTTTTAGGCAGAGAACAGACTGAGCTCGCCCATCAGCCCTTCCTGTCCAACTGAGTTTCTGCCAGGAGCTTTGAGCAATCTGTGGTTACTGTGTGCTAACACTCTGCAGTCTGCTCCAGTATTGGTTATTCTTGTGTTTGTCTGTGTTATAACACTACAAGGCCTGCCAGGACGGGCCGGGACAGGTAATTGAAGTGTTGCAGTAGAGAAGTGTGTGTTATTATCTCTGGGGTAATGAATGAATGATGTAAAATTGCAGGTTTACAGTTAACCCTCCAGTGCACATTCACTTAAGTACAGCACATACTGTACCACTATGTGTTTTAATGACCATTTTAATGACCATTCCTTCGAGGCTGTGTTGCAGAGCCCACAACAACACAACATATATCGATGTGAAATCAAAACAGCCCCTGAGTCTTCTTTTCTGCTGCTTCTGGGTCACAGTGGGTAAAGAGCCTAGGGGCACAGGGCAGGAATACCCTCAGTACAGGATGCTAATCTACTGCAGAGTACCACACAGGGGGCAATTCAGCCAATTCAGTTCACCTACCATGTGTATTTTTGAGATTCAGGAGGAAACCATACCTGAAGGAGACCTATACGGACATGGGGAGAACACACCAAACTCCTTACAGACAGTGACCCAAGCAGGGTTCAAACCCACAACCCCAGACCCATGAAGCTATGTGCACCACCCAAGGCACAACCATTCCACCCTTCCCCTATTACTGTAGACTCTGTGTACTGGATTCTGATCTGGTGACTGGGAAGTTCACTGAAAAACAGTTAAAGGTTGGTTAAGTATTGAAGATGTAATTAGATAATAATATTATTATTATAGAATATTATTCTGTTAATAAGAATACTTGGTATTAATAGGCCACAGTCTTCAGATGTCAAGGTTTGGAGATCCTGTCCCATCTTCTTGGCTGATAGAATGGCGAACCCGATGTAGTTCCTCTGTTTTATAGCCAATCTTGCTTAAGGTTATTGGTCATTCTGAGATGCTTTGTCTGATCACAGGCTGAAAATCAGGCACAGGCTCTGATTTTTGGCCTCTCGATCTCCCTTCAGATAAGTAGATCAAACATTTATTTTTCTTGACCCGACTCACTAGTAGTGTATACTGGTCAGCAACTCAGTCCGAATGAGGGAGTAAAAAAGGTATTTTGCACACATGAAGTAATGTTATTTAAAAACTTGATATAACTTGATATAAACGATATCACCTTAAATCATATATTGTGCTCTGTTTATGTCCCGATATTGATATAGATATCAATATTACCCAGCCCTATAATATATGTAGTGCGCTCAAGGCTTAAGTGGATGTGTTTTCTTTATTACATCATTCTGAGTCACTCCACAGACTGTCATACTGAAAATCCCACCAACAATAATATTTTCCCCTCATTCTAGTGGTTTTCTAGTGAACATTACTTGAAGCTGCCATTTCAAGTGATCAACATTAAGGGTTAGAGTGGATGGTGAGTGAAAGAGCAGGTGCCTCCAATGTATTTTGTATTCACATACAATGTTTCCTCTGAATCAAGGGTGTTAGAGGGTTTGCTCAACTTTTGTTGGAGTAACTCTCCAGTTAAAGTAACTTTCTACTAGATTCTGGAACATTGTCGTGAGGATTTGATTGCATTCAGCAAGAAGAGAGGCTCAGCGAGGTTAGGATGTTGGATGCTCACTACACCAACTCATCCCTAACTCCTTAATTCATTTCAAAGGAATTGAGTAGAACAACATCATTTCAGAGATCATAGTTCCACTGTTCCACAGCTCAATGCTGGGGGGTTTCATAGTTTACTCGCCCATGCCTGGTATTAGGCATGGCGCCAATAGGTTCATGTCATTATCTTCTCAAGAGAGTCCTATTCTATTGGCAGTACTTCTCTACAAGAACTTGACGAGCTATGAGTATGTGCATTTGCACATCTGTGTCAGCAGTGAAGTAGATGAATGCATTCATTTGAAGTGGTGTCTACAAATATTTTTTTTTACATTTAGTGTAGATATGATTATAATACATGTGGTGAATGTTTTATATACACGTGACTCCATGTGCTGACAGGGTATTAAAGCAAATGTTTGTGTGTGTGTGTGGGTGTGTGTGTGTGTGTGTGTGTGTGTGTGTGTGTTTGTGTTAATGACATACCAGTTGGGGAATGCAGTGTGAACTTGCACGGTGAAAGATCGTCTTACACACACCCTGACAGGAAAGCAGAGACGAGGAAACTAATTGGAACTGAATGAGGGAACAGTGACAGATTTATTTTCCTCATAAGCACCAAACAGAGCATTTAACCTTCTGACTTAAAGCATTAACGGATGTGGAGAATCAGTGCAGGGACTTGGCTGGTCTTCAGTGCCTCAAATCGACAGTTGGAAATGCTAGAGGCTGTGCCACATCTGGATGAGGTGTTTTAAAGTGTGTGTTTACATCTGCATTAGTGTACCAGCATTGTTTACAGCACAGTGAGGCAAAAACTGATGAGACCCAGATTAGAATAGGTGCACCTGGCAGCCGAGTTGACTGAAGAAGGGGTCACACTACGTGATGTTTACCTCAATTGTAGCCCTGATTGTCAGTCTGGCTGAGTCTGGTTGTACAGGTTGGCTTTGCAGGTATTGCACATTATTATGGCACTTGTTTTGCTATTTTTGCACATGGTCGGACTGTGCTGTGGTGGTCAGGTTACTGGTTATTGATTAGTGTCACTTCCCATACTCTCCTTGGTCCTCCTCCTCTAGCCTACATGAACACACACTGTTGTGCAGCTGTAGTGTAATACAGTGTAATACACTGTAATACACTGTAGTCTAGCTAATATAACCTGAAGCCTAACCTCTCCATGTTAATCACGTCCAAATAGGTCCAGCAACATTATCCTAGCATCTCGTGTTGTAACTAAAGAAGCACACGTCAGATACCAAGCATGTCTGGGCTGACTTACTACATAGCTATGGGGTCAGAGGCCAATCCCGCTCATTTGATTTTTAAGCTGACTGTTTATGGTTTTAAGGACAATTTTCTTTAATTTGCACAACACTGTTCACATAGGCTAGTTCCTGTCACTCCAAAAGGTTTGTTAGAGGAGCACTTGGCCAGTAGGAGCAGACAGAGTGGTTCCTCTGAGTGGAGAAGCCAGTCAGAACCCGGCAGGAGGATGATACGAGTCAGGCCGAACACTTAAGGGGTGATAACATCGCAGCAGGAATGTAAACATGCTTGTGAGAGGGGATTTATAGGGAACAGGGCAGTCAGTGAGACCCTCACACACACACACACACCGAACCCGCTCAAACACGTGTCTTACCTTCCGTGTGTATGGAGACATACTGTATGTGTGTAGGATTGTGTCGATGTCTTTAAGTGTGGGGAAAATAATAATTGCAGCAACCTGTACTTCAGCAACAGCTCTAAGCTTTTCTGGCTTTTCCCTTCGTTCTACACTCCAGAAGCAGGTGATCCATGACCTGCTGTAACTGATTAACCTCCTTCAGAAATATTCAGACTAAATCCACCCAGCTCTGAAAGTGGAACAGCCGTGTAGAGACTTGTTGATTTTGACTGGGATAAATTAGGCCATGCCTGGATGAACCTGGAAAACACTTTAGAACTCCTATCTTGTTGTTCCTTCCTGGTCACTTTAATTGAAACCCCTACGCTGTGCTTGCACTCACTGGCTACTTTATTGGAAACCCTTATGTTGTGCTTCCGCTCACTGGTCACTTTATTAGACCCCCCCCACACACACAAACACAATGTACCACAAAGCAAGCTTGTAAACTATGGAAGCACATTGTAAGGAACTATTTGGCAGCCGACTCTAACCAAGGTCAAATGTTCAGCTGTGAGATAAAGCTGGAGTTTCAGGTTGACACAGAGAGACATAAATCAGCTCTGTTCTTTCCTCCTTTTTGGACAACCAGACACGTGCTCACATGTTTAGCACTGGAAACACAAAATGATCTCAAACAAACCCCACAACAAGGATTACACAAAGTATCAAGGGTGGAAATCTCTGATGTGTTGAAATGTGCACACTCTTAATGGGGTTTGCAGCGAAACTGTGCTTTATTGTAGGGAGATGGAAATATTGATTGAATCGTGTAATAATAAGCATTGGTGTGATGAAGCAGATGTGAGCCAAAGGCTGTGGGCTGATTTTTCAAAGCATCTTGGAAGTGGCTGCAGCTTGCCCACAATCTAATATAAATATAAATGCCACATTAATTTGATTTTGACCAGTAGCTCAGGGCATTTAGCTAGCTACGTTATGAAAGTGCAACTCCGTGGACTGATGCAATGTTTGTGCAAAACCTGTGCAGATGTGGTGAGATAACAGTACGATTTGAATGCTCCTTAACCAATCAGCTTGTGGAGCCAGAACTAACTGTTGTATAAATATCAATATTAGCAGATTTAAAGTCAAAATACTGGCTGATATTTTTGTAATTTAGCCAATCCTGGGAGCCAATCAGGTCATATTCATGAGTTACGGATCAGGTCAATAACTCAAACTCCATCACTGTCACTGCCCCTTAAATACATGGTCATGCTTATGTTACCGTGGTGATTAAAACAGATTACACAAACACTTTAATGTGTTTTTTACTGCGTTAAACACAGTGGACAGTGCAGTAGGTGGTAATGATTGTGGTCAGCAGTGTCTGTTACAAGCAATTCTGGCAGAAATCCTACCGGGCATTGCAAAACCTTTAGCTTCCATGGGACAAGACAGATGTCATGGAACACAATAACTAGTGTGTACTGTACTGTAGTTTGTGCATATCTTAATGATATGCAGTTGAAAAAGTCTAAAGTCTTTTAGAGGCACTAAACCTTTCAGTAATTGCATTCATGATTAGACTTCAAAAGGACAAGAGAAGTTCCTCTAGAAGAAAGTGCAATGGTTATTAAAGGGTTCTTTAGTAAAGGGTGTGTAGATAGTTATTTATAGCACCAAACAGGGCTCTACCATCATTGCAGGAAAAAAAATCGATAAAACAATTTTTGCGCTCAAGGCCTTCACTGTCCTCATCCCAGAGGAGATGCACTGATCAGGTTATATAATCGCGTTGTCCTGACAATGACACAGCAGGAACACCTGGGCTGGGATCCAGCACCTCTCTCCAGGGGGTTAAAAAACGAAATCTACCGTGGCTTCATTTCTCCAACTCCTCACTGGGGTCAAGTAACGCCTGAAAGCATAAACTCTGGTTTGTTGTGACCTTTGACCCCCTTCTATAAGCCTTCCAACTTAATATTAATGGATTAGGAGAAGAAATTGAGCTTCAAGAATGTCTGATTTAATGGAAATCAAACATACTCCGACAAAAGCAGGATAAACTCTTGATTACCCTAGATTTCAGAAGAAACCATGAATGAGCAGGTGTCCGAAAACTGTCCCTGTAGTGTGGGAATTTCAAAAGTGGCCGGAGAGGAAGCATAAAGTTGGTGTTTCTAAATTATTCTAATTCAAATTCATTTACATTACATTTACGGCATTTAGCAGATGCCCTTATCCAGAGCGACGTACAAAAGTGCTTTGCTGTTCACTCAGAATATCTTTAGCTAAGAGGCTTGAATCTAGAGATTCCTCACGCTTAGATCCTAAAAGATCTTTTGGATTTCATGTTATTCCAGTCACTGTAACAAACAAGAGCAAACCAAACTAATGCCTGAAGTTTAAATAACAGAGGCTCCTTCAGAATCCACTCTAAGGATGGTCTAATCATACAGCTAATGATCTGCACCTGATTGTAATTGTGTAAGAATAATAAATGTGGTGTGTCCATGTTTTATACTCAGTAATCTTACCTCCATCCCTCCATGAATTGTTTAAATATTTGAACAAAGTGGTGTCTGATTCTTTTTTACATGAGTGTAAATGTCTCACAATCATAAAGTGCCTTTATTTGGCTTCTGAGGGTCTTCTGGCCTGTATTTGTGTGTGTGTGTGTGTGTGTGTGTGTTTCCCGCTCTGTGTTAGATCATCCCCAGTGTGATGATGTCATGCACTTAGAGCAGAAAGACACCCTGGTTGCTGTAGTGAGTAAATTCTGCCCAGCTGGAGCCCCATTTCATTTCAAGCTATTGTAGAACTGCAGTGTCGCCACTCTGTGCACTCCGTGCACTCTGTGTTTTTTTGGTTATTTGTTTACACCATCTCTGTTTGAATGACTGTAACTTGTGTGATTAGTAGAAGCTCTACGTGTGTAGTGCTGTGGCTGTAAGATTGAATCATGGCAGCATCCTTTCTAGGAACAGAAGGGGACATGAACTTACAGCAGTATAGAACGTCTGTGCTGGAGTTTTAAAGTAAACTTTACTGGACTTTAAGAATGGTCAGTAAACCAGTAAAGTCCAGTCTCGCAGTCGGGCCTGCCGATCTGTCTCTCTGAGAATGATGTAGGTGTGGGCAACCAAAACACACTGACGTCAGACCCAGCACTGAGCCTAATGAACTCTCTGTCTGTGTACGTCTGTAGGGAGTTCCTCTCTCTCTGTCTCTCTCTCTCTCTCTCTCTCTCTCTCTCTCTCTCTCTCTCTCACACTCCTTCTCCCTCTCTTTCTCTCCTCTCTTTCTCTCTCTCTCTCTAAAGGTTAGTGTGTGATTACATCTCACAAATGCTTTAATTACTTAAAAAAATAATCAACGGAAAATGAGGAGAAACAAGGGTTGTCTTTGCTAATAAAGCAAGTGGAATAGGTGGAGTTTTTTTTCTTGCACTTACACAGCACACCTTAAAGCCAAGGCATAGAGCAGATGGTATTGACCCCAGGGATACCGGTCTTTTTTAGCTGGCCTAGCAGTGGTCAGCATTTGCTCTGGTCAGCACCCTCTTGGATGCCTAGTGTATCAGGCTACCTTCAGCGTTCCTAACAGAAAATGTACGACTTACTGGTTTAACACTTCCCAGAATAATGAGCTCCACTCTACCACAATACAGCAACTAAGAATGGTTAAATATTTGTTAATTAATTGTTACTAATTAGGCCATAAACACTTCAAATAAATAAATAGTTAATAAAGAGTTTAACACAAATAAAAGGACCTTACCAGCAGTGTGGCCATATTCTTACCCATATTCATCTCTACTATTAAAGCTAGGATGTTACTGGTTCTGTTCCTTCCTTTTTTGTCTGGCAGTCAGTGTTAAACCTCCCAGCAGAGTCGATAGGTTACAAATATCTAAGGTCAATCAGAATCAGCATTTTTGCCACCTTTTAATTTTCTTCTGTTCAGTTTGATGATTCTTTATCTCAGATGCTCTATATCCATTTTAATGAGCTTCCGATTGTTGCCTCTGTGGGCCTGTTTACACATGGCATTAACATATACTCTGACTGGGTTCTGTTTACACTTGTCATGAAATGTGTCCTCAGTATCACCTGCTTATATTCGGTTTTACATTCCTGCATAAGAAGCACATCAACCCATACATTAGTTCTGTTTTTCTTCAAGTAAATAAGCACACGAGAGAGAGAGAGAGAGAGAGAGAGAGAGAGAGAGAAGTGATAATGACAGAAAGTATTCACGGACCATCCATTCCGCTTACAATTGTTTTAAATGTGGATGAGATCCGTCTCTGACCACCTCCAAATGTGGTTTGAGCAGAGCTGGGCATTTCAGTTCCAGCAAGTCAAAATCCACTGGAGAATTCCGTTTACAGAAGAGGACCACAGGCAATCCATAACAAAATCAAGTGAAGGATTTTGACTTGCTGGACCTGAAATACCCACGTCTTTGTTTGATCACTAGGCATCTTGGCAAGTGAAATACAAGCATGGTGTGATCACCAGAAAAGCCTGCTAATGCCAGTTGTGAACAGATTTAGTGGTAGAGCTGAATGCCGTTAGATTGACCACCAACAGAATTAGGAATCAACTAATCACATTCTGATATGCTGTGAGTGGAACTAATCTTGACTAACGGACTGAATGTGGGGTCAGTGGTCAGTCATGTGCATTAAATATTTTTGCTAAATTTCAGGATGTATTTTTTTTTAGGAAATAATGGAATTTTTCAAGATAAAGTTTCTTTAAATGGGTAAAAATGTCATGAAAGAAATTAAACCTTGTAATATAATGTTATCTTAATGAGATAATAATAAGAATGAGAAATAATTAATAGTATTACACTAATTAAATACCGTTGACTAACAAACACCGTCTTATTTAACTCTTAGAACCTGAGATCTGCACTTTGCTAGCAGTTTAATGCCATTTTCTAGGCTTCATATCTCAAGATCAAAGGAACCTACAGACATGATACACACCATAACTACAAAACTATCAGTGAATAATCCAGCTTTGAAAACAGCTAGAATCCATATGTACATGTTCAACCTGCATACAGAGTCTGACTGATCAGGGGTGGGCGCTGATGACCTCACTAACCCAGATATTTCAGAATAAACATCCTGAGAAAGGATAATACTGATACACACACAAGTAACAATTAATAAATGATATTGAGGTCTGTATTGTATTTGGATCACTGTCATGTATTTTGAACTTATTACTGTAAATATCCTTGTCAATCTAATCATAACAAATAATTCACAAATCACAAACAATTGGAGGTACGTCACAAATGAAGATAAATTAGAGTAGTGCAGGATCTTCTGAAAATAACAATATCTGGTATGTGTGACTACCTCCTGTAAATCTGTTTTTAATTTTTTGGTGAATAAAAGTATGTGAAACTACGAAAACATCCCACAAATTAGACTAGGGTTCTAAAGGATTAAATCCGATCAGTGCACTAAAATCCAATCAATGCAATGCTAATGCTGTCACCATGGCAATTTTTATGTTTAATGTGCCGTCTACAGTAATTTACCAAAATGCATGTAGTCTAATTGGTCTAATGTACACTTCTAGTCTGATTATGTTCAGTCGTAAAAAGCATAAGTGCATGCCTTACCTATTTTATCCTTTAATAAACTGTATCTGAACACTTCGGTAATCTCTCTCTCACAGTCTTTCTCGCTCTCTCTATCTCATCCACACACTCCCTGTGACGTCTCACTAAGCAGCTAAGCCAATTACTATCTGTGATTGTAATGGAGTCTGAAATTAGCCCGACTGTAATTAATTTGGGAAAGCAACGTGTGTTTTCTGAATGGGGCCGGATGATGCTGTAAGGTCAAGAGTAGAGGTCACGGCCATGGCCAATAAGAGCAGGGTTTATTCCTGGCCTGTTTTACACACACCAGCCAGGTTCTTCACACCTTCATCCACATCTCCTACCTAGCGACAGTCCAGCCTTTCATCTTTTTAGCTGTGTTTTATTACAGATGGATTTACTTCACATTTTCAGGGCTGCAGGATAATAATATACTGTATTACAGTGTTGTGTACACACAGCAACACCTGTAACAATTGCACAGACTGGCTGCATGTGCAGAGTACAGCTTTTTGCATACTCGCAGTCCAGACAGACAGAGGTCAAAACACAGGCAGGCAGGTATATCATAGACAGGCCCATTCACACTTAAAAATGGTGGTTCTTTGTTAACCCTGCAATATTTCTTTGCATGATTAAAGGGTTCTTTGCATTGTGAAATGGTTCTTCAGACTGGTAGAGAATGTTCTATATAAAACCATTTGAACAAGGGTTCTACATGGTAACATGGGTTCTATGATTATTACAAATTTGACATCAAAACAATAGTAGAACCCTTTGAGTCTTGGAACTTGAGATATGAGTTTTTGTCTGATTGTGACAATATATACAGTAAGATTTTATATATATATATATATATATATATTATTAGGATTAGGATAGAACTTTATTGATCCCTTGGGAGGGTTCCCTCAGGGAAATTAAGGAACCTGCTACTTAGAAAAACAAAGCTGCATATAATGACTTTACACAAAGTGTAAAGTGTAATATTGTGCTGTTTCCACCACATAACATGGTGCACGACTTGTTTGGTCTGGACTTTTGGACTTTTTTAGTTTGGTCTATACCAAAACCAAAATAAAAGGTGTGAAAGATACCGTCAAAAAGACCAAAATTGGTCCAACCTAAAGAGCTGGTCTTGGTACATATCAGCAGAACCATAGTCTGGTTAGTTTGCAGTGAGACCCAGATATTGGGTTATAGAGGAAAATGAGAAGGGAGGGACTGTTTGATTCTTTTTACAAATTTCTGAAATGAAGTTCTGAGAAGGGATAATACTGATACATAAATACCCAAATTAATAAAGGACATTGTTTTGTATTTGACTTGGAACACTGTCAAGTATTCTGAGGAACACTAATAATAGTAATCAAAAGTCTTGCAAATTGATTTTCAGCAATTGTTAAAAAAAGCAAAATGTTTTATCAAAACATGGTCAGATTCATACAAATATTACAATTCTATTAATTTGTACATCTCAAATTAAAATAAATTTGAGTATCCTCGGATTACTTCATGAAAATAATATATGGCATGTGTAACTGTCTCCTATAAATACTTGGACGAATAAAATAACATCATATATTGAAAACATTCATAGGGTTCTAAAGGTTAAATTTGCTCTAATATCTCTTATTTTTTATTTTGAGATTTTTATAATAATATTCTACATAACTCTGGACACTTTTTACTTGTTTTAGGTCATTTTTGGTCATGGATTGTATTATGTTGGCAGATAGTTTCAAAACTGCTTAGAAGAAACATGTACACTGATATTGATTATGGACTGGATAGCAGTATCATGGTATCTGAAGTAGATATATTGCCCAGCTTTAGTGCAGAACTTCACTAATTGCTTATTTGTTCATTTTTATTATGACAGTAAACAAAGAAACAAATAATGGCAGTGTGTTGCTCTGGATGTAGTCTTACAGCAACACATTTGACTCTTGCCTCTTTGATACATGCTATTCTTAAGCCAGGTTCTTAGTGTCTGCTGTCATTGCGGTGATGAGCTTTGACGACTGGATTAGTGTGAACGCACTGGAATGAACGCACAGTGCTTGTGGAGGGTGGCCCAATGTAGAGGGTACAGAGAGTGTCTGCCAGCTTTCTTTTAAGACAAATTGCTGGATGTTTTTTTTGGTTGGGAACCTGAAACTTTGGCAGACTAACACACACCGCCTCCCCTCAGTGGATCTGATGGAGATTAAGGAGTTTAATACGGGAGGAAAAATCTCTGAACCATGACAAAAAATGAGGAGCCGATGGAACATGTTGGAGGCACGGAAGAAAAGGGGAGATGGGTAGAGGGCTTTTTGTCTTGTCAGTCGATCAGGAGGCTGGCAGCAGCTCTGCCCTGGGCAGATTTGAGTGCAGCTCTGGATTGGGTTTTGGCACGCGTATGTGCCCTAGTGAAGGACTACACCTCTATACAAGTCTTCTGGCATGTGAGTCGGATCTAGTAGTATGAGTATGTGCTTGTGCTGGAGATTCAGGAGCCAAACTGTGATTAAGATTCCAAATGGAATTTTGGAATTTTAAATGCTTAAGATATAAACGGTTCAGAATGGGATTGATTTGTGAACAGCAGTGATGGTGGATGGACTTTACCTCTAAAATCTCCCTTAATGAAAACTGTGTGCAAGGTCTTGTGCTGCAAAAATAAATAAATAAATAAATCGCTAGCAAAAAGTCATGAAATAACAATATGAAGTGGCTTTCCCTCAGAGGATGGCAACAACTGTGTGAATTGACATGGATGTCATGAGAATACACCCCACACCAGTATGGAACCATGAGTTCATGAGGCCTGTGCCACTGAAATAATCAGTACCATGCCTCATCAGACCACCGCACAAGTCCTCTAGTGTTGTGCTGTTAACACAGGGACTCTAGTGGGTCTTCTGCTCCCACATCCCATGGAAACTGAAGAACGATGCACTGACCTGCAGGATATGTGTGTGGGGCTCTGGCATTGAATGTGGATGTGATTTCTGAAGTCATTTGTCTGTTCACACGGACAATTCTAGCCAGACACCTCTGGTCACAATGAGGAAGCAGGCATATAATGTGTTCCCGGTCCACGTGACACTGTGAATCAAGGACTGTTTTATGTGTTATGAGATCACTGGCCAGTGTTCAGCTTCACTCACCAGATAAGACCTCACAACTTATACAGGTGTGAGAGTTTCCAAGCAACCCCCTGATGGAACACCCCTTCATAATCAATGCACACACTGCTATCGCAGGTCTTTTGGTGTTTCAGTTCAGGTTGCTTCTGTAGGTGTTCTGATCTTCTGTCTCTGACTTCATATCTACAAGTTGGAGCAACTAAGTAGCAGTGAGTCAGTGAGTGTCAGTGTCACTGCAGTGCAGAGAATGACCCACCACCCAAATAATACCTGCTCTGTGGTGGTCCTGTGGGGGCCTGATCAGAGTAGAGTTAATGTTATGGCAGATCACTGTACTTGTTCATATTATCCACTATTTTACCATCATCAACATTTATATATATTCATATAAAGAATCATATAGGGTCACTGGTGGGTTTATTTGTGAAATGGGTGTATTTGTGTTCATTGTAGTCATGGTAACGACTGGTTCATTTCACCACCACTGGAAAGAATAAGTTTCCCTACAATTAACAGTTTCATGCCAAACCCCACTCTGAATGTGTTGTCACAAACACAGAATTATGCTGAGAATTTGGAAAAGTTGGGAATGAGTAAGGTGGAGTAGCATTCACACACTCCTACAGCAGACTGTTGAAACACTCCACAGTGTGTGTGTGTTTGTGTGTGTGTGTGTGTGTGTGTGTGTGTGTGTGTGCTCATGTTCATTCATGCTTATGCTATTTAGGATGTCTGGAAGGGTGGTGCAGCAGAATTACTGCATGATTCATCCAGCTGTTCTGTACTCAACAGATCCTAACTTCAGCATTATGTAATTTACCTCCATTAGAGGAAATACACGCCAGATTTTCCAGGTGTGGAGTTGTAAGGTTTAAGACATGGCAAGATAATTATTGTCCTCCTGTGATTAACTGGATGAACATGTGTTCCTTTTTGTCATTCATATTGAATGCAAACGGGTTCATGAAACACTGTCTCATTGGATTGTGCTCTTTTACATAACCACTCAATTTTTGTTACAACTCTGTTACAAGTCACTTAAATAGTGGTAATGTGTGTTGTTCTGGTACAAGTGGATTAGACACAGCAATGCTGCTGGAGTGTTTAAACAAGTGTCCACTCACTGTCCACTCTATTAGACACCATGTCAATGTAGTCAGAGACAGAAGTTGGTTTCACCTGTATGTGCTAGTGTTCCTTCATCAGTTCCCACAGGATGCTGCCCACAAGGCGCTGTTGACTCCAGCATCACTGCTGTGTCTGATACACTTATGTGAGCTACTCATACCAGCACAACACATACTAACACACCACCACCATTGTTAGTGTCACGGCAGCACTGAGAATGACTCAACACCCACATAATATCTGCTCTGTGGTGGGCGTGGGGGTCCTGAGCATTGAAGAACAGAGGGAAAGGAGCATAATAAATTATGCAGAAAGACTTTGTAGAACTACAAAGTGCTTCTGATAAAATGGACACTGGGTATACAAATAATGTCCCACCACAAGCATTGTACTTTGGTCTGCCAAAAAAAAAATTTGGGGAAACCCAGTGTAACCTTTACATAACAAGAGTTATTGTCCTTTTCTTCATTGTTGGACACAAGCCTTATATTCCAAAATGAAAACTTCACAGGAGAAGGGAGAGACTGAACGATCTGCATCTACATCTGCGTAAAAACATCTCCACTTGCACTTTCAGACACTGATGTTGTATGTGCAGTCTGCACCATTTCAGTGAACTTACAAATCACAAGTGTATAATAATGAATGACCACATGCTTCTGGTAGACTAAAACATGTTCCTTTTCTCATTTTAGGCCCCACCTGTTGAAGCCGGCTGTTCTGAGGATGCAGAGTTACAGCAGGAAGAGAGTTTGGACCAGCCAGAATGCACTGAATCAGCATTGGAAGCATCACAGGACACAACAGAGGAGTATTTTGAAACCCGTTCATGCTACAGTGACACTTTCTCAGACTTCAGCCATGACGCCGATGATTGCTTTCGGACACCTCTCAGCTCAGAGACTGGCTCTTGCACTGGAGCTCATTTGGACTCTCCCAAACACTCTCTTGGCTTCCCAGAGCGGGTCCCTTCTGTCACAGAAAGGCACCAAGGATCCTCTGACAGTCTTCAGAGGAAAATCGATGGAAAGGGTCCCATTCCTCAGTCTAATGTCCTTGAAAAATCAGACATTGTGCTATTGGCAAGTGATTGCAGTGGGAGGACTTTAGACGCTCCATGGTGCGATGAAGTTGCAGATTGTAGGTCCCTTGCAAACTCATCCAGGGAAGCTGGACTTCTTCCTGTCTCAGAGGCTTGCATGACTAATACAGCAACAGTCTGGTTTAAATCAAATGGCTTGAAAGAATCACAGCTTTACACAGAGCCTTCGAAATACACATGTCCAAAGACACTGACAGATCGTGAAAATGGAACAGAGTACCAGTTGGGTCACACAGTTAGTAGTGAAAACAGGACAGAATCACAAGATGTTTGCAATTATGGGAGTGAAAGTGAACCAGAGTTGACTTTGGATTGTGCAAAGGTGAACTGTTCAGAGACAGAGAAAAACAAACCACTCCAACAGCATGAACTGAATCGCCCTAGTGCTGACATCTGTTTACAAGTAGCACAGCTTGGTTTGACAGATATGGATGTGGTGGAATCTTTGGAGCGGCTTGATGAGGTTTGTACGCAATCCTCACTCGTAGACAAGTCTGAATTCAGTGGACAGGCTGACATTGACTCCAGCTTTCCACATTTGTTGAGTAAGGACTCTATTACTCAGGAACACTTAAAACAGGGGAGTGATCAGCCTTGCAAGGATTATGGACATCTACAGTCTTCTGATGGCCAAGTGGAGGAAGGACAGTTGTGTAGGGGTTGCGAGGATGAGCCGGGTTTGTTAGAGGCTCCACCTTTAATTACGAACGAGGTTCATTATTCAACAGAAGGGTGTTCCTCAGATCTGTTGTTTTCTAACAGTTGTGTTTTGTCACATCTGGCACATATTTCTCCAGATAACAATGAACATGCTTTGAACCCAACAGGCTGCATGACCTGCACTGACGAGACTGAGATTCTGTCTGAAAAGGACATTGACATAGACAGTAGTTACACATATGGAAATCTGCACGGCTGTATCAAAATCTCAGATGGCCAAGAAACCAATCAAATGCAACGAGAAGATAAAGTCATAGTAGGACCAGGCTCGATAACCTTCAGCGCTGATACTGAACATGTTAGCATCCCATTCAGCACTGTTCTGAGGACTGATGTGGACAACGGCACTTTAAAGTCAAGAGAGACAATCTCTAACCAGTCTTGTGTGAAAGAATTCACAGTCATTCCACAGACATCGCAAGAGGTCATTTATTCTGACAACTCGGATTACGGCGGCTCTCGTGAGATCCCGTCTACAGACAGTATGAGCCCTAGTGAAAGCTTTGGTTGGATTCAAGGCAATGACACAGACAGCTGTGTAGACCAAATTTCAGATCCTATAGATTCTCCTGTTAGTCCTACAGATGTATGTTTTGAGTTCATTGGGGACCTGGGCATGAACTGTACACAAATAACAAACTGTGATCTAGCTGATCTGTCT
The DNA here is from genome assembly GCA_034509495.1 of Acestrorhynchus altus. NCBI lineage: Eukaryota > Metazoa > Chordata > Actinopteri > Characiformes > Acestrorhynchidae > Acestrorhynchus > Acestrorhynchus altus. Next base: position 19,247,974 of record CM067502.1, read on the forward strand.
GACACGGATGAAGGAGTCAGAGAGATATCCAAGTATCCAAAACAGTGTCACAGTCCAAGAAAGGTGTCGGACAAAGTCTTGACCAGATCTCATGCATGTGAAATGGCTGCAGCAATAGAGCAGTCAGTAAGTACTGTAAGTGACGCAAGCTTGGATTCTTGTGTGCAAGCGAAGACAGACGTGGATTATGAAGTCTTGAAGGCTGAGGCTTCTTTACAGTGCAGTATGACTCCCAGAACAGTAAGGGATTATGGTTCAGACACCAATAATAACATAAAAGCTGTTACTTCTGAGCACTGCCATGAGACACCGTTCACTTTACCCAGTGCTGCTTTAGAACCCAATAGATTTCAGTATGGCCAGTTGTTCTCAGAAGAAGACAGCCGCTGTGCAAACGGTACATTACAGGACGTCAGTGGTAGAAATAGTACCGTTAAGACTATTATAGATGTAGAGTCACATTGCACAACACTAGAGGTAGAACAAGTTTGCAGACAGTCATTATCAGAAGGAATCCCTCATGCTGTTTCCTTAAAGATGCCCTGCACTTCACTTAGCCCCATCCTAGAGCGGGACCATGATAGATTTGACTCCTACTCATTTTCAGAGGAAGACAGTGACTCTAAAGATAATGATGCCCTCTCAAATTTGGCTAATAGGTCTGGCGGCTTATACAAGGCCTCCAAAGCCAGCATGCCAACAGATTATAAAGGTGATATCGTTAGTCAACTTAATTTTTTGCCCAGTATCAGCTCTGGGGACTCTGCTCAGAAGCATATCTGTGATTACCTTGCTAAGAAAGAGTGTCAGCTGCACTTCTCTGCAGTAGAGGGAGATCAGGCAGCGGGAGTTTTTCAGCTCAAGGACATAGGCGTCACGAGTCAGGACAGCTCCACCATGCTGTATCCCTCTGCCTCCTCGCACACAGATGGCCAGCACAGTCGATATGCACTGATTGCTGGTGAGTCTGAAGTCTCAGGGTGTCCACTTGTCATGTCTACGAATGGACCTGCATATCCTGAGATTTTCAGAGAGGAAAGAATGGTGCCTTTAAGTTGTGCTGTCAAGGTCGACAATGTTGAGGCATTTGAAAGTATTGAGAGAAAGTCCAGACATTTTGAGACAGGCTGTTTTGAAGAATTTGCTCAAATCAGTGATTTTAATTCGCAAACAGAATCTCCACAACCGACAGCTGCTGAGATACACCCGTTTACAGATGTCAACACCGGTATGTTGTCCATTACTAATTTAGAGCCCATTATGGAGACAGATCACCCTCAAGAGAGTTTATTTGTAGCAAATGAAGAAAGTGAAGTAGGTTGTTTGGAAGTCCACCAGAAAAACAGAAAGGATGAATTAGGATATGATGACCCTGTTGAGGAGAACTGCTCAGTCAGCTCAGATACTGCCTACCAGTTGTCACACAATGGTTACATCCCCCATAAGGATGAAAACAATGCACTTGCAGGTGTTTCTTCAGGCAAAAGAGTTTGCTTTGCTACTGACAGACCAGAAGATGGAAACACTGTCTCCTCTCTCTCTGGGAATGCCAGTAGCGGGGATATCAACTCTGAATTTTCAGAATTGGACTCCATCAGCATGATCAGCATGCACAGTGAGGACATAGAAGATAGTATTCAGTCTAACATGGGAAACAATTGCTGTATCTCAGCAAAGAACAAGGAGACAAAGGGCAGCTCAGTTGGGAAAAGTTCAAGGTTCTCAATGTTCTCTAGGATACCCTCATTCCGCAAGGGCAAGAAAGATTCTAAGGGTGGGAGCAAGGTTGAGCCAGAGGTCCAAACATCTCCACAGGACATAGAAGAAAAGAAGGAGGAACGATGTCCAAGTTCCCCCAAACACAGTCGAGCTCAAACTTCCCTCCACAAAGGCCATATGTCGCATAGTACAGAGCACTTGGTTAAGTATTGTGATCACACCAGTGATGACATCTTTGAGAAAGCTTTTGCCCTGACCTGGGAAAATATGGAGAAGTGCGGACAGTCCAAATCCATTCCCAGAGCCAAACATGCAAGGCAGCACAGCAGGCACAGTGACTTACGGCACTTTAAGCCTTCACCCATGTTGGAAGGGTTCGGTCAGAAGAGGAGCAAGAGCAGTGATAACCTAAACTTGCGCCTGAAGCTAGCTATGGCTCACAAGTCTCTGTCAAACTTGTTTGAGACCCGTTTTGGTGACAAAGAGAACCAGCAAGTCCAAAATGAACACACAAAGATCAGAAGGAAGGCAAAACAAACTAAAGAAGTGGAAATGCTGAAGAGAACTTTTTCTGTTCCCGGGTCAGTTAGTGCAAGGTCAAAAAGTCATGTTCAGGGTGACTTTGGTGCTGGCTTGGCACAGGATGGGCTTTATCTGGAGAAGAAGAATTTGAAAAACACATGGCACTCTGATCCACTTAGCAAGAAGACTGCAGTACACCAAGATGCATCAGGTACTGAACCTGAGATGGAGTCTGATGACAGTCCAATGACTAATGGATTCTCTCCAGACTCTGATCAAGCACTGGAAGAAGCTTTCGAAGTTGTAGAAGATGACGACAGCTTTCATGCTCCCATGCACCCAGCTGTTTTTGCACTTACCAGTCAGCCATCTTGGGCCAGATCACTGGGTTCCTTTGAAGGCCTTGATACACCAATGAGGCCGATGAGTCCCAAACCTCAAAGCCCTGGACTATGGACTCATAGGAGGAGCTTTCGTTACCCCTCAAGATCCGTAGCCTCTTCTCTCTGCTCACTGGGGCAAGATCAGAGTATGGAGGCCGTCTCAGATCACCCACAAAGAACACATGCTTTCAGACCTAGAGTTCCACAACTGGCATCAGCTCACTCCTGTGATGCTGAGTACTTGCTTGAGGATAGCAGTTCAGACAGCCAATCGCAAACCAGCCTGGTTTCCACCAACTCTGGCAATGAGCCTGAAGTGAGTAAGAGTAAATTATTTGATTACATTCTTTGCTTATCATGTAGATTTTTGATGACCAGCTTGGGATGGAATTACATATTTTACTTTTGTATTATGTTGCTTTATATCATAATCTCTATTCAAAGAGTTTTGATTCCATGGTTAATGTCAAAGTGAAAACACATTTCTACATCATAATGTCAGTTAAAAAAAAAAAAGAGGATTATATAAATAAGTGCAAGTCAGTATTTAGTAGATGCACCTTTGGCCTTTGTGGACAGGTTGCAGGCAGACTTGCACATCTGGACACTGAAATGTTACTCCATTCTTCAGCTCTGTCAGGTTGAACAGCCCTTGTCAGAACCTTCCACAAATTCTCTTTAGGTCTGAGGTTTGGACTTTGACTCTGCCACTCCAGAACATTCACCTTCTTGTCTTTTAACCATTTTGGTGTAGCCTTAACGGTTTGATTCAGGTTATGGTTTTGCTGGAAAAAAAATATTTTCCCAAATTCTAGTTGTCTTGCAGGTTGAATCAGATTATCATCCAGGATTTCCCAATATTATACTGGATTCCTTTTACACTCTACCTTCACATGCCTTCCAGGGATTGCCGCCAAGTAGCATCCCTGCACCTTGATGGTGCCACCACCATGCTTAACAGTGGGGGATGGTTTGTTTGTGTGTAGCATTGGCATCTGCCAAACATTGCATCTAATCTGATGAACAAAAGGCCCCAAAAGAACCTTATTCCAGTTGATCTTGGAGTCTCCCACATATGGGTGAAATGTAGTCAATGTTTTACATGAGCTTTCTCCAACGGTGCTTTTCTTTAGCCACTATCACTTTAAGCTTTGACTGGTGAAAAAACCCAGGCAGGAATATTTCTCCCTTTTCAGGTGCTGAAGCTTTTAACTCCTTCACAGTAGTCATATGTGTACCTTTGCTGAAGGGCGTGAATATTTATGCTATCCCTTATTTTATATTATGTTTTTGATGAATTGACATTACTAAAGATTTTACTTTGACATTTAAGTAATTTGTTTGTTAATTTGTTTTTGTAAATTGTCAAAAATAGCTAAATTAGATTGATCAAGCTTTTAGATTTCTAGAGAAGTCAGAATTGTGCACAGGGGAGGTAAATGAAACAAGATGTCTGAACCTCTAAAAGCTCCTTCACAGAAAGCTATTACACTGCCTGATGCATTTTTGAACATAGATTTAAGAGCATTTTAATGTGTATATCATTAAAATTGTGGATACAGAGGAAACACGCAGGGCATTATGAGGCAAAAATGTCCGTAAAAAAATGTATTTATTCATATTTACCAGTTTTATCATCATCAACACGTAGAATTAAACTTAGAAGACGTAGGTTAACTGGTAGTTTTGAATAGTAAATAAAACAGCTATTTTTGTGTTGTTGCCATGGTGACACCTCATGCCATTCACTACCACTGTAAAGAATCTGAATCAGAATCCCCTCTCTGAATGGCTGCGTTTACATCTCAAGCATTTGAAATTTGAAAAGCTGGTGGAATTCCCTCCTCTAAACTGAAGTGTCTGTTTTGTTATGCATGTGGTGTTTAGTGCCACCCAGTGTTGTAAGGAAAGGTTTGTGATTGTACTGTGACACAGCATGACATCAGTAACCAATGAACACTGACAACCTGAAAATGACACGCATGATAAACAAGCCTACACTCCATGCCTTTCATCATAACCCACTGATGCAGTAACACTTTAATTTGCCCACAAAAGCATGCACAGGATGGCAGTAGGGCAGGCACCCTGCAGACTTCCTGCATGCCTCGAATGAGGAGACGAGAGCGGCGAGCTCCAAGACCCATGTCAGACCTATGTGGATGGACTTCACATCTGCAAGACATTGGAGAAGTAGTTGCAGACCCACCAAATCGTAGAGAAAGCATGAAAACGCACCAGCGCTCCTGCTCAGATGAACTGCTGTCTGATTTAGGGAAGCCCAAGAAGATCCAGAAGATAAAGCGGACCATACAGAGGAGTCTCAGCCAGCTTAGCACTTCACATTCTGAGGAGAACAATAAAGTAAGGACCACACCAACGGGTGAACCAACACTTGGGTCTTCCAGACTTTCCTGCACTTCTTTTTCTTCCTTGATGCACTCATCTTTCTGCCTCATTCTTGGACTTGCATGCTCATTTGCTTGACTTTCTTGACTTTCTGTCATCTGTTTATGCTTGTTGGAACCTTTAAATCAGAACAACAACTAATCAACACAATCCTTTTTGCTGTGAAAATGACTGATTTTACATTTTATGGATAACCCTCTAGTACAATATCTTAAGTGAAATAATTAAATCTAGTCTAAATATTAAATACTTCATGTTTTTTGGTAACACGTTTAAATATACAGTATATATATGTGGCATTTTTATATTTAAGTCATCTATGGAGTCGTCTACTGTAAATTCTTTTTTGTATGTGTATAATTCCATTGACAGTTTATTTAATTTAACTCTTAGAACCCGAGATCTGCACTTTGCAGGCAGTTTCATAACTCAGAATCAGACATGATACATGCATCATAACAAACTACAAGATTTACCCTATCCAACCTTGGTGTTCCCACTTTGTTGAGTAATCCTAAAATTCACTCGTTTCCAACTGAATTGCATCCCAGTTTAAATGCCAAAGGAGCTTCCATTGCATGTTTACTGCTCTGTCCATGTGTACATGCTCAACCTGCATGCAGACTCTGACTGATCAGTGAGAAGGGGCTGGGTAAATGATGTCACTGACCCAATTTTTGTGTTATAGAGGAAAATTAGAAATATTTCTGAGATATCAATTGTTTTTTTAGTTCTTATGAACAAAATGTAGGGGCAAGTAAATATTTGATCAGATCATATCTAAATTCACTTCATTTTCACAACTGAAATGAAGACACTTTTAAGTAGCTTAGGATCTCAATAAAATATCAATATCTAGCACATGTGAGGAAGGTAGTGGAATAAAACACTTTCGGTACATTAAATGACTTAAATTGTGTATGTGCATTTTTTTTTTGCAATGAAGACTTAAGTTTCAAAACAAAAGCCCTTGATGCTCCTTATCCTTCACAGGCCCATATGAGACTTTCCTTCACTTCTCCAGAGCAGCTGTCCTCCCCATCCCTCAAAGACCACTTCTTCTCTCAGAGCACTCCCACTGGTTTGGACTGCGTTGGCTGGCCACGTCGCGTCTCTTTCTCAGGTGAGTTCACTGTGTATATGAAGTTCTTACTCTTCTTCTTCAAGAGATGTAGGATCTTACCTCAAACATAAGTCCTAATCGTCTTGAAGGAATTCCCAATTTTCATTTATTTCAAGTAAACTTGAGTTCTTTTGATATATAAATCGGTTGACCAAAAATATCGGCCAATGATTTTATGAATAATGGGAAATATATACAAATGATTTGACCCTCATCGCAGAAACATTCTTGTCAACAATATACAATACTATTGACAAAAACCCAAACTGTAAATAATTATGATATAATTTAATAGCAATGCTGTTTATCTGAGGTGTAGTAGCATTGAGAACCGAATTGAATCAGACAGTAAAGCACTGTTTAACCACAACACTAAGGACATGAACATAAAATCAGTATTATCAGATTATCCCAATTTTCATCCCCACAAAAACACCCACAAAGGTGTTAATATTGTTTGGGCTTGATTTACTTGAAACGTTTCATACAAATAAAAATGGAATGATTTTCATTTGTTTAAACATATCAATGTTTTCAAAATTTTCTTTGTGTAAACATATGTCATCTTATTTATATTCTACAATTTCAAAGGCTAGATTGCAGTGTGTTTCCCAATTTAACATTTTATAAAATATCCACACATATAAAACACTAGCAGTGTGTCTTGTCAGTAAATCTGACATGGGAAAGATTGTGATGTCCTGCAGGGGGCAATGGTGACTTTAATTCTGTCATCTGGAACCTCTGGAAACAGCCATACCAGTTAGAGAAGCAGTCACACATACATCAGCTTAAGGTTGTTATACTTTTGATTATCTGAGATCAGCACATCTGTTTCAGAAGAGTAGATCAAAGATTTAGTCAGGGGGTCTATTTCTTATCCTTTGTTCCTTTTTAATTTTTTTATTTTTGTAAAGCTGCTCTGTGATAACATCAGTTGTGAAGAGCGCTATACAAATAAATGTTGATTTGATTTGAAGATTTGTGGGACTCGTTTACCTACACAAGGGATGCACCAATATGGAAATTCTGGCCGGATATATGATCATATGTATATTTATTGTCACGCTTTTGACTGGTTCCCTTCTTTTCGTCCCATGCCTCTGTTTTACCTGTCTTGTTTTGTTTTTATATACGCTTCGTAGCACATGGCTTTGTTGTGTTTACTTTCTTGTCTCTGCCTTTGCCCCGCCTTGTCATTAGTGCACCTACCTGTACCTCCTTTGTAGCCTTTTATGTTCAATCCCTCTGTTTTTTCCAAGTCTCTTTTGGCAAATTTATATATACAACTAGTACATAGTTTGTATTAACATATCTTCAGCTGCTCCTTGAAGTGATGTGCTGATGTCTGCGCTCAGTCAGGGAGCTGCTCTATTTTTAGATGTGTAAAAATAAAAGGCTTTTCTCTTCTTGTTAACTGGCTCTTGAAGCAGCACCTGCAGTGCTAGATCTTACCATATACATAAAGCTGATTACTGTTACAATTTTGGTGTAATGCAAACTATGTTCCTCAAAGTATGAGTGCTGATGTCTTTACAGATGTGTTTATGTGACGTTTACTTCTGATACTGATGTGACAGTGATATCATTGCATATTACTGAGTTGTAGGTGGCAAAGTTCAAAGGTTTGGCAGTTGACAGGTCAAGTTCCTCTTGTGTGTGTTGGTACAGATAAGAGCTCTCTCTCTCGCTCTCTCTCTCTCTCTCTGTCTGTCTCCTGTCTCTCTCTCTCTCTCTCTTTCTCTCTTTCTCTCTCTCTCTGTCTGTCTCCTCTCTCTCTCTCTCTCTCTCTCTCTGTCTCCTCTCTCTCTCTCTCTCTCTCTCTCTCTCTCTCTCTCTCTCTCCTTCTCTCTCTCTTTCTCTCTCTCTCTCTCTCTCTCTCTCTCTTTCTCTTTCTCTTTCTCTCTCTCTTTGATTTTGAATTGAGTGATAGTGTTGGCATGGATACACTGCACAAATACACACATACTCCTTTTACAGCAAGACTTTGATTCAGACATATTGACTTTTCAGTGCTATATTAAAATCCTTGCCTTTGGCTCTTGGCTGACCTTGGAAGGATTGTTTTGTCCCAAGGTCACTGCCAGTGTGCGCTTCACTATACTGATCATCTCAAACAGGAGATCAGCATTGTTTATACTTTATTGTAGTCAAATAATAAAGCAACCCGACTGTGAAATCTGGTAATAAGATGACATAATCCAGAGCTTAATTAATAATTTGTCCCGCTCCTCTATGAATGCTCAGTGTTTTGGTTTTTACATTTTCTCAATGTTTTTGGTCATATCTGCTTCTAGTAGTATATTCCAGGCTGCATCTTAAACTGGCTCTAAACTGCATATGTAGTGCAATAACAAATCAACGTCATAGTGCACTATGCACGGAGTTGGAAGCTATCTGGGATTCAGTTCCAGTGAGGGAAAAGTCACATAGCTTGATACTAACATAACAGTTCAAATCACATAGAATAGTATTATCATCACAGTGGTCATTTGTTGAGCAAATGCTACCTATGAGGGGAAGGTTTATTCAGGGCTATATATCCATTAGTCCTTGTAATCCTTTAAATTAAGGTTATGGCTCTAAATAATGGTGAAATAGTTTTTTGTGTGTATTTTCATATTACAGTGATTTTATCATAGATAAAGAAGAGGGTTAACACGAACGCTATGCCATGGAACACCCTTCACTGTAATGCACTGATTATCCTTCTGATATCAATACCTGATCCTCAATTATCTAATACTGACCCTAACCTTCCTTCTCAGCAGGAACCTATACATTCTGGGATTTATATAAAGCCATGTACAAAAGCTTTTACAAAATAGCATTGAGGTCTTTAATCTTTAGAACCCAAGGCCATTTTTTGGATATTTACATAGTTTGACATAATTTTATTCACCAGAACTTTAGAAAAAGTATTTATAAGAGACCCATTTTTTCAGGATATCTTATGCTACCCAAATTTATCTTCATGTTAGTTTAAGAGAAAATAAGAGAAATATTGTTGGAAATTGATCATCCAGAGTGTTTTCAAATTGAATCAAATCAGGATTATTGTCACGTTACACATCACAGGTGTAAGAGTGAGTGAAAAACTTAGGTGCAAGTCCCTCGCGGCAGTAAAGCAGATGTATAAAAAAATGCAGGAGACAAAAAATATGAAGAAGTTAAGATAAAAAAATATAAATATGTAATATAAATGAACTATATGCATATTAACTTACATTGCACATACATTATTGCACATGTTCTGTGTATATAGAAACTATAAAATAGATGTTTGCATTCTATTAACATGTGCACTGGGTAGAGAATGAAATGTTGCTGCAGTGTGAGAAGGTAATGGTGGGTGTAGTATAACTGAGCAGCTGGTACTGCTCCAGTCGTGAGTAATGTGCAGGTGCAGAAAGAGTTTGCGGTGTGAAGGTGTGATGGTGTGATGAGGCAGATGAGATCAGTTATGATTGGCTGAGGACTAGAACACTGTGCTATTGCTGTTTAGCAGCCTTGTGACCTGGAGGAAGTAGCTGTCCCAGAACCAGCTGGTTCGGGTCCTCATGCTTCTGTACCTCCTACCGCTTGGCAGCTTTGCAGAGTTTAGCCTCTCGAGAGCAGTGCAGTTCCTGTACCAGGTGGTGACGTTCTTCCATTTCTTCCATTTTGATGAGTTAGTTGACAAGGATATTTATAATCATAAGTTCTTCAAAATACTTGACAAAGTATCTATTACTATTACAAAGTATCTTAATGTTCTTTATTATTTTTAATGTTTATGTAAGAGTTTTATTACCTTCTCAGGACTTTTATTCTGAAATTTCAGAGAGCAAACAGACCAACCCCTTCTCGTTTTCCTTTACAACCCAGTATCTGGGCCAGTGACATCATCAGCCCTGCCCCCTCTTGCTGATCAGTCAGAGTCTGCATGCAGGTTGAGCATGTACACATGGACAGAAGCTCCTTTGGAATTTAAACTGGGATTCAGTTTAATTCAGTTGAAATGAATGAATAAGGTCATGCAGTTGTTAGATAGTCTTGTAGTTTATTGTGTTCTTTGTATCGTGTCTGTAGGTTACTCTGATCCAGAGATATGAAGCCTTAAACAACCCCTCTTTAAAAGTGTAACTGTTTAAACTTAAAAAGTCCTATTTAGTTTAAGCAAACTGTAAACAGTGCAGTCTTGTCTGATTTGTACAGATTGTAGTTGCACAAATCACTTGTTTTACCTGAATGCAAGCATGTTTGTGACAGTAGTTGCAGATTGAAAAAATCTATCTAGTTTACTTACACTTACAATATTGGTACCAATACTAATATTTTATCCCTAGATTAAATCTGTTGCACTGGCTTATTCACTGAATTATAGATAATGATGCTGAACTGTATGCATTCTTCATTTGTGCATATGTTATGAAATAGAGGGTCTTTTGTGGGACCTCCAGCATTAGACACAAAAACTTCATTCTGCTTGTGTCTGACCCCTCTGTCCCTCTCCCCCTCCCCTCCAACCCACATGCAAGAACCTTTATAAATGTGGTCTTATGAGCTGGATTGGTGTTCTTGTAGCTTGGCCATGGTAACCCAAGGAATATATTAGCCTGAATACCAGAACACTTTACCAAACTCCCTTCTGCACTCATGCTGCTCTCTGCAGATCCATGTCTCATACAGCTATCAGAGGAATCACCTGTCTGTGAGTAAGCGCTTCATAGATTTACTCATAGAAAATGAGTCTTCATCTTCTCTCATGACTCATATGACCTTACATTCCTAGACTGGCCATTAACAGATTTGTGGGAGTACAGTTATCTATTTGTTATTTATTAGATATGAGAGAGTGTCAGACAAAACATAAATACTGAAATGAAATTAGTTTGCTTTTGGTTTGCACTCTGTTCTTAACAAATCTAATAAGGTCATTATCTTCAAAAATAATATTGGATGTAGTCGACAAGTTTGCTGTAATTGTAAAATGCAGCAAATACTGCCAAATAGTACTGTCTGATATTTATTTACTGGCATACTGTGATTTTGCTTTTCTGCTTTATTCATATATTTAGAATTATATTCGTACGACGAAATGTTGATGCGGTAATAGAGCGACATGTGAAGGTCTGTAAGCTCTGTTACATGAACTGTTGGTTCTTTTAGTTGATGTGTTGACTGTTTTCTCGCTGTTTAAAATCCATTACTACAACACTTGCGGGTAAAGACATTGTGGGTTCAAGTCTCCTTCTTTAGGGGCAGCTGTATTGGCAGTTAGAGAACCAGCCTTGTGACTGGAAGGTTGTTGGTTCGATTCCCTGAACAGGCAGGATATGACTGAAGTGCCCGTGAGCAAGGCACTTAACACCCCAGCTTCTTCCTAGGCAAGATACGGCTGCCAACCACTCTGGGCGTGTGTGCTCACTGCCCCCTAGTGTGTGAATTCACCAGTGTTAATGTGTATGTTTCACTGTGTGGTTGGGTTAAATTCCCTGTGTGTATCTATAGCACAGTGGATCTATATACTGTGTTGGATTAAGATCTCATCCAGCCAGGAGCATCCAGCTGCAGATCCGCAGTATAGAGTCTCTCATCCCCCTCAGTGTCAAAGCTGCACTATCATTACCATAGAAATATGCCTCTGGAGGTTCATTTCAGAATTCCAGTCACACTTTCCTGCCCTAACTAAAGAAGAGTAATGACATTTTTAAGTAGCATAGTTAAGTAATTTTAAAGTAATTCTTCTTTCAAGTGCAAAGTAGGGTGATAGTTTTGTGTGAGGAGGAACTTCGTGAGTTTGCGTGTGCTTTTTTTTTTGACAGTTAAAGAGAATTGTGAAAAGGGCATTGTATTTCATCAGCCTGCTAGTATATATTTTTGGTCTATTTACAATACAATCAAAAATCCACCATTTGTGCAAAATCAGAGTAATTTCAGTTTTGTTTTTTGTTTTTTTGTTTTTGCTCAGTGGAACTTTTAATTGAAATAAAAAATGAGTATAAATTTATTGTTTGACTACCTAATAATGTTTCTTTATAAGCTTTACATTTTACATTTTAAATATAGCTAATATTTGAGGTTTTCAGAAACATAATGTACAATGCAAGCTATCAGGGGCTGACAGTGAGGGGCTGAGAGTGCTTTACTGTGGATATACAGATAGTCCCATCTCCAAACAGCTCCATGGCTCACTGGGTTCCCGGAAAGCAATTGGGAATACATACTGACGGTGGTCCGAGGAGGGACAGACCACCATCCTCAGGCAGCCGAAGCTAACTGACATGTGACAAAGGCTTATCTCTCTGGGTGGATCCTTCACAAGTGCTACTGCAGTATGAGAATGGGAATGTTTGATGGTTATGGGAGGAACATATAACAACACACAGTACAGCACCCCCTGCCGTGGATGTACAGTCAGATTTCCTATGCTACCTCTGTCTCCCATCACGTGCAATAGACATTGTCAGAACTGGATATCAGAGGGATAGAAGAAGGTGGTCAGGTTTGAGTCCTTTTTCTCTTCATCAGGTGTGTGTGCTCTGTGTACCTGTGGGATTTTGGTGATTTTACAGACTTTTACACAAGCATCCATCCTCTCTTTATCTTCTTGCTAGAATTATCTAGTTGTTTTTGCTCCTGTGCCTTTATGACTGATATATTACAATGAGCTCTGTTCTGATTGGCTACCCTCTGTCATGTCCATATAAGGACTGGATTGCAAATGCAGGGTAATTAAACTTGACATACTACATCCGACTCTCGTACTTGAGCATAAATTTGGGCTTTCTATTATGTGATCTCTTTACCTAATAATGGTACAGTGTGGCTTACGACCAGAGTTCTTTATTAGGACAGCATGAATCATTCATGAAAGAACATTTTTTGAGTCTTTTTTCTGGTTCTGGTTAAGTGTTGGGTTGTTTCTGATCTCCTCAGGCTGGCAGTCAGTCCAGTCAGGAATGTCAGGAATGCTATATTTCAATTAAAGCCTGTTTCCCTGTTCTCTGGAAGCTGTTTCCTCATGGTCAGCTGGTACAGATATACACCTCTTTAAAGAGAGGAGCACTTGCCAGTAAGGAGGAATCTGTGACCTGGGGCTAGTACTTGATATTCAGGCCAGCTGATTGATCAATCACTCGCGCTGTCAGGCCAGTGTTTCCTTGTTGGTGCAGAATGGTTGTGCCGTGGGATCACAATGGCACAAATCATATGTGACGTCACAGAAAATGCTGTGAGGAGAACAACTACATGATGAAGTCTTCTGGTTTTGTCATTCTAGCTCAAAGGTTACTGTTGGCTAGATATTTCTGGTTGGTGGACTATTCCCATTCTGGTAGTGACAACGAGGGGTTTAAACACTCCAGCAGCAATGCTGTATCTGATTCACTCAGCACAATGCTTACTAGTACAGCACCTCCAAGTCAGTGTCATTGCAGTGCTGAGAGTGACCAACCACCCACATAATACCTGCTCTGTGGTGGTCCTGTGGGGTCCTGAACATTGAAGATAAGGGTGTAAAGAGGCCGGTCTTTCACAGGTGGACTACAATCCTCAATTAGAGAACTAGAGTGCTCTTGAATGGGAAGTGGAGCTGATAAAATGGACAGGGAGGGTACAAGCAAGTGGTCATAATGATTGGTGTTTAAATATTTAACTGTAACCACTGTGGGGTTAAGATGAACCATCAGTTTGACTTGCGCCCAAGGGTCTGGCTGACTTTGCCCCACATTGTCGGAAAACTTAGTCCAGCAAACCATAGCTCACATGTGCTTACACTCTGTTAATGAACATATCTGGTGTAACCTTTAGACTTCAGACTGAAATGAATCACTTTTGAAGTGAGACTGATTTTATGTGACATGCCCCAAAAATATGCTTTCCACATCATCTGCATGCCTCTTCCTTCTGTAGATGAAAAATGAAGATGAATTCATTTAAGGGTTACACAAAAGTGTGTATGCTTGCCTAGATACAGGTGGCAGTTCAGCTTACCCACTGGCTCATCTTACCCCACTCTCCCCTATTTATATTCAGGAGGATTTCACTTGTTCAGATATCATGTGTTGCGGTGTACAGTGAGCCGTCCAAATAAGCCACTACAGTGGACAACCCTGTAGGTTTACTTTGGCTGTCGATCTCTGTGCATTGTGGCCTAAGCTGCTCTTCCCATTCCCTTAACAATTATGGGTTAAATTCTTAGAAGGCGTTCACAACTCTCGATGCTGCACTCAGTAGGCGCTGCCTTCAGGTTTACTAACAGCTTGGCTGTAGCAGAGAAGGGATGGAGGAAGGGGGACTGTGAAGGGATGCTCAAAATGTGCTTTTTCAGTGACAGGGTCCAGGAACCTGGAGGATTTGTTCTGGTGGCTAGTTATCTAGTCAGAAATTTATGTTTATTCAGAAAACACTAATAAGCAACCCTGTTTGATGTGCTTCAGGAATGTATATATACATATATAACACTGAGAACCGACTGTTCTGTTACTGTATAAGAGGGTTTTATAGTGGACGTGTTGGATAAGGGAGAAATAAGCAGCATGAAGACATGAGAGTCAGATATATGTGTCCAGAGTCTCCGAAGTTTTGCAGGGGCTGCTTGTCAGCTGGAGTGAGTACCTACAGTATAGTGATAGCAGGAGGTACACACCACCAACCTGAGGTGCTCAGTGCTCGGGTGACAAAGGCCATCCTGTCTGCCATCCTGGCTGAGCCAACTAACATACACATCACACAGTGAGTGAGTGCAAAGAAGTACTGCGTTGGAGATACGAGTGCCTGAGCTGACCATGGTCCAGTTTTGCCTAGAGTGGGCTTGTGAATATTGGAACTGGTCCTTGTGGTGATGGAAAAGGTGATCTTGTCTGATTAGGACTCAAAGGATCTTGAACATCTTGAAAGTGACACATACCACAGATCACAGAACACCTTCAGAGGTCTGTAGAGGGAGCTGTTTTGGCATGCAGAAGAACATCTTATTAGCTCTTTAAGGCAGGAAGTCTTTATGTTTTGGCTCATGGGTTTTTGGCTCTTTCTCTTTCTCGATCACTCTGTCTCTGTAAGGACCTTTTCCAAGTCGTATGCATCTCCATCCCCTTTGGAGGAGCCCCAGTGATGCCAGTCTGTGACTGTGTGTGTGTGTGTGTGTGTGTGTGTGTGTGTGTGTGTGTGTGTGTGTGTGTGTGAGAGAGAGAGAGAGAGAGAGAGAGAGAGAGAGAGAGGGCTGATTGTGTGTCTGAGGCTTCTGTGGCTGTGTGAGTGTCTCTGAACGAAAGTGAGCAATAGGTTAGAAGGAGGAATGAAGAGCTGGGGTTAGTGTGCAGTTCTCGACGCTTGATGCATTGGAGGCTGCCTGGCGCACTGACACACACACACACACACACACACACATACACACTCAGCTGCTGTGTGTGCCTTGTTTGGACGTTAGTACCTGCTGAAAAGACACCACCCTTCTCCTTTCGGGCTGATTTTGCCTGAATGCGGACTCAGCAGCACGGGGCTGGAGAGGTGGGCATCCCGCTGGCCGGGGGCATCAGCGGGGGCATTTCGGGTCAGTCCCCGTCCCCCAGCTCAGATCTGGACTGCAGCCCCACATTAACTCTCTCTGTGAAGGCGGTTCGAGGGGTCATGTCCCACTATTGGAGCTTAGAAAGCCTGCACTCCACTAATGGTAAGCTTGTACATCCTGCTTCTTTAACCTGTTAAACTGACAATTCAGTTCAAATCTAACATAGACAGCCCTCCCACACCTGGTAACCAACACATACTGGGTGACTGAAGTTGCTTATTTGCTTATGCACTAGATCTGTGAGTCTGATGCAGCTGCATAAAATCTGCAGGTCTGATTTAAAACCCTGCTGACTAGTTGGTTAGTGTGTGGAAATTATGATGTACAGTTTGAATGATGCTAATTGGTGGACTATAAGTTTCTATTACTTACATCCACAGCAACAGTGAAGCTCTGAACCTCAACCTTGGTTTTTGTTTTGCTCCAGTGGATCTCAGTCCTGTTTCTCACCTCCTTTAATTTTGCTTCATCAAATCATTGCAGCCAGTCAAGTGGTCCTACCTCTCTCTTTAATGTGACTTCTGACCTTCCAATTCCATTTTTTTGGGTTTATGTAAGAAAAATGTACATTCATTTCAACAAAACTATTTTGCATCCCATCAGGTCAAACAGGCTGTTTCTGTCACTGTGCCTTTAAGAGTGATGTATGTAAATGACATCTGTTGCAATTAGCTGCCCTGTATTATGGCTCATTCAAAAATTGGTTGTTACTGAAAAACTTGTTCTAGCTTTAATATGTATCAAGTAGGACTGAACTTTTGCAGGCTGCATTAGTTGATGTGTGCAATTACATTAGATAATCAAAGGAATTATTCACTATTTAACTGCTGGCTTATGAATTACTCATTATCAAATGTGATTTTTTAAAATATCTGTAATTGTTTTTTTCAGCATCTAGCATGCATTATTATTATTATTATTATTATTATTATTATTAATAATGCAGTAATTACTGAATTATTCAGTGCCTACTATGACTCAGTGTCCACTAAGAATTAATTAGTATCCACTATGAATTAATAAGTAACTACTGCCAATGATTCAGTATCCACTATGAACAACAACAGTTCTATTCTATTCTATTCTATTCTATTCTAACAGTGAATTATTGAGTATCTACTATTTATGATCCAGTATCTACTAGGAATTATTCAGTATCCACTATAAATTATTCAGTGTCCACTATGAATTACTACTGTGAACTGTTCAGAAACTAATATAAATGAGGCATTGTGAATTATTTAGTAGCTACTATACATTATTCATTATCCAATATGAATGACTTAATGTCTACTCTGATTTATTCAGTATACACCACAAATTATTCAGAATCTACTATTAATTATTCAGTAACTACTGTACATTATTCAGTAAGTGCTATGGATTATTTAGTATCCACTAAGAACTACAGTGGGGGAAAATAAGTATTTGATACACCAAGTTCAAACACTTCAACTATGAGAGACAGAATCTAAAACAAAGATATAGAAAATCACTTTGTATGATTTTTAAACAATGAATCCGCATTTTATTATACAAAATAAGTATTTGATCACCTACCAATCAGCAAGATTTCTTACTCTCACAGACCTCCTACTCCTGTTGCACTCATTGCCTGTGTTAATTGAACCTGTTTGAACTTGAAATCTGCATAAAATACACCTGTCCACACACTTAACCAGTCATACTCCAACCTCTCCACCATAGCCAAGAACAAAGAGCTGTCTAAGGACACCAGCGAAAAAATTGTAGACCTGCACAAGGCTTTGATGGGCTACAGGACAATAGGTAAGCAACTTGGTGAGAAGGCAACAACTGTTGGCGTAATTATTAGAAAATCAAAGAAACACAAGATGACTGTCAATCTTCCTTGGTCTGGGGCTCCATGCAAGTTTTTGCCTCAGGAGGTAGGTCAGGAATCAGCCCAGAACTATAAGGGAGGACCTTGTCAATGACACTAAAGTCATGGATTAAAGTCCTGCAGGGCACGCAAGGTCCTTATCATGCCAACACATGTCCAGGTCCATTTGAAGTTTGCCAGTGACCATCTACATGATCCAAAGGAGGCATGAGAAAAGGTCATATCAGGTCAGATGAGACCAAAATATAACTTCTTGGTATCAACTCCACTCACCATGTTTGGAGAAAGAAGGATGAGTACAACCCAAAGATCACCAATCCACCCGTAAAGTACGGGGGTGAAAACATCATACTTTGGGGTTTTTTTGCTTTTCTGCAACGGGGACAGGACGACTGCACTGTATTGAAGGGAGGATGGATGGGCCCATATATTGCAAGATTTTGGCCTCAGTAAGAGCATTGAATATGGGTCATGGCAGTGTCTTCCAGCATAAAAATGACCCAAAACACACAGTCATGGCAACTAAGGAGTGGCTCTGTAAGAAGCATTTCAAGGTCCTGGAGTGGCCTAGCCAGTCTCCAGACCTTAACCCAATAGAGAATCTTTGGAGGGAGAGGAAACTCAATATTGCTAAGTGACATCCCTGAAATTTGAAAGATCTGGAAAATACATGTATAGGCCAAAATCCCTGCTGAAGTGTGTGCAAACTTGGGCAACAATTATAGGAAACATCTGACCTGTACAAAGGTTTTTCTACAAACTTTTAAATTATGTTTTTCTAGTGTATGAAATACTTATTTCATGCAATAAAATGCAAAATAATTATTTAAAAATCACACAATGTAATTTTCTGGTTTTTTGTTTAGATTCTGTGTCTCACAGTTAAAGTGTACCTATGATAAAAATTACAGACCTCTTCATTCTTTGTAACAATTACTTATTTCCCCCACTGTGTGTTATCCAATATGAATTATTTATTATCTACTTTAAACTATTCCTTATCAAATGTGAACTATTCCTTATCAAGCGTCCTTAATGAATTATCTAGTATCCACTATGAATGATTCAGTATCCACTATGAATTATAGAGTAGCTATTATATATTATACATTATCCTATATGAACAACTTAATGTCTAGTGTGATTCATTCAGTATCCACTGTAAAATATTCAGTAACTACTATGGATTAACTATTCATTGTCTAATGTGAATTATTTAGTATCTAATATAGATTATTCAGGGTCCATTATGAATTATTCATCATCTACCCAAATCATCTTATCCACTATGAATTATTTAGTATCGACTATGATTTTTTCCCAATAACTACTATGGATTATTCAGTATCTATTAGGAATTATAAGAATAAAGAATTGAAATGTGGACTCTCACATTGAAAGGCATTGAAAGAGACACAATCTTACAGTGTAGAACTACATTAGGTGATCTTCTCTTGAGAAAGTAGCATATAAATTGGCTGAAATACCTTGGCTGAAGGCTGTGCAGATCTCTGTTTTTTTCCTGAGGGTCTTTGTTTATTGTGTGGTCAAATATGGATCTGTGTGGCGCCGTTGTCTTGAGCCTCTACTGGTCCATGGTGGCTGAATGGAACATTGTATTTGAGGAAGATGTAAACACACAGGGCCAGTTTTACACAGCCAAATTAAAGACGTACTCATCAGCCTTGGCAGAAGAGAACTGAAGCTGTTCTGAGAGACAACAGCTAAACAAATGCACGTGCCCTCGGCTACGACAGGGTTCCCAAACTTTATCATATGAACACCTACATGCAGAGGAGTTTAAGTGGTCACAATACCTGACGAACGTTACCGAACTCTGCTGTTCTCTAGTGAAAGCTCCACTAACTAACATTACCGAACTTTGACTTTCTCCAGTGAAAGCTCCACCCACTAACGTTACCGAACTCTGTCTTTCTCCAGTGAAACCTCCACCCACTAACGTTACCGAACTCTGTCTTTCTCCAGTGAAAGCTCCACCCACTAACGTTACCGAACTCTTCCTTCCTCCAGTGAAATCTCCTCTGACTAACGTTACTGAACTCTGTCTTTCTCCAGTGAAAGCTCCATTAACTAATGTTACCGAATTGTAAAGTCACAGCCAAGTTCAATATCTGATTTGCTGAGTTTGCTTGAAAATTGTAATCAAACATACTCCAGTATCTCCCATAAGCTGTTAAATGACTTCTTAGAGATTGAATTTCATTACACTGTACTTTATAACCCTTTATTTTCTACTGTTTTGTTATAAAAGTAATATCCACTTTAGGTTGTGCATTGCTGTTGGACTGGGATTTGTGGGTGTCAGGGCAGGCCTCACATCACCCTATAATCAAGTTAGAGTCACTCAGATTTTTTTGCTTTTATTTATTTTTTTGGTTTTTATTGCTGTAATATGGCAGTACTGCTGTGTCTGTGAAAGATCACACACGCTCTCCTGTGAAGTTTGTTTTACCCACTAAGGGAAAATGGTGGTTGTGTTTGGATGGTAAGCCTTGAGGTTCCTTAACTATAAAGTGAAACACAAAGCAGACTGGGACTGTTTTCCTTTAATACTGTCCAAATCAATCAGACCACAATAAGAAGCAGAAACCAATCATTTGGGTCATTTGTATCATTCACATGTGTAAAAGAAATCATGACTCATCCCCTTGAGATCACTGAAACTGTCCAAGTCTGAAGACGCCCATGTGTAAATGTGCTCTGATTTTTGTCTTATATGTTATATGTCTTATATGTCCAAATGTTTGTGGACATCCCTTCTTATGAAAGCATTCATTTACTTTAAGTTGCACCCGTTGCTGACACAGATGTGCAAATGCACACACAGCTTGTTTAGTCCCTGTAGAGAATTATTTATAAATAGAACAGGACTCAAGAGCCGATAAATGTGAACCAGTAGGGTTCTGGACAGTAGGGTTTGGATGACAGTGATGCCAATGCCAAACTAGTGCTAGAGCAAAAGCTTTTGGGCAACAAAAAATCTTACAACATTAATGTTGCTTAGCTATGTGAGCTTTAACCTTTAGAACCTTAGGCCAGTTTTGTTAGATGTTTTCGTAGTTTCACTTACTTTGATTTGCCAAAAATAGAAATAGAATTTTAATAGGAGTCACGCATACTAGATGTTATATTATGATGGGCTAGTCAAATTTATCTTCATTTTGAGATGTACAAATTTAAATGTTTACAAACAAAATTTAAAAAATTGCATGAAGTTGGGTAACAACATTGGTAACGCATGCTAACAACATTTTTATTGGTCTGAGGTCTTCAGTGCCTCATTTTGCATATAGCGTCAAATAGACAAGTGTTCTAGCTAAATCTTATTCATATATTGCAGAAAGGTTTCTGGATTAACATCAATGACCCCACATTTAAGCCTGGAAAGGATTGTTAGTGGTGAATCACTACCAGTATTGCAATTTAGCTTAAGACTAGACTTAATTCATGTCCAGGAAACTGGCTCATAGCAGCACTCTGCTGTCTCTCTATCAAAACAACTGGAGAGCTCCAAGGCTAATGGCTTCTGTGTCTCAGTGCCAGCTAGTGAGGCATGATTAAACAAAACAAGATCTCTCTTTCAGGATTGAGGTTGTTCTACACTACATGTCCAAAACTTTGTGGACACCTTATTAGTGTGTTCATCCACTTTAAATTGCATTCATGCAAGCATGTATGTTCTTCATCAAACTGATGACTAGAAAAGGATGCTCTGGAGGACACATGAGCACATGACCTTAAAGTCACTGTGCCCAATGCCGAGTGCTAGAAGGAATGTTACGCCCATCTGCATTGGTGTCCACCAACATTTGGCCATATAGTGTATGTTCAGTATTATTGAAACTCATTATTAGTGTTTTGAAGGCTGAAATATGCAAAATGGTTGGGACTAATTGCTGTAGGCTGAATGGTTGGGACTAAACTGCTGCAGGCTGAAGGGGTGGGACTAATTGCTGTAGGTTGAATGGTTAGGACTAATTGCTATAGGCTGAAGGGGTGGGACTAATTGCTATAGGCTGAATGGTTGGGACTAATTGCTGTAGGCTGAAGGGGTGGGACTAGTTGCTGTAGGCTGAAGGGATGGGACTAATTGCTGTAGGCTGACTGGTTTGGACTTATTGCTTTTAGCTGAAGGGGTGGGACTAATTGCTGTAGGCTGAAGGGGTGGGACTAATTGCTGTAGGTGGAATGGTTTGGACTGATTGCTGTGAGCTGAATGGATGGGCATAAACTGCTGTAAGCTGAAAGGGTGGGGCTAAATGGCTGTGAGCTGAATAGATGGGACCAAACTGCTGTAGGCTGAAGGGGTGGGGCTAAATGGCTGTGAATTAAAGATAAAATGTTTTTTTTTTTGTGGCATTACAAATACACTGGTTTCAACCCTGCATAATAATGATCAGATAATACTGAACACCTCCACACAGTTTGAGGAGCGTGTGAAGGTTTAAACATGCAGAGTTGGTATAACTATCCATTATCTTCATAGCTACAGTGTAAACATAAAGGAGCACCAAACATGTCTTGATTTAATAACATTTAGGGTTAAAGGGGGTTTTCATAATGCTATGTCCAAAGTGAGGAAGACTCCCACTAAACAGAAGTGTCACTCTGCCTGCCCTTTCTGTGCATTTTAACACTACAACAAAAAATCATTCTTACACCACTGAGCTGCACTGGCTATGAAACAGAATGGCCATAATTCTGTACCACTAACGGTTGCTCTTGTCAACCTGCGCTGTATAACGCTGATATACTGAGCCTGAATGGGGATTCGTTTATGGCAGTCATCCCAGTAAGGCACATCACTGCACCTATGAATTGGCACGTCTGCAGTGCCTCTGAAACCAGAGAGTGAGAGAGGGTGAGAGAGAAAGAGAGCGTGGAGAAAGACTATTTAGGAAAAAAAGCCAATGATGCCCAGCCTCCTTGCTGTTTTTCTCCCCATTTGATCAGCAAAGGGTGCAGATATATTGATCCTCCTCAGGCTAGCACTCAGAGAGAGTGAGCTTCGCTTGCTTTCACTGTAATTTGGCAGCTTATGATCGTTCATTAACACCTTTCTGTGACAGACTGCCACCACCGTGTGTTTATGGCTGATTTACTAAAACAAAGCCGTTGAGACATCAGGCGGCACGGGCAGAAAGACACGACCAATTTTGGTTCCTGTGGTCTCTTGCTCTCGGTTGGCATGGTGACAGACAAGCTGATGACGTTGCAGACGGTCATTGCAGTGTACGTGACCTGTGGTTGGATTTTTTTCTTTTAAGGCTCACTTTTTTTTCCATTTTCCTGCAGCAGAACAGAAAATGAAACCCACAGCTGAGTCAGAAAAGGTTTGTCACTTTGTTAAGGTTCCATGGACCTCATTAGAGTGGCCTTCTGCTCGTGGCCTGGGCAAGCAGTGGGCAAACAACAATAGAGCTTCAGCTTCAATGACTATTAACTCAGAGAAATAGAGAGAGGGAGAGATAGGTGGGGAAATGAGGGCATGTTTACAAAAGGAAAGGACTCGTCTCCAGGGATTCTTCCAGCATCTCTCAGAGGAACACATCCATCTCAGACTCTCAAATCGAACATCTAATAGTCTCTCAATCATCTTCTGTCACATTTTAAAATGAGTATACTGATCAAATGGATTGGCATCAACACAGATCCACCATTTCAAAGGGGAATACCACTGAATTTCTTTTTGGATATTTAAGTGACTAAGTAAAAAAAAAAAATGTCATCTATAGTGGTTTTGATATGACGTGCACAGTCAGAATTGTTCGCAATGGTGGTGAATAGAAACAGACATTCAAAAGCTCTCACAAAATGTAATTACACCCAATGGCTATAAATAAACTGCTTGATGCCCAAGACCCTGTTTTACTAGTAATTTAAGAATTTGGGGTCTTTTTAATGTCACATATCATTAAAATGATGCTGTATTTGTTCTGCTCTCCAAATATGTTACCATCATCAGCATTCCATATGCATGTGTTAGTTCACTTGTGGGTTTGGAGAGTAAATAAAGTAATATAAGCTTGACATAACAATCGAAGAACCCTTTTTGATGCCATATAGAACCATTTTTAAAAAGGTTCTAAAAAGGGGGATGGGGGTTATTTATTGTGTGGCCGGGTACCAATTGCTCCATGGACCGGTACCGGTCCACGGCCCGGGGGTTGGGGACCACTGCTCTATAGCACAATGTCCATCAATCTTAATAACCCATGTTATGATGCAAAGAAACCTTTATTCATACAAAGGGTCCTTCGAATGTTAATGGTTCTATTTAGATTCATTTAACTAAAGAAACTGATTACTATCCTGGACAACACACCACCTCCATGACTTACTGGTCAGGTAGCAAGGAAAATCCATCCATCCATCCATCCATCCATCCATCCATCCATCCATCCATCCATCCATCCATCCATCAATTTTAATCGTGAAGAACCATCAATTTTAATCGTGTACAAACCATTGGGAAGGGTCTGATGTTGTAACAATAGTAGAACTCTATCTGGTGCCATATAGAACCCTTTACAAAAAGACTCCACTATATAAGGCTATATAGAACCCTCTAGCATTCTCCATCAACCTGATGAACCCTTTCATGATGCAAAGGACCCTTTATTCATGGAACCATTTTCTTTAATAAAGAACCCTAAAAGTACCATAATTTAGTACATTAGCCTTCTGGTTTCACAGCTAAATTAAAAAAGCAACATGTCTTGATTTTATTAAACACCCCCAAACACTATAGGGCCTAACCTTCACATGCTCTCAGCAGCGTACAGTGCGCTCTCTCGAGTAGTTAAAGCTGTGAACTGCATGCACAGTAGGTCATCATGTGGTTTAATATCTCTGCATATCAGTGCAAAATTGAATTCTCACAAGTGAGAATTGAGGTTTTCAGCCTGAAAAGCGAGGGATAGGGCTAGGGCGTGTGTGGTCTGCACACAGCCATACACAGGGCTAACAGTGGGACAGGATGTGGTGCCGCAGTGCTTCTGCTTTCAGTGTGTCTCAGCTGTAGCCCTGCCTTTCTCTTTATCAGAGAGGAACATGTCAAAGTCGCCCTCGTCTCGAAAGTCTTGAAATCCCCCCGTCTACCAGCGCTTGCTGCTCTCAGCCGTTCTATTTTGGGCTAAGCTGCGGCTGTGCGATTGTTCCTGTTTGCTGAAATGGATGCTTGGTTGGCAGGGTCTTGTGATCCTTCAGGGTTCCTTAGGTCAGGTGACACCCCACGGTTCTACCAAAGTGCTGTCTAGACGTCCTGAAGAGCCTCTTTCAGTGAAGATCAACACAGATCTAAAATCAACACAGTTACCTTTAGGCCACTCACAGCATTTAAAAATCACTCTCAGAATGTTCTTCCGAGCTTCTTTGCTAAATGGCAGTGGGTCTATATAGACCTACTATGACAACTCAAAGAAACATTAGGAGGCTTAATAGTTCTCTGCCTGGATTTCAAAACAAAAAAGGATTTGTGAAGGTTTTTTGAAGGTGTGGTGTTGCATTACATAAGAAATACTCTGACATGCCAAAAGTCACAGGATATCAGTATGTAAATTGATTATAAAGTGAGGCTAACTCAGTGGACAGGGAATACCAACACCTGTATAAGCTGTGCTTGCTCATGGTTTTAGCAAAGCGGGTACCAGAAGGATGGGGTGGGACTGTCCACTACAGGCAGTAATGCCTTTAATAACATGACATGGGGGACAGAGGAATTTTAAATTCCTGCACAACTTCAGAAATGAAATGTTCCATCTGTCTAGCACCCACGATCATGACTCACCTCACCTTGTCATGAGCATGTTGACCAATGTTCAACTTCATAAGATATCATTTGTGAGGTGTATCATTTGTGTTGTGGTGTGGGTGTTATCAAGCCATGCCTTGAGGTATACACCGCTACATAAATCAATTACATTCTGCTCTCCTATGACATATCGTATGTAACCCTGTACTCACATTCCACAAATGTGGGCTCCTCTAAGCAGCTGCCTAAAGATCTGAAAATGAAAGTAACTGATGTCCACAAGGCATGGAATGATAATATATATATATAAGAAGATAGATGCAGTTTCTACAATGTGGCAGTTATTTCTTCTATGTGTCTGAACTATTTTAAGATTTTTATGAATGAATGGATGATATTTAATATGAGTAATAATGTTTAAGATTAGTCTGTCTCTTCTTAGTGATTGCATTCAACATTTTTATGTAATATCAGAATAAACTCTTTCATGCATTACATTTCAATGCACCGTGGACTTTCATGTAATTTGCTGAGTGACTACTTTTTACCGAAACAAGGCTGTTTGTGTGAAGTGATACTTTTTAATATCTTCCTTTTTTGTATGTACTTCTGTTTTCCAACACACACACACACACACACACACACACACACACACACACACACACACACACACACACACACACACACACACACACACGGGGGATGTTTCTTTATCATAAATAAAACAAGTTGATGATGTCAGGGTCATATTAAAAATGATAAAATGCAAAAATTGCCATGGCAACAGAATGTAACAATGGAGCTGCAGTTTGTACTGCATACTGTGACTGCAGTAAATGAATAAGCTGCCACTGAGCACCCTACACATTTTCACAGCTTTATATGTCAAGCTGATGATTCTGTCAGAGAGAACTTTTCTCTGTCTTAATTAAATTCAGGTGTTTCTATTTGTGCTCAGTTTTCTTGATTAACTCTAATGTAAATGTACTTACTGGTGGCTACAGCTTTAAATGGAGGCTCTACCCTGTTGGACCACCTCTAGCCTGCTTATAAGATGAGATATGGGTGGAAATGGAGGCATACAGATTCTGCATGGCATCCTGCGGCACATTTACTCACAGATGTTGCAGCCGGGCCTGTAGATCTGCACATTCATAGGTTACCAAAATACTGCTCCCGTAAATGCTTGATTAGTGATAAATTTGGTGACTTGTCTATGAGAGGCATCACAGGCCGCAGGATGTCCGGCACTTTCACTGAACTGTTAGTGTCCCTCGTATCACTACTAGGGGTGATCGACTGTCATATGCAGTGGCTACCCAGATCATCACACCAGTGGTTCAGTATTAGGCCTTTAGAGCCAAACATGACCATTGTCAGATCCCAAACAGAACCTGAATTTGTTGCTAAAGACAATGTGGTTACTGTTCAGGATTGTTCACGACAGAACTCCAAACGACCTGTCATACCAAGAGGTACACTACCCAAAAGTAGCAGCTGAGACCCTTTTTATAGGGCAGTGGGGGAAGCAATTTTACAATCTCTTGTACCAAGTTCTGACACACCTGTAATCATTTACATATGTGCCTGAGAGAGAACTGCATTCCAACTAATGCTTATATAAACAATTACTTAAAAGCAATATGGTGTGAGGAATAACAGTTATCATTAATTGGATTTAGGTTATTTTTTATTAATTCGCATGGCATGTTTTGCATATTACAGACACACATTGTTATAATAATCCCTCCTGAATGTAAACGGGCCGTACCACACACACACTACGGCAATAATCCGTTTACAATGATTCACAGAATGAGAGGATGGTGCATGGTGAAGATGAGCTCTGTAATTGGTTGAGTGATGGCTAGAATTAAACAGAAGGGTTTCATTCACTGCTCTGCTCTCTCATAACCATCCCAGGGCCATGGACTTAACTATGATCACTGCAGAAACACAGTTAAACCTGAATCTGATCTAATTAGATTAGATTAATTCTATTTCCCATCATAACAGAGGTTGTTTTGGCTTCTCTTTATAGGCCTATACAGAATAGCCTTCTTAAAACACCTCAGTGCTCAGTAAACACATACACAGTGATCACCGGTGCAGTTGGTGACAACAGGAGCTTAAATAGAGGCTTTTAATTATTGGACAGCTCCCTCTACAGAACACTTAATGTGATATCTGAGGTATCTGGCTTGTTCAACAGACCACCTTCTTCCTTCACTCTTAAGTCCAGGTGTGACTCTGTAGGCGATGGTGGACAGAGGTCATCATGGGTGCTCTGACTGGTTGACTGCTAGCCAGCCCCATATGCAGCAGGGGGAGCTGGACTGTGTTGAAACACATACCTCACATAACCTTTATTAACATTTCTGTTCATGTGCTGCTGTAGCACATTTGTTGGGTCCACCCATACGAGAGAGCCTTCATCATTCCTAGGGAATTGGGATCACTGTCTGCAGTTGCTTGCTGCACAGTGGCTTGGTGGTTAGCACATTTGCCTCTCAGTGACGGGGTCTTAGGTTCAAGGTCCTATCTATGTTGACTGCATGTTCTCCCCATGTCTGTGTGGGTTTCTTCCTGGTTTCCTCACACATGGAGACCAGGTGAATTGGCTACTGTAAAGTGAATGAGTGTGTAAGTGAGTGAATGTATGCCCAGATATGCCCCCCTCCCCTTCTTGCTGGTATGTTGGTTGAGTGCTGAGTGTGATTGTGAAGCATCCTTGGGTATCTAGAAAGGCTTCATTCATTCATTCCAACCCCCGAAGATTTAGAGCCATTGAGAGAAGCTCTGATCATTTGGGAGAAGCTTGGGAATAGGTCAGGTGTGATGCTGGTGTGTTGTCTGGAAGTCATCTGGGCATAATGATCTGACCCTTGTCAAAGTGTCTCAGGTCTTCACGCTGCTACAATAACCGACTGTTCAGAGATCACAGACCTTCACATGCAACTCTGTTGCCACATCATCAATGCAATTCATTTCACCTGTGTGGTTTTAATCTTTTGGCTCATTGCTGTATTGTTTAGAAGACCTTTTTGATGTTCAGTCAGTCTGATTTGTCTGCGTTTTATTGCTGGTTTTGTTGTCTTGTGATTTTCAGAGTGATGTTCTTTTTCTCTTACAGCAGTTCAGCAGTAGAATGGCTGATTATGTTTGACGTGGTCTAAAGAGACTGAGGGTGAATGAGGACAAACCTCCCTATGAGCTGAACTGCAGTCAGAGAGAGAGAGAGAGAGAGAGAGAGAGAGAGAGAGAGAGAGAGAGAGAGAGAGAGAGAGACTCTTACACTGAGCTCTGCCCACCTGCGCCCATTGTTTTTTCCTTTTTGTAGTGTTTGACTGCATTGTCTGCCACCTCCTCATTGGCTGGCAATTTGAAAGACAACTAGCACCACTCAGGAATGTGGATTACAGGCTGTAACACCAATGTTCTACCTTTATATAGCATACAGAATAAAGTACACTCTATTAGTTCTAAAGGGTTGTATATAAAAGGGTTCTATAAGGACCGTGCATCACAATGTTTCATTGTACATGAAGAACATTCAGACAGATAAAGAACAATTTTGCTACACTTTATACTATATACTTTATTACACCATATATTATACTATACATTACATTGTAGTGTAAGCAAAAGCTGCTAAATAGAGTCCTTTTTAAGGGCAATTTAATGAGCCATATACAAGATATATGGTTCATATATGCAAAAGCGTTTGACTACAGAACTCCAGCAGGAAGACCCTGTGACATCGTCTCACCAAAGGCAGAAATTGGATTCAGTTTTTAAGCTCCACAGCACTGTTTATTGACCTTCTCATTTACTGTGTTATCACAAGCTCCAAATTCAGCAGATGGAAGAATATGAGGCTGAAAAGACTCGTGCAACGACATCTGCGATGAAAGTATGAAGGAGAAAAGCCAGGAAGCTTTATCTTTTAAATGCGTTTCTTTCTAGAGATGTTGAACTGAAACACTCAAATCAATATTTGTCCTCCACATTTAACCCATCCATGCAGTGAATACATACACACATACAGCAGCAACAGTTTGTTGACAAGCAGAGCTTTTGTTTGAGATGTTGTATTGTGCTTGTAAAAGACAAGGCAGCACAATATGAGAGGAAGTATGTTATCACAAGATTTGGTCGTGGGCACAAGCTGAAGGTAATAGCTCGATCTCTAACGGTCACATAGCTATACATTCATAGGATTGTAACATTAATCAACTGCCTCAGTCAACGTGGATTTTGCACTGATTGTAAACTCTTGTTGACTGAACAATAAACTATAGTTTCTAGATTGGTTTGTTTTTCATTGCATATTAATATAACATCAATATAATGCCCTACTTGTTATTTATCCATGTATCAGTATTATCATTTCTCATCACTTTAATTCTGAAATGTGAACACTGTTAGCAAAGAAAGCGAGCAAACAGCCCCTCCCTTCTCATTTCCCTCTATAACTCAGTATGTGACATCATCAGCCCCATTCCTCGAACATGTACATGTGGACAGAGCAGTAAACATTCACTGGAAGGCTTCTTTGGCATTTAATAGATTTGGAAATTTGTGAATTTGAGCTGTTTTCTGAACTTGATTACTTGAAATATGTTGTGTATCATGGGTGTAGGTTACACTGATTTCAAAATGTAGAACACTAAGAGTGGTTTCTTTAAATGTGTTGTCAAGGGCATGGTATAAAAGGAGTGAATAAGAGTGCAGATGTAGTGTGTATGCAGTGCAACAACTGATGTTAGCTAGAACCAAAAGCAACAAAAAGACACTTCTGTTTTCAGTGTTCCCCTGACAAACTAGTATGTTCTATGGTGCACTGAGTAGAGAAATGGTAGCAGGAAGAGCACAGATTTAACAGTGCGTGTCCTTGAACTAGGCTTCAGTTCTATGTTTCTCATCTCACTCTTAGACACATCTCTCTGCAGTTGTACCACTGTTCTCTCATTGTAATTCTGAACAGAGCACCTGCAGCACAAAGGCAGCTTCCGGCTCTACTGTTGTGATCATTCTGGACTGTTTAATAGGACTTGGAAGTTTCTGTGGAGGTTCACTTCAGATCCTTGAGTACACTCAGCTCCATCTGTGCTGATGTGAGTATTAATTGCTGCCTCCAGAAATTACAGTCAGTGTTTCTGACCGGCTCTGTCTGGACTGAAGGAGGGTTGAGGTCAGTGAACAACTGGCTGAATAGACTGAGCAAGAACCAGTGAAGTAGCCGGAGTCAGATTTAAACCATTGTATATAATAGCAGTAAATTAAGTTTAATTATGCATGCGTTGTACCAGTGTGTCACATTCAGAATCGTGTTCGTGGTACACTGACTGTAATAGGGATCACTCCCAGCCAAAACACTGATACTGCATTATGGAACTTTGGTGGCATGAGACCTCTCGCAAGAACTGTGTAAAATTCTGTAAAATTACCATCCCAGTCCACCTGCTTCTTTCGCTTCAAGAGCTGGTTCTGTATTTCACAGCTTATCACCAAATGCATTTGTACAGGTGTCCATGAGGGGGCGCTCAAAGAAGGCTTGCATTTACAGCTTTCGAGTTAACTTGGGAGCCACACTTTGAGGGCAGTTACACACCATTTTCCAGGATTAATAACTCAGGATCAGAGCAACCTACACATCGTAATACACAGCACGAAAAACTACAAGACTCCCTAGCCATGGTCTCATCATTGTGTGATGAATTGTCAGTGAGTAATCACACTCAGAAAGAAGAACTAAAGTTCACTCGTTTCCAACTTAATTAAATTCCAGTGTAGATGCCAAAAGTGCCATCTGATCAGCAAGAGGGTGGGACCAAAGACTAAAGTTACTGAGCCAGATATTGGGTTACAAGGAAAATCAGCAGGAGGGGGCTGTTTGTTTTTCTTTGCTCATACAGTGTTCAAATTTCAGAATAAAAGTCCAGAGAAGAGATAGTAATGCTATATAAATACATAACAAAACAATAAAGGATATTTAGGCTGTTTTTTTTATTTTGTTTGGACCACTAACGCAAGTATTGTTAGAAATATCCTTTTTAATCTGCTAATTACAAATACCTAATCAGAAATATTGCATTTTCAGCTCAAATAAAACTCTAGATAATCAATTTCCAACAAGTAAAAAGTTTTTTTGTCCTTATAAGCAAAACCGCACACAAATTTATAGGAGACAGTCACATCCCTATAATATGTTTTGATTTTTTTATGAATAAATGTACCTACAAAAACATCCCATGGAATTGGCCTAGGATTCTAAAGTAGGATTCTAGGTTAAAGTAAATTTAAAAACTCCTGAACTAGTTCATTGTAGCGGATAAACTGTTTACTTTTATCTAGTTAAAGGACACACACACACACACACACACACACACACACACACACTACACAGTAGGGAATTTACACACCAGTCCTCATCAGGAGCCATGCAGCAAACCTCCTTCTGAGTGAGTAATACTAGCACAAGGTTTACACCTTAGAAACAATGATGTGAAAAGAAGTGTGTCAGATCTGCAGCCTGTTTGGAATCAATTCATTTTATCTCTCTGTCTCTCTCTTTTTCAAACACACACACACACACACACACACACACACACACACACACACACACACACACACACACACACACACACACATTAGCATGGATCAGGCAGACCAGTGCCAGGCACAGCCAGCTTACATCTCACACCACCAGCTCCATCACCTCAGGAGGCCCTTGGAATACCGAGGTACATCTCGGTACATCTTGAATATATGGAACATCTTGAAAAATAATTCCATATAGCACCAATACAGGTTGTACTATAGTTAGAAAAAAACATTCAGTAGAACCCTTTTTAGTAAGTGTGTGAAAATGCATGCATGTTTCTATCCCTCATCAGTGTTTCTGTGGTATCAGTGTTCCTTTGGTATCAGTTTCTGTGGTATCTGTGCTTCTGTTGTGTCAGTGTTTCTATGGTATCCATGCTTCTGTTATTTCTGTGGTGTCTGTGTTAAATAACCCTAACCAATTTGCTCAATTACTGCAAAACTATGACTGGATGCATAATAATGTATATGATCAGCGTTTTGGAAAGGGCAGTGTGTTGCTGTGTTATAGTGTTGAATGCGTTGTGTAATGTTGTAGTTCTGTTGTCAGTAAATGTACTAAAGTGCTAAATACAATACAAACACAGTGTGTTTGTATGTGTGTCTCCTCATTTTTGGATAATCACCTAATTCCTCAGTATGGCTCTGAGCTCTCTGTCCGTCCGAGTTGCCAGCTCTGCATAAATTCAGCTCTGAAATGAAAGGCGTTAAAAATGTGGCCGCTGCCCCAAGGTCCAAAATCTCATTACTCTCGTATTTTCGTGGCAGTGATTATGCCTTTATGATGTGACGTGCTGAAAAATGAACATGGCAAGAGCTCAGCTCGGCTGCCTGGCAGACTTTAGAGACCCAGGTTCAAAAATGACTGTCCATACAGAAGGAGTCACATATGACGCACTAATATCTTACATTTCTTTTATTTTTATAATTTTCTAGAGTTGTACTGTATGAAGCAGTGAGGAGTACAGATAAAGTAAACAACTGTAAAAGCTTGGATGCAAAGCTTTCTCTAAGGGTCAGTAATGTACATCCAGGGTGTCTGTGATATTTGTTCTGAGCCAATAGAAAATTTGACAAGTCAAAAGAAACATGTGGTTGCCTTTCTGTTGCTAAGCAATTCCAATAGTATTCCAGGCTGTTGCTATGGGGTTTCCAGGTAGTTATGCTGGTATCCCAGGTATTGCTATTGTACTATCATGATGATATTAGAGGGGTTCACCTCAGTTTCTTTGAACAGTCAAGTATTCAGTCGTATAAGGAGACGTACAATTTCAGTAATCTCTACTTACAAACTATACACCCATGCACAAATGTACATAAGTGGAATTATAAGTGGTCCACATCCCAATCTCCTATTGCATCATTGCATCTTCCACCTCCCCATCTCCTCCCTTGTTTACTTTCATTTCACCTCATTGGGTTGGGCTTCAGCTTCATGCACCTACCAAGAGGCTGCTCTAAACTGCAAGCTCTGAGTTCTCCTTCCAGTTCCGGTCTTCGGGGCCGTGGTATTAGGGGAGTAACTTCATGCTCTTGTGGATGGCATTTCATGAAGATGATTGGTTCATCAAATTCAAATACCTGTGGGGTGTGCAGTGGGATTCATAGATTGAGAAGAGGTGGTACCGTACAGTGAACATCTCGTTTATGGTCACAAAGCAGATGTTAATAATTGGTTAAAATGACTGATTGCATTTATGCCCAAAGTCATAGTAGCTGAATTTGCAGGTGTATGGAAGCATACGTCTGCCAAAACTGGCAGAGATTCCAGTCTGCAGGAAATTCTGCTCCCAATTTTGAAAGATGAAACTAATGGACAGGGACCTGGAACCTCTTTCACAGCTTGTCAATGAAAATTATTTCCAGCCAAGAATTGCTTCTACTAGTGTTTTGTGAAAGAAGTCTCCACAGGAAACTGCAGAACCGTACACAGGAGGTCTTTGCTCATAGCTCAAGTGACCTGACTACAGTGGGTGAAGAGATACAACAGTTTGACTGACAATGACTGGAAACTGTAATCTGAGCTGATGAATCTGATTTCTGTCTGTATGAGAATGATGCTTGGGGTCATGTTTACTAAAGGCCTCAGTAAGCTGTCAGTGATGACTGTGTGCAAAATGTGGTTCATAATGGGGGAGTTCTGTAATGTTCTGACAGCTATTTTAATGAAAAAATGGGTCCTTTGGTTGAGATCACTGTGAATTTGAACCCCAGTGTCTACCCTGAGCTGCTGGACATACAGGTCTATCTGCAGCTGTAGCATATACCAGAAAAATCTCAAAGAATTAGAATATTATGAAAGTCAGATTTTACATTAATTACATGTAAAGTGACATATTTCCTACATTTTTTCTTACTGTTGATCAGGATGGTTTGTAGCTTATGAAAATCAGAAATCCAGAATCCCACATTATTACACTCACTCCTAATATTTAAATTAAGGTTTGACTAAATTATAATCCAGTTAAAAGTAAAACAAAATCTTGAAAAGCTTGATTTTTTGATTCTTGAAAGCTCTTTGGGATTACCTGGAACATGGAGCAAAATGAAGGCATTCACAAAATCTGGCTGAACTGTGCAATTCTCTGAAGCGAGAATGACTGAACATTTACGTCACCTACACACATTATATTACACATCATTTATCACATTAGCAGTATTTACATAGATTTGAACTTTTAATTAATGTACTATATACAGTCTGTATCTACAGTGTTGCAATGTAGTGTACCTTGCAAATGCACATGATGTGCCCTTTCTTCTTTTCACTTTTCACACCTCAGACTTGTTTGTCTCTGTCTGATGGTAGATGCTGTACTTTGACATCAGTTGTGGTAAGAACTTCGTTACACATCTTATTGTCAGCTCTTGGGCTGGTGCTAGTACAGCCTGACCTGGCAGTGGTTTCACTCATAAATTATTCTTCCATACAGTGAAATGACTGATTTCTAATTCATATAAGTGACAGGCTCTTCCAAAACCTTCTTTTTTTGCAGCTGATATACTGCAGCTGATACATCTTACAAAATCAGATTTTAGAAATATACTTTAAAAATATATGTACTTATATATACATGCATATATATGTCCGATGAAAAATCTCAAATGGTGACTTTTTTTTAGCTTTTAATGGCAGTAAATGTAAAATTTAAGAAATTACCAGACATTTTAGAGCATTTCTATTGGTCCGTTCATGCAGAATTATCTACACAGTGTACAGACCATCTACCGGGTTCAAACCATGGAGAAAACCAAAAATAGACAAAATAAACTATAAATAATATATTTACATTTTGTATGTTTATTTTATGGATTTATTCATTCAGGTTGTTTTTAATGAACCTGATAAATTAAATATTTAAGATTGATTTCCATTGACAGATTGAAAGTTAAAATGGCTTTTTTTTCTTCTCCTGCGAGATTTCATTTTGGCTATGAAGGTCATGTGTTTTGATTCTTTATGGAACATTTTTTGAGTGTGAAGAAGCTTGAAATTCGTACGGAAGCTTTTCAATGACTTAAAATCTTTTTACAAAAATGGTTCTTCGTGGATCCAAAAATAATTCTGGTATCCCTCATGAACCCTTGTAGTACCTTTCTTATGATTATTTCTTTACATCCATTCAAAAGCTTTACATATAAACATTCTCATTCAAGTTAAGCAGAAAGTACAAAATCAAGTCAATGAGAGACTACTGAACACATTTTGAGGAGTTGATTTAACACTGCAGTTAGCAACACACGCTAATTGATGGACTATACGTTTCCATTAGTAGCTTCATTAACCTCAGAGGTAAATATAGGTACATTACCCACCAGGGTATAACTTGAGAAGCACTGAACATGTCTCGGGGGGCATTTGGGGTAAGAAATTTTTAATATCGCTTTAAACGTTGTCGGTTTGATGCTGCAGGAGGTGGCAGAGTTGTTTTTGTTACTGTTTCGGCGCTGTGAAACCAGGAGCTGACAGACTGAAAGCAAACACGGCCTGATTTTTCTTCAGTCAGCCTCTGACAGAGCGTCAACCTCGGGGCTCCAGACACGGCCAGATTATTTTTACGGGTCAACAACTGACAGACACAACACACACCGCTCTACGTAACACACCCAGCAGCTCCAGACACAACTGTCTGACTGCTTTAGGGTGTGTATCTGAGTGTAATACCAAGCTGGACAGTCCAGTGGACCATGTACTCCATCCATCAGAAGTTTGGAGACACCTTTCATCCTTTTGAAATGTGTTTCTTGCTCTTAGGTTGCTGTAAAAAAAAAAGAAGAATTAATCATGAAATTGAAAGTCTTGTGGACAAAAGTTGGATTAAACTGTGTAACAGCTGTGAATTTACAGCCAGGGTAAATGTGCAACCTAGCACCGTCCCTGATACTGGCATTAGTACGTCTTTTTAATTTAGTCATAATTTTAGTATTTTAATAAAAATGTCTCCTAGTTTAAGTTGCACCATATTTTTGTATGTTTTTCTTTATAAATGCATATATATGTACAACCACACACATGCCTGGCTGTCCAGGTGATGGACAAAATGGGACTCATCTCACTCATCTTCCATCACTCTGATGTCTGGTTCTGATGCTTGTGTGCCCATTATATGCAATGGTGGACAGGTGTTAACATGGGCACTTTCACAGGCCTGTAGTAAATAGCTCTGGATGTTCTGTACACATTCCTCTATTCTGGTATTGCAGATGCCCTACTGTCTGTCTCTTTTGGCTCATTGCTGTACGTACATTATCGCTGCCCTGCAAAAAACTTGTACATCGTTTTTCACTTCATTAGATCCATCATTTCTTTTCTTAGAATGTGAGAAGTGAAGGTCTAACCATGGTGTGTTTCTTTCTTCAGCACTGGTCATCACCGATGGGCCGCAGGATAAATCTGGCCTGGGAGACGAAGTGGGCAGTGAGGACGATCTCTACAATGAATTTCGCAGCTCGGCCAATCGCTTTGGCCATCCTGGTGGAGGAGGTGGGGAGCAGCTGGCCATAAATGAGGCAAGACCCTGACCCAGTCTGTGTGTGTGTGTGTGTGTGTGTGTGTGTGTGTGTGTGTGTGTGTGTGTGTGTGTGTGTGTGTGTGTGTGTGTGTGTGTGTGTGTGTGTGTGTGTAATGACAGGTGATGAGATCAGGACCCCTGTTTCTAACTAACTATGTTATTAGAGCTTCATTCTGGATATTAATGTTATTAGAGCTTCATTCTGGATAATAGTGTTATTAGAGCTTAATTCTGTATATTAATGTTATTAGAGCTTCAATCTGGATATTAATGTTATTAGAGCTTCATTCTGGATATATTAATGTTATTAGAACTTCATTCTGGATGTTAATGTTATTAGAGCTTCATTCTGGATATTAATGTTAATAGAGCTTCATTCTGGATGTTAATGTTATTAGAGCTTCATTCTGTATATTAATGTTATTAGAGCTTCATTCTGTATATTAATGTTATTAGAGCTTCATTCTGGATGTTAATGTTATTGAAACTGTTCTGTATATTAATGTTATTTAGAGCTTCATTCTGCTATTAATGTTGATAGAGCTTCATTCTGTATATTAATGTTATTAGAGCTTCATTCTTAGCCATATTAGTATTATTAGAGGCTTCATTCTGGATAATAATGTTATTCAAGGCTTCGTTCTGTATATGTGTTATTAGAAGCTTCATTCATAGCGCCTATTATGTTATTAGGCTTCATTCTGGATATTGTAATGTTATTAAGGCTTCATTCTGGATATTAATGTTAGTAGAGCTTCATTCCTTGGATGTTAATGTTATTAGAGCTTCATTCGTATATTAATGTTATTAGGGAAGCACATTCTGGATGTTAATGTTATTAGAGCTATTCTGGATATTAATATTATTAGGGCTTCCATTCTGGATATCAATGTTATTAGAGCGTCATTCTGGATATTTATAGTATAAGAACTTCAGTCTGGATATTAATGTTAGAGCTTCATTCTGGATATTAATTTGTTACAAATTCATTCTGGATATTAATATTTATTAGAGCTTCATTCTGTATATTTATGTAATAGAGGAGCTTCATTCTAGACAATAATGCTATTAGAGCTTCATTCTGGCTATTAATGTTATTAGTATCTTATTGTGGATATTAATGTTATTAGAGCTTCATTCTGGATATTAATAAGAGCTTCATTCTGGATATTAATGTTATTAGAGCTTCATTCTGGATATTAATATTATTAGAGCTTCATTCTGTATATTAATGTTATTAGAGCTTCATTCTGGATATTAATGTTATTAGAGCTTCATTCTGTATATTAATTTAATAGAGCTTCATTCTGTATATTAATGTTATTAGAGCTTCATTCTGGATATTAATTTAATAGAGCTTCATTCTGTATATTAATGTTATTAGAGCTTCATTCTGGATATTAATTTAATAGAGCTTCATTCTGGATGTTAATTTAATAGAGCTTCATTCTGGATATTAATGTTATTAGAGCTTCATTCTGTATATTAATGTTATTAGAGCTTCTTTCTGGATATTTATGTTATTAGAGCTTCATTCTGGATATTAATGTTATTAGAGCTTTGTTCTAGAAGATCACCAGCTTCCTCAATCAGATTTTTGTGTTATTCTTTGTAGCAATGATGGGACGCTTTAAGCAAACCATCCATGTAAATGTGTTTAACGGAATGTGAGGTGCTGTCGTCTGCAGTGTGTGTATGTGTGTGTGAGAGAGAGGCCTGCTGGGCTCTGGAAGCATCTTCTATTCAGTTGATTGGAGATGAGGCCACCTTGTGGCAGATATGGTTATGGAAACACCTCCGGCAGGTGTCCGGTGTCAGATCAGTCCTGCTTCACTTTGGGTGATTTATTGCCAGGGCTGTTGGCGTTTTTCCAGCGGCATGGTTGCCGGTGCACAGTTTCAGCAAAAAATCGAATCTAACCCTCGCCTCCGGGTATGCTGCCCCATGTGAGAGCTGATCAGCGAGAAGGAAACAGCCTGCTGGACCAGATGTCCACACTGTAGTTGTGCAGAGAAAGTTCTGAAATACTGCTTACATTATTAGAGGTCTTGTTTGCAGTTGCAAATATGCAGTTCTATGGGGAAAGGAAGCATATGTGACTATTGCTTGTATATGTGTGTGTGTGTATTTGTGTGTGTCTGTGTGTGTGTGTGTGTGTGTGTGTGTGGTTTGCAGATTTAACTGCTGCCTTAAAAGGTGTCCTGCTGCTGTGATAGAGTCACAACAAGGATATATGAGAGAGGGAGCAGCAGGTTGAGGTTGACTCTCTAATCCCATTAGCTCCACTCTGTGTACGGATGATGATGGTGTTTAGCTGCCGTCAGACTGAGGAGATAAAGCTCCTCCTTCAGTCCTTTAATTCATAACTGAAGCCGGGCTGTCACTGTGTTGGTACTGACGAAAGGTGGGGGCAGTGCTGAATCACAAGACAAGAAGGGTTAACCAAATGACAGCAAAACATAATCAAACAAGGCCACAACAACATAGAATAGAGAATAAAATAGACTAGAACAAACCAGATCAGGCCAGACGTACATTTACATTTATATTTGTGGTGTTCAGCAGACGCCCTTATGAAGAGCGACTTAAAAAATCAAAAGAAAGCAAATCAGAATAGAATAGGCTGAACTAAATCAGACCAAAACAAGGTAAAGCATGCCTGGCCAGTATAAACCAGATCAGAACTAGGTAAAGAACACCTGACAAAACCAGACCAAGTCAGATTACCAGAACATGGTAAAACATACCTGACCAGACCAGAACAAGATAAAGCAGACCTGGTCAAACCAGACCAGTCTAGACCAGAACAGATTAAACCAGACTAGAGCTATTTAAAGAATACAGACCAGGCCAGACTAAATCAGAACAGAATAAGGTAAAGCAGATCTGAGCAAACTAGACCAGGCCAGTCTGAAGCAGACCAGAACAAGGTCAAGTGTACTTGATCAAACCAGACTAAACCTGACCAGATCAAGGCAGAGTAAACACAAGATCAGAATAGCTAACCCAGTCATTTATGGAACTTTCTGTGTAATGCAATGACATGAGAGAGAGAGAGAGAGAGAGAGAGAGAGAGAGAGAGAGAGAGAGAGAGAGAGAGAGAATCAAAAACAGTCAGGAAGAACAAACTGACTAAAATAAAACTGAAAGAAACAAGGGTCAGGATACTATTCAGTAACATACAGCTGAGCCAGCCAATCAGAATGCAAGGATGGGGGAGGATGGAGAGTGTAATTCTGCATCCGCTCCCCCACCATCCTCCCTCCCTCCCTCTCTTGCATTCTCTCTCTGCTGCTGAGGCCCAGCCTCCCGTACTCCCGTATCTAGGATACGCTTCACAGCCCTGTGATCTCATTGGCTGAGAGAGATAAGAGGAAAAAAGCAATACACACACACACACACACACACACACACACACACACACACACACACACACACTGAGCAGTGGGGTGAGGGAGCTGGATGGATGATTCTTTCAGATACAACAGCGTCCATCTTTCGGTGTTCAGAGAGAGAGAGAGAGAGAGAAAGAGGGAGAGAGAGCGAGCTGCAAGATAAACAGATTGAGGGGTTTAGAGAGAAGTGCAAAAACGGATGCGAGAGCAGATGTGAGCGACGGAGCAGTAGAGAGAAACAGAGAGAGTGGGTGAGAGAACGATTGAGAGAGAGAGAGAGAGAGAGAGAGAGAGAGAGAGCGAGAGAGGTGCAACCACTCCTGCTTCTGACATCAGCAGGAAGAGAGGAAGAGGAAGAAGAGGAAGAAGGAAAGAGGAGGCGGAAGTGAACAGAGAAGTGTGGACGTGGAAGCTTTCCTTTTTTCCCTCCATCCCTCCATCTCCATTTCTTGTCTCTCATACTTTTGTCCCTTTTTCTTTTCTCTTTTTCTTTCCCTTGTTTTTCTATATCTCTCACCCCTTTCCACTTTTTCCTCTATTCTATAACACCCCCCACCCCCACCCCCATTCTGTTCATCCTCATACTCATTCTCATAAGTGTGTGGATACACTCATTCAAGTGTATCCGAGGTGCTCCTCCCTCCCCTCTGCCCTGTGTGTGTGTGAGATCATGGCTCGCGGGCTGCAGCGCTCCACTCTGAGTGATTTTCTTCTGCGTTGTAACCTCAGCCCTGAGGCCCAGAAGGTGGTGGTGTTCTTCATTATGATGCTCCTCATCATCATCAATGTGGTGCTCATGTTCCTGCTCGCCTTTCAGTAAACACAGAGGAAAAAGAAGGAGAGAGGGAGGGAGGAGAGGGAGAGAGAGGGAGGAAGGGAGGGAGGGAGGGAAAGTTATTCCCTCGCTCACACTGTGTGGATGGGTGTGCAGAATGCAGGCAGTGCACTGCAGGTAATCTATCTATCTATCTATCTATCTATCTATCTATCTATCTATCTATCTATCTATCTATCTGGCTGTCTTTGTATCTGTCTATCTATATGTCTGTCTAAATGAAATGCATGTTGTGTGTATATATATATTTTTGACTTAATTGCATAATTTTAGAGGCTTGATATATATACACTGATCAGCCATAATATTAAAACCACTGAGAGGTAGGTAAAGTAAATAAAACTGATTATCTGTTTCTGTCTACGGGTGGGATGTACTAGGCAGCAGTTGAGTGGTCAGTTGTTGAACTTTAAAGCATTAGTGTTTAAAGCAGGACAAATGGGCAAGGATCTGAGTCACTTTCACAGGGGCCAAATTGACAGTCAAAGTGACCGAGCACCAGGCAGGTCTTATGGGGAATTTCCAGAATGCACTG
The DNA here is from genome assembly GCA_034509495.1 of Acestrorhynchus altus. Classification (NCBI taxonomy): domain Eukaryota; kingdom Metazoa; phylum Chordata; class Actinopteri; order Characiformes; family Acestrorhynchidae; genus Acestrorhynchus; species Acestrorhynchus altus. The sequence goes on from CM067502.1 coordinate 19,289,701, forward strand.
GTCAGTATCTACCAAAAGTACTCCAAAGAACACTGGTGGTCATTGGTGCCCAAAACACCCTGATGCTCATGATACTCATGGAGGCCCCACCTCCCATCTTACACAAGTTTAGGATCTGCTGTTAACATCTTGGTCATAGATTCTTCAGACCTTTGAAGATCTTGAGGAGGCCAAGCTTCAATGGTTCAGGGCTGTTTTGGGCAGTAGAATGGGAACCTACCCAATATTGTGTAGGTGGTTTTAATTTTATGGTTGTTGGGTTTATATACATAAAGGAAAATAGTCATTTTGTGTGTTTAAGGTGGTATTAACTCACACAAGGTTGATTGGGGTATAAATACCTGTGGGGTCTGCTTGGGAATTCATAGATGGAGAAGAGGTGGTACAGTGAATGTGGGAAAAGCAGATGTTAATGACTGTGATTACATTAGTGTGTGCCACACAGTAGTGTGACGGAAGCAGCTGAATTTGCGGGCATATCAAAGCATATGCTCATACTGGTCTACTAACTGTGGTAAAAATCCCAGTGTAAAGAATTTCTGCTCAGATATGTGGCAGAAAAATGAAACTGGCAAAAGCTTGCTTCACTTTAAGGCAAGAATTGCTTCTAGATGTCAATGCAGGTCCTTCACAACCAATTTATGATAGAACACTCCGTAGGAAACTGCAGGCCATCAACATATGGAGCAGAGTGGCATGCAAGAAGCCTTTGCTCACTTCTGCTTCTAAAGTTGCTCCAGTACAATGGCCGAAAAAATGCAAAAGTTGGACTGTTCATGACTGTAAACGTTCTTTGGTCCAATGAATCTGGTTTCTACATGTCTGTGAATGATGCTGGGTGTCATGTTCATCATTGAACCTTCAATGAGGCCTGCTTGCAGGGGTGGTTCAATGCTGGACATCCAGGTTTTGCCTTTTGTCATCTTACCAACATAACATTCAAATCCTTGTGTTCCAAGATGACAGTTCTTGCATTTACAGGTCTGAACATGTGATTAGCCTGATTAACATTCAAGAGCATTCACACCTCTGGGCTGACCTGCAAAAAAAATGATTTGATGCAAGACTGGTTGAACACTGATGTTGCCTGTATTCAGAGGCTTGTCCAGACCATGCCAAATCAAATAGCAGCTGTTGTTCATGCTCCTGGAGGTAATATAGGCCACATTTTGATGTTCAGTGAACTTCTGTTTGTGTTTAATAATAGGAATATATGAACGTTTTATAGGTGATGCTCAAATCCTATTCACTTTCCACCTCAAATGAAGCTTTGTGTGTGGGGGTGTGTGTGTGTGTGTGTGTGTGTGTGTGTGTGTGTGTGTGTGTGTGTGTGTGTCAGTGAAGCAGGCATAATACACTGAAACAGCACTGTAAATTATTCACCAGGCTGTAGTGGGTGCTGTAGTAGGTTTTGGGGTCTGTTGCACTGCCACTCAGAGATTCAGGTGTGTGATAGATTGATGAATGCTGCTTTGGTCATCTGATCTCTTATTTTCCTTTATATTATTTCCTTACATTCCTTTAATTTGAACATTATTTTACAGCCCCATTTAACATTTGCGAAGCATTGGTCCTATTTATTTCTACACACTCCAATATATTTAAACTGTGGCTGTGGCTGAAATGGATCCCTGTTTACGTTTTAGGGCACTAATTAGTTTGTCAGCCATTTTCCTATAATCTCCCACAATGCACTGGTTAGAGTAAACATCGTAGTTGAATATGGACAAGAATGCAACTGTGAGCCTCAAGACTCAGCAGCACATAGAACAAATGGAGCTGACAATGTTTGCTGTGAAGGTTTTCTCATAACATTAGTTCATTAATGGGAAGATTATGTTTGTAAGCCACGTAATCAAGGATTATTCCATGAACAGTGCAGAGCTTTGCTTAATTCAGAATTCAGTTTGTGTGTGTGAGTGGAGCCTAGCAAAAAGTGTCCAGATTCATCTGTGTTTCTACACTACTTAGTAAACAAATAGTCAATTCCTATATAGCGCAATACTAATCAGGGAATAGGGATCCATTTCAGCCACAGCCAAGCTCCGCTCTAATTGGCTGCCATGTGTTGTTCTGTATGTAGAAAGCAGTCTGGCCTGAAACACTCCTTTTATTCTCCTGCTGCTAAAGATGTACGAGTTGGTTGTTATGATATGTCAAATATAATGACTAATTCATAACTGGATGGACGGAGGCAATGAACATTATTGAATGTACACTTGAAAATGCAGAAAATGTTCCCTTTAACAGCACAGAACTGAGCTGCTTTGCTCCAGAGTAAAGAGGTGAACAGCAGGAGTGTTTAGTGCGGATGCCTGCGCTTTACTACAGCTGTGTTCTGTACTCGGTAGCAGGATGAACAGCAGGCCCTGAACAGGGGGAACGTGGGAATGTATGTGGGTGCGTTGCTAGGCAGCTGTCGCCATGGTGACAGGGAAAAAGTCCTGTTGGTTCAGACTGATAGTTTCTTAATGTGTTGCTGTAGTGGGCCTCAAGTACAAGGGTAATGTGTGTACACACTTGCTTATGAAAGGTGTTAATTTTTAGAAGAGGTTTCCACAAACATTTGGACAGGTAGTGTATTTACATTCACAACATCAACTACACTCTCCTTCAAAAGTATTCAAACAGTTCATCCCTTTATTTTTGATGTAGACTGAAAACATTTGGGTTTGACATTAAAAGATGAATATGAGACAAAAGATCAATATTTCAGTTTTCCAGGTATTTTGTATCTGGATCTGATACACAGTTCAGGAGATTGCACCTTTTGCCTGAACCTACACATTTTTTCTTGTGAACAAAAGTATTGGGACATGTAAGTGACAGCTGTGTGTTGTTGTTCAGGTGTGTTTATTTTTCAAAAAATAAATTTCGTTGAATGTCTGTGCTCAGTTTTAGATTTGGGTTTTGCGTGTGCGGACTGTGCATTAACAGTTAGTGTAGTAACCAACCTGAAAAGCAGGGAGCTGTCTATGGATGAAAAAATTGTGGAGCTGAGAGAAGATTGCACAAATATTGGCCTTTGCCCGAACAACCGTGTGGAATGTCCTGAAGAAGAAAGTCGTCAGTGGTGTACTAAGTAAGAGATATTGAACAGGTAGGCCGAGGAAAACCACAGCAGTTGATGAAACCTTGTAATTGCTGTAAAGAAGGAGCCTAAAACCACTGTTCATGACATCAGCAACAACTTCCAGAAGGCAGGAGTGAAGGTATCACAAAGGACGAAATGAGAGGACAAAGAAAGGATCTGCTCAGGATCCCAAACTTACAAGCTCATCTGTGAAACACAGTGGAAGTAATGCCATGGCTTGAGCTTACATGGCTTCTTCTGAGATGCAGATGTTTAATGATGTCAGTGGGTCACGTGATTGATGTGGTTTTAGTTAGCAAAGGGTTTGCAGATAAATATGAAGTTTAATTCACTTTAATCTATTTGAAGTTTATCTTTTCCAATACTTGTGCTCACAAGAACAATGGGTGGGTTCAGACAAACGGTGCTAACTTCTGAACTGTGTATCAGATCCAGATGTAAACAGTGTTAGACCCAAATGTTTTCAGTCTGCTGCAAAAATAAAGCGATTGGCCGACATTTGGAGGGGAGTGTATACATAGAAGTGAACCTGGGGTGCACAAACATTTTCACATTAAATGAGGTAGGATCAGGCTTGGCTGGTGTGTGGTAGTTCAGGATGATTAATGCTGTGTGTGTGTGTGTGTGTGTGTGTGTGTGTGTGTGTGTGTGTGTGTGTGTGTGTGTGTGTGTGTGTGTGTAGACTGTGCGTTTATATTACGGCTGTGTGTGTAGACTGTGAGTTTATATTACACCTCTGTGTATCATGGCACTGCGTGTGTGTGTGTAGATGGTGTGTGTAGACTGAATATTTCAGCTGTGTGTGTGTGTGTGTGTGTGTGTGTGTGTGTGTGTGTGTGAGTGGTGTTGGAGAAAGCTGCTGACACTGTCTTCTGTTCTCTTTATCCCTAAAATAGCTGAGCCAGTAACGCAATACACCCCTCAATTCTGTTCTCAGCCTCTTATTGCACAAAAGTGGAAATGCTTGTGATCATAATGGAGAAGTTAGTGTACAGTGAGGAGTTTGCTGCAGAGCTCTGACAGAGGCCTATCCATCGCCCAGCAGAGACTAACATAATGTTGGGTTTTGGGACGGTTTCTAATATACAGCAGACTTAAAATGCAGAAAAATATTCAGCCAGTTGAACCAAGGTGCGGATTTTCAGTCTGATCGAGATCAGATGGTGTGGGCATCAAATTTTTAATTTGACGTACAGAAAGCACATAGCAAATATTATGGTGTTGGATGGAAGGCTGGTTCTCTAGCAACACCCTAAAACTCAAGATTTAGTGGGCAGTTACCTGTCATATTCTAGGCTTTATATCTCAGGATCAGAGTAACCTGATATCACTGACCCAGATATTGGGTAGCAGAGGAAAATGCTCTAAACTCAAAAACTCTCTGGATGATCAATTGCTTAAAGGATTTCTGAGATGTAGTATTTTTTAATCATTATAAGCAAATAAAATAAATAAGGCACAAGTAAGTTTTTGATCACATTCTCTTCATTTTTACATCGGAAACTAAGACAAATTTGAATAGCCTAGGATCTCCTGAAAATACTTTTATACATTTCTGGTGAATTTAAGGGCATTAAGCCCCCCACCACTGGAATCTGTAGTTCTCGAATACCTTACAGATGTGTTGCAATAGCAGAACTAATCATGCACCATCAGTACCTGCCCTCACTGATGCTCTTGTGTGGTTGAATGCAGTCAAATCCTCCTCACAGCAATGTACCAACATCTAATGTGGTGCCTTTCCAGAAGTGTAGAGGCTGTAGCTGTAGCTAAGGGGGCCAAACTCTTTGCTAATACCCCTGACTCCTGGAGAAACACTGAAGAGCAGGTGTCTACACATTAAATGTTCCTTTCCGTTAACCCAGTTAAAGTGCTTAGTCCCTCATTGCTTCCTGTCCCTCTTGTGTCTCTGCAGCTGATTAGTGATGGAAGTGTGTGTGCTGAGGCGCTGTGGGACCACGTCACCATGGATGACCAGGAGCTGGGCTTCAAGGCTGGTGATGTCATCGAAGTAGTGGACGCCACCAATAAGGAGTGGTGGTGGGGACGAGTGCTGGACAGCGAGGGCTGGTTCCCTGCCAGCTTTGTCCGGGTAAGGGTCATGGAAAACTGCAAATTGGGATCCACTGTTTCCACTGATTCATCACAAAGCTTTTCTGTAGCAGCTATTAGCAGCAAAACTTTATGACCTCTCAGGGGTGACGGAGGGACAGACAGCCTATTTTGACCCCTTTGTCATGTTTCTGTTGTCTTTAGTTACGAGTGAACCAAGATGAACCGATGGATGATTATCTGGCGCAGCTGGAGGGAGCTCCCGAGGGGGGCGCTGGTGTGTGCCGATCACTGGGACCCGGCCTACCCTGCAAAGAACAGATGAGGGCCAACGTGATCAATGAGATCATGAGCACAGAGAGGGATTACATTAAACACCTGAAGGACATCTGTGAGGTTAGTCCAGTGTTTTTCACACAGGGCTGCGTAACATATATTATAAACATCAGCCACCACCTCTTTTCCAAACTGCCTCCATCATTCCTGGGGAGCCAGCGTCCCCAGCTCCGATACAATGGCTAATAGATGCCTGTACCAACCAGCATCGCACTGGATGTGATGGGGGGGGGGGGGGGGCATCTAACCACCCAGAGAGAGCATGGCCAATTTTGCTGTATCTGACTCTGACTGATAATGACATACAGCATGACCCAGAATTTGAACCTGCTATCCTAGTTCTAGTGCTGCTGTTCTAGTGTTCGAGTCCTCCTCACCATATAGTGTTTAAACATCAATATCACAATGTGAGCATGTGAAATAGTCACATCGCAGGATGTTCGCCGTCTTGTACAACAAATTCAATTAAAAATTGCACTGTTCTCATTTTCTATTACAAATCTGTAGCAGATTGTACCTCCCTGAAATCACTCGATACTTACTCCATCTTTAATACACAGAGGACCTTATTAATGTGATGACATGTTGAACTGATGACCCGAGAACTCTGGAGAAATCTTAAAATCACAATACATATCACAATATTACAAAATATCACAATGTTTTTTTCAAAATATCATGCAACTATTTACAATCAGTCCAATAAAAGAGAAAGAGCTGGACACCAGAGTTAAATGATTGGCCTTTTCCAGTTTCATTCGTTTAATCTGTCGTTAAATTTCAGGGCTATATCAAACAGTGCCGCAAACGGACCGACATGTTCAATGAGGAGCAGCTGAGAACCATCTTCGGAAACATTGATGAGCTCTATCGCTTCCAGAAGAAGTTTCTGAAAGCCTTGGAAAAGAAATTTAACAAGGAGCAGCCACACCTCAGTGAGATTGGCTCCTGCTTCTTGGAGAATGTAAGCTCTGTCTGCCCGCCTGCATGTGTTTCTAAACTCCACTGCAGCTTGTTCTTCTACCCAACCGACCCTGCGACTCTTTTCTCTCTCCAGCAAACAGATTTCCAGATCTACTCAGAATACTGTAACAACCACCCCAACGCCTGCGTGCAGCTCTCCAAACTGATGAAGATAAAGAAATACGTGTTCTTCTTTGAGGCCTGTCGCCTGCTCCAGAAGATGATTGACATCTCTCTGGATGGCTTTCTTCTCACGCCTGTTCAGAAGATCTGTAAATACCCTCTGCAGCTGGCTGAGCTCCTTAAGTACACCAACCCTCAGCACAGGTACACAAAACACTCTGTTGTACTCAATAGAAGTACAATGGCGCTTCATACTACATGTATAAGCACTGAAAAATTGCTGTAACTATTTAGTTGTTTTAAAAAGTACGAATAAGGGTAGAAAATATAAATAATTGCTTTTGTTTTTACACAGGTCAGACTTGCCATACACAGTAATATACACCACTCACAAAAAGCTAGGGATGTTTGGCTTTCAGGAAAGGTGGAAGGTGTAATGTATATGCTACAGTCATATCATGAAAGTAGGGCATTTAAGTAGAAGCATGTGATGGTGGTTTCCCATCAATTATTTATTGAAACAAAAGGGTACACCCCCAACAAACAATGTCAGTGTCTCAATAACTTGTCCTGTGCCCTTGAGCATCAATTACAGCTTGACAATGACATGCTATGCTGAGGCATAACATCCCACTCTTCCATTCATTCATTCATTCATTCATTCATTCATTCATTCATTCATTCATTCATTTATTCATTTATTTATTTATTTATTTATTTATTTATTTATTTATTTATTTATCACCCCTACGAATTTAGACAGGCCAATTACCCAACCCCCTCAGTTATCTCCCACATCACGTGTCTGCTCCTGGCGCCAGGGGGGAGAGATCGTCTCTAAGTCACGTGACGGATGCCTGCCGCCTCTTTTCGAACTGCCGCCATTTGGCAGCCATCTTGCTTGGAGGAGAACGCCGCTCAGCACATGCCCTGCGCCAACCAGCAGAACACTTGTGATGTAGGAAGAGCGCCATCAACATCCCCCCCCCCCAAGGGAGAGCAAGCCAATTTCTCTCCCTCTGGACCCCGGCTGCTGATAATGAGCAGCATGAACCTGGATTCAAACCTGCGAACCCAAGATCATAGTGGTAGCACCTTAGCCCACCTTAGCTCAGGGCAGCATCCAACTCTTCTTAAAGGGCAGGTCATTGAGGTTCTGGAGTTATAAGCCTTTACATGGCATGGAGGTCGTCATTTCTGCTGAGTGTGAATCGACTTTCATCAGTGAATCAGCCCACTGGTCCCGAATCCAGTGCAAATGCTCCCTGGCTCATGCAAGACGACGACGCCTGTGCCTGATGCTGTGTTCAGGTGCCTCGGTTGCCACAAGTTCAGTGGCCACATCCTGAGAACAATTGTTGTCATTTTGGTCCTGTGATGTCAAAATGTGAACAGCATGGATCAATTCATGGATCAAACACCAGTTGTGCAATTCTCCTTGTTAGAGAAAAGCAAGTTGTATAAAAAGTATTACAGTTGAACATGTGCATTCAAAGGTTTAGAGAAGTTCACCTGTAAAGGTTGGAGTGCATTTTAGGCTCATCCTGAAATTTCACCCGAAAGCCAAACATACTATCACTATACTACACTCTAACTATTTGTGAGTAGTTGTATGTTAAATGACAACACATCGTATTGTCTCCATTATCATTTAGAGACTATAAGGATGTGGAAGCTGCTTTAAACGCTATGAAGAACGTTGCCCGGCTGATCAACGAAAGGAAGCGTCGTCTGGAGAACATTGACAAGATTGCTCACTGGCAGAGCTCCATAGAAGACTGGGAGGTAAAGTTCATGAATGGTTTTGAGACATTTTGTTTAAAAGTAAGAGGGTTTAACAAGGGTTTATCTAATCAGAGGGTTTATCTAATCAGTCTACACTAAACGGTATCAGGTCCCAAGATCAGCACCCAAGCCTGTGTTCTTCTAACTGTGTTCTTAAACACCTCAATAACATTAAGCACATTCTGACCACTGACAGCAGTGGGGTCGTGTAGCAGGTCTTCAGTGATGAGTCCCACTTTTGTCTTGGTGGAGACAACCAAAACATCTGTGTGTGTAGGCACTGTGGTCAGTGCCAAGATTAACGATTTGTCATGTGTCACACGTCCAGAAGGCCAACATTACGTTAATGAGGTCCTAAAACCAGTGGCCCTACCTTTTCTGAACACACACTATGGTCCACTATTGCAACAGTGCCATCTACTGCTGCCATCTCAAGAGCTTGCCCTAGACCTATTCCCCAATTGAAAATGTTTGGGGATGCTACTGGACCAGCTTCAACACTCCACATCTACAGCAAAATCTGCAGGAACTGAGAACATCCAAGCTGTATGGGCTGGATTATCACAGGACACCATTAGGAAGCTCTGCAACTCCATGTTGAGACATCTGGCATGTTGTGTTATACTTGATGACATACTGAGGGACAGTACTTCTGTATCTGTAGCTCAATAAATATTACCCATATCAGTCTAAATGTTTAATCGTTTATTGTTCCTGGTAACCTTCATCTACCTTCTGAACAGCATTTCAATTGTCATGTTTTGTGTCCTTCAGACAATAGGAATCAAGTTAATTACTGTTACTACTGATTCAGCTTTGAGGCTCACAGTCTTTGTGACATTTGTGTTCCTCCGCAGGGTGAAGACGTCCTCAGCAGGAGTTCTGACCTGATCTTCTCAGGAGACCTAACCAAGATCTCTCAGCCTCAGGCTAAAGGCCAGCAGCGCATGTTCTTTCTCTTTGATCACCAGCTGGTCTTCTGCAAGAAGGTCAGTACCAGGTCAAGTACACAGCAAGAAGTGGACCAGAGCCTGTCTTTCTCAGGCTACTCACTCTGTCCACTTCATAAATCCATTACTGGAATTCCAGAGGCCCAGATTTGCTTTAAATCCTTTGATGCTGGATTACTTTTAATGATCATAATATGATTGGTATTATACGTCTTTCCTTTGGTTTTGTACAGAAGGTCTAAAAGGTTAACTGTTCCAGAGAGTGTTTAAAATGCTTGCTTGGATCCCTCTATTGGCTGTTGTCCTTCATTCACCATGATGTTCCTTTCTCTGTTCGATGTCCAGGATCTGTTGCGGCGGGACATTTTGTACTACAAAGGTCGTTTGGACATGGATGAGATGGAGGTGGTGGATATGGAGGATGGTAAAGATAAGGACCTGAATGTGAGTGTGAAGAACGCAGTGAAACTGTTCTGTCCAGGCAGAGAGGAGGTCCACTTGCTGTGTGCCAAAAAACCTGAGCTGAAGCAGCGCTGGCTACGAGCCTTCAGGGACGAGAGAGAGCAGGTCCAGCATGACCTGGAGACGGGTGCGTTTCACCACATGATCGTATGAACATTACAGAGCGCCCACCTACGCTTTCTTTAGTGTATATCAGTCCGTCAGAATGCGTGTGTGGATCATATGCATATTATAGAACATTACAGATCCAGAAAGCAGGTTCTAGAGGTACCTGTTTAACAAAGTATAAAATAGCCTTTATATTTTACCCCACTTTAGTCCATCATCATAATCATCATAATCAGTTTAATGGTACTTCTGCCAATTTGTCTGTAAATAAATAGATTTATTTATATATATATATATATATATATTATATAAGTGTGGATTATTTGTCCTGCTTTTTGTTGTTCTTTCCATCGTTTTAATCGTTTTCCATTTCGATTTCCTTGCAGGATTTTCCATCACAGAAGTGCAGAAAAAGCAGGCTATGCAGAATGCATCCAAAAGCCATCCTGCTGGGAAACCCAAAGGTGACTTTTTCTTATAAACCGTTTCATTAGAAGACTTAGTTACGTTATATTACTCTGTTCAGCTATTCATACACCTTCCTACACCAATTTTAGAATGAATTATATTTGACTTTGTCACCATAACACCTTTTCCCTCACCTGCCTCAGCCCTGCAGCACCTGCTGGCACTCAAAGCTCCTCCTCTTCTCCGTTCAAAGAGCTCCAAGTGCATCCATTACCCAGAATCCCCAACCAGGGCACCCCTAGCCTCTCCTCTCCTGCCTGATGTGCCCAGATTCAGGCTGGGCTGGGGTGTTAGGGCGCCCCCTGGAGTCCTGCGCAGGGCTTTTTCCTGGGTGTCCTCTCAGAGCAGAGAGCTCCAGTAGACTAGGGTAACTTCAGTGAGTGTGATGGTGTACACTGCCTCTCAGACGCTTAGGGGCACCGTGTGCTATGAATTAAAATCTGACAATATCAGTAAACACTGACTTCTGAACAGGGGTCAGTTTGGGCATCCTGACAAGACCGTAGTTATGCATCCAGAGATGCAACAGTGGGTGTGCAATGTGTTGTGACCCCAACCCCCTTTTAACCAGCCATTGCACCCTCATGCAACGATGTTTTGGACCTCTTATCTTTGCCATAAGTGACACTCAAGTGAACTGGGCTGTACTTGGCCCACACGTGTCTTCTGGGTTTGGCACAAAGGAAAAGAAATAATTTGTAATGAAACATTTAAAAAGCTCTTTAAAAGGTTCCCTACACATTTGACAGGCAGTGTACAGACTGAATTTCACTTAACAGTTACTCAAATCTTCCATTTGTCAGTTTGAATTCATACACTGACCTTCTGTCCATCCATAACAGCCACTCATATTACATGTAGAGTCCATCCCTCCCTCCCAGGCATAAATAACCCGCCGAGTCTTTTAGCTTTTCTAATACAGAGCACGGATTTCTCATTTACCATAGACGGTCATCTCTGACTGACAGCATTAAAACACCACCGAATCCAGTGTTTCTAAACTCAGTGTTTTTGCTAATGTGATCTGATCTGATGCTTAAAGTGATAGTTCTGCAAAAATTCAACATACCCAGTTTCCCACGACCCAATGTAGTCAGTCAGCCTGGATATGCTCGTCGCCTCCCTGCTTGAACACTGAAGCTATGAGGCCAAAAGAAGCTAAGAAACCTTCAAATATTTCTTAGTAATGAAGTTCTGTATAGAACCTCATCCTTACAAAGGGGTTCTTTAGAAGTGACAAAAAGACACACCCTTAGAAAGGTCTCAAGAGTAAAACCAATGGTTCTGTATGAAACTACAGTCTTAAAAAGGTTTTAAGTGGTTGTCTAGCATGGCACGGTGGTCTGGCAGGTAGAGCGTGTGTTACACAGGGTTTGGGGTTGTGGTTTCATTCCCTGCTCCCAAAAATAAACATGGTCCTACCCCTTCCTGACCAGGACAACACACAAGATGATGAATGGTTGCTATTTATACAACCACACCTATAAGAAGAAGTATTTATAGAACCACACCCTTAAAAGAGTGCTTACCTAAAGGCAGAGGTTCTGTATATAACTTTAAACACTTACAAATACCACAATTTTACAAGACAAGAACCCTTTTTATGAAGAATACATAAGAAACACAGGGTTCACATACGGTTCTTTGCCTGTTAAGGTTTCTTCCCGACACTTTAAGCAAAAAAAAAAGAGATCTTTGTGTCATAGCAATAGTGGAACCACTTTTATGTTTGTGGAATTTCACATTTTTTTCTCCCAATGTAGTCGTGGTAATTAACCCACCCACATTAGGACTCCATCACTTGCAATGGTCCCAGCATTAGAAGGGTGCAGACAAGCACGTGCCTCTTCCAGTTCGTCTTTATCGAGCTGCTGCCAGCCAGCATCATAGTGGGAGTGCAGAGAGAGCACGTCATTTGTCAATCACGGAACCCTTTTTGTTGCTGTATAGACATTTTATTTCTGTTTTAACAAACCATCAACAAGAGAGATTCAGTCATTGTGAAGCCATTCCCTTAAATGCCAAAGGAGCTTCCAGTGCCTCTGTACTGCTCCCTCCACATGTACATGCTCAACCTGCATGCAGACTCTTGACTGGTAAGCGAGGTTAACCAGGCAGAGAAGCAACGTAGCTTCCAAACGGTTCTCTGTGTTGTCATGGGTCTATACAGAACTCTTGAAGAACCCTTTTTTAAAGAGTTGCTTTGGTAAATGTTTGTGTTTTGTTTCCATCAGTGCAAAAGCTCAAGGAGCAGACAGGTCATTGGCTGACTGAACACATTCATAATGCAATTTTGCCAAACTATCGCTTTAGATTATGATCATATGACCTCCTAACAGCCTACCCTTCTCTCCCCAGCTTTGACGAGGCCCTATTACGACTTATTGCTGCGCCAGAAACACCCGGTGCTGCCCGCCTCGCTGCCCCAGCAACAGGTCATCATGCTGGCCGAGCCCAAACGCAAAACCTCCAACTTCTGGCACAACATTGGACGCTTGACGCCGTTCAAAAAATGAGGGATCTCCTCATCCCCCACCCACCAGAGACTCGAGCGTGTGCCTAAATTTGTGTTTTTATCCTCTTATGTTAAATATAACAGGTTTTTTTTTTTGTTTTTCAATCAAGAAAGCACTTTATGGGTTGATTACAAAACAATCACACCACGGCTCCTGGACTGACTGCTACGGAGCTGGATCTGCAGCAGTGGTGCTCGGACAGTGGCTACTTCTGCTTGACCGCTACAGCTCAAACTGCTAGAACTGCACTAAAATGGCACAAACTGCTGCGAGTTGTCATGCTTTTGAAAAACACGACAAAAAAAAAGACCTCCGTCGTTTGTCATTTTTTATTTTCTTATTTATTTTTGATGTTCCAGCTCTGCCAGCTCTCCATGGTGCCCAATAACACACATTTTTGTATGTACTTTAATACTTCGTGTTCTGTAACAGCGTTTTTAAAGATCTGCATGGGACTGAAGCTGAAGCAGCTGCCCATGTCCATGTTTCATTTATTACTGTATTTTTTCCTCATTATTTTGAATCCGTCAGGTGAATCTGCTGATCTCCACATTGGTTTGTGTACACGGTTCTCCAAACTTTTCCCAGTATTCCTTGTAAAGGCTCAGAGTCACATTTAAGCAACACTCTTCCATCTTGGTGGTTTCAAATGAGTGCACTCCATATATCCACTCGTTTGGTACACCTGCCTACTAACCTCCTCTGTACTGATCTTCTCTTCTGAAGTGCTGCTCCGACATTATGACAGGGGTTGCATGAATTGCTGTGAAATTTGACATTACTGGACATTTCAACCCAAACGAAACAGCCGGATTCTCGGTCACTCTCATAGTTAACTGTAAAAATAAATAAAAGTATGTTTGAGAGGTTGGGCCAGACATGTTTTACTTGGTCGCTGGATTTCTCCTCATTTCTCCTGCCTCATGAACTTCAGAATCTTGAGATTCCTCTGAGCTTGATCAAAGTGTTCCACATCATCTGATTCAGTCAAGTCTGCAGGACTGCAATTGCAACTTAAAAAAATGGTAATTCAAAAATGAATGAATGAATAATAATAATAATAATAAAAATGAAGTTGAATTTATGCAGTGCCTTTCCAATATCCAGGGTTGCTTTACCCGGGGAGGAAAATGTATTATTAAAAATACCCACACACTTAGGACAGAGGAGGAGAAAGTTAGTACTGAGAGAACAGAAGAGGGTTTTAAACTACATTTCAAAGGAAGAAAATGAAGAGTAGAGACGAAGGCAGTTAGGGAACCAGCCTTGGGACTGAAAGGTTGCTGGTTTGATTCCTTGAACTGGCAGGACATGGATGAAGGGCCCTTGACCCTGACCTGGGTTCGATCCCCGGGTGGGGCGACCTGGGAAGTTTCTGTGTGGAGTTTGCATGTTCTCCCCGTGTTCGCGTGGGTTTCCTCCGGGTACTCCGGTTTCCCCCACAGTCCAAAGGCATGCATGGTAGGTGAATTGGTGATGTGGCCCCGAATGTGTGTGTGCGCCCTACGATGGATTAGCACCCTGTCTAGGGTTGTTTCCCGCCCTTGCGCTCAAAGTTGCCAGCTCTCGGCTCACCGGCTCACCCGTGACCCTATTCAGGAATAAGTGGTTCAGAAAATGGATGGTATGTGTGTTTTACTGCGTGGATGGCTTAAATGCAGAGCAAAATTTTCCCTGTTGGTAAGCAGTGGATCTATATGCACATTTATGTTTATTTAAACATTTTTATTGAGTTCCATAGCTTGGGAGTCAGAACACTGAATGATCTATCAACAACTGAAGCTAATCTGAATGTAGGCACTGACGACAGACCATTATTTGAAGACCTGAGTGGGATTGGTAGGCATTGTAGCTCTTCAAGGATTGGGCTTATGTGAGTGGATTTCTACAACAGGAGGGAACTCTCGCTGCAGAGTTTGGATGTAATGATGAGAGCAAGTTGATTCAGGAGGGAGGCCAATGAAGATGGAGTTGCAGTAGTTTAGGTGAGATAAACTGAATGCATGAACCAGAGTTTCAGCATCTTTAGATGAAGACATAGGAGACAAGCAAGAAACACTGTGGTAGAAAAGGTTTTGACCAAGGTTCAAATGACAGGACAGAGTCAAAGAGCATGCTCAGGTTTCAGACCACAGGAAAAGGTTTTACAGCCACATCACCAAGGCATGGGAATTTTGGTAATGCTGACTTTAAGCCAACAAAGAGAACTTCAGTTTTATCTTTTAGGTTTCAGAAAGTTACTGTGCATCCAGTAAATGATGCAGGAGAACAGATTCAGATTCACTTCTTAAAGAAAAGGAACTGGATGTCAGTTCCCACTGCAGATGACATGAAAGCTCTGGATTAAAGTGTGCAGTGAAGACAGCTGGGAAAGTCTGATTTTGAGGTAAAACTAATTTTCTGTATAACACGGCAGGCATTAAAGGAAGTTTGCACAATACTAGAAAATAACTGTTGATATTTGAATTCAACACCACCACAACCACACCCCTCCTTTAAATGCTCTGAAGCCAAAGTAAAGACACTGGCTTCCAGACCAAAAGAAATATGACAGAACCCACAGCGTTTGCAGGCCAAGGGTAACTTAGCCCAATAAGGGGAAATGTAGACTTTATAGACATTTGAACTAAAATAACGAGGCATGTTTTTAGAAGTACTGTAGACATTGAAAAGAAGCTCAGTGTTAAAGACAAACATGTAGCTAGCGAACTTTTGAGGCGTAGCTTAGTCTATGGACATAGCTCAGCTAGCTACCGCCATCACTATCACCATCAAACCTCAGTGTCAGCAAGTGTAACAGTCCTAGCTAACAATTATAGTGATTTCTACAACAAAAAATCACAAATGGGAGGAAACAATATCAGACAAGCTACTTCTGTGAAACAAAAATAAATTTGTTACCTACCTGTTAGCGTCGCTCACCTGTCAGCTTTACTTGCCAGTCAATGCCGCCCATGAGTGCCACCCGTCTGTCAGTCACCCACATATCAGCACCACCCATCAGTGATTATTTAAAGGATTACCCACCAGAATTTGTATTCGGAATGACCTCAAGCCAACTAGACTTTTCTAATTGAAGTGAATATGTTCTACTGCAATTAATCAGTCAGATTTCAATGGACTATCAGGCTGCATATAAAACACAGTAAAAAAAAGTAAGATCAGACGCAGCAAAATCACCAGATAATATTTATTATTATAGCATTATAGCACATAATGGCAATTAGTTTTTATAGTATTTAAAAAAAAACTTCTTGGCACATGAATGAAAGAAAAAATGCATTTCATTGTAAGGCTACTCTCAGTCTGTACTGATAATGGCAAATGAGGCACATGTACTGTAAGAGAGGGCAGTGTCTTTGCTATTGCTTTGCACTACATGAAATATACACTGATCATAACCATGGGGATATTTCACAAAGCAGGATTCACAGTAAATCACAAACGGAAAGGAATACTTCAGTGTTTCTGAACCTGTCCCCATCTTCTGCATCTCAAGTGTACATCTCAAAAAACGAGAATATTGTGAAATGTTTTTTACTTCCTGTTTACCATTTCATTCAAAAACGTAAATGTTCACATTTCATATTCATTACATTTAAAGTGACATTTCAAGCTTTATTTGTTTTAATGTTGACTGATCCTGTCTGATTAATACATTTCATAGATTTCTCAACCATAAAACAAATAAAAAAAGTCCAGAAATGTCTCACTATATGTGTAATAAATAGAGGTGACCGTTCATCTTTTTGAATTAAACAAAAAACATTTTTACAATGTTCAAATTCTTTGAGGTAAGTAACCATAGATATTAAATACAGTCCTGTTCCCATAACTTAAAACAAATCACATCTACCAGAAGTCAGTGGGCAACTGCTGAATTTCTGAAAATACTTTTAAAGGTTTGGAATCACTGTTCTTATTAATTTATGTTATATACAATAATAACTTAACATGTAGATAAAAAGTGTTTTTTTTTTTAAATATGGCTTATTCAATATTTCACAAATTCTGTGAATGAGAAGTCAATAGAAGTGATAATATACTGTACATTATCTATTTACATGAATTTGTCAAATTATCTGCCTTGAGATTTGAAATAGGCTTTATTCTGTTTACTAGTTTTATTAGAAAGTCATTCTGATTGTTAGTATTATTTTTTATGGACCTTTTTTATCATTTTTTTTTTATTTACAGTTATGAATTCTTGTCTAGAACATATATAACTGAACACAACACACATTAGAAATATGTTAATAGAAATATGTTTGCACCAAACAGGTTTTATATTATTGGCAATATTGATTCTTAACAATCACTAGTGTAAAATAAATCTCCATTTGAAGTGTGAGCAGGTATTTTTTTTGGTGGCATGGTGTGCTCCATAAGATAATTGTAAAGTAAAGGCAAATAAGGCTGTGAACTGCAGAACATCATCCCCCACCCCTGCAGAGTTGAGAGGGAAGAATCTGAGATTTTGCATCAGCAGCTTAATTGTGTGGGGAATTTTCACAAGTTCCACCTAATCACCATTAATCCTGGAAACCGAAAGTAACCAGAACCGCTTGTTTATGCAATTTCTCTAGTTTAGTACAGTGGCCTGAAAGGAGGAACAGACTTGATGAGACATGCTCTGAAATACTTCTTATACACCTACAGATTTCAACTGTTTATTCACAGAACTCAGGAACTTCCCACTGACTTCTATCGGAGGTGAGTTTTGACAACAGTTTTCTGTTCTTTTCTAAGTTCTTAGAATGTTTTTTTAGAATTGTTAATCGTTCACTACAGACGCAGCAGAAGGAGATCAGGGTGAAAAAGCCTAAGGGGTTTCCTTTAATCCAAACATGAGGATTGTCCGTCGGTAGCGTCTCTCAGTTCCCTCTTTTGGCTTAAACAAAACCTGGCTAAATGAGAAAACTGTGTAAAATCACCCCAGGAGTCTCCTCGGAACCCCGTTTGGAGTATAATACGTTTTCTTGCTCAGTTCAGCAGCTCTAAGTAGGTGATGGGCACTTTTCCTTTCTGATGACCCCTCTCCCCCATTAGCCAATCAGAGTCCATGCCCAGGACACTGCTCACGGTGATCACCTGAAAACACAAGAGGTTTAACTTATTGTGAGTGAAATGAGAAGTGTTTAGTTTTTGTTTCATTCACTTCTGTGTGTGTGTGTGTGTGTGTGTGTGTGTGTGTGTGTGTGTGTGTGTGTGTGTGTGTGTGTAAAAAACGACAAACTTAAAGCAACAGTTTGAAAAGTACCCCAAATGTAACTGATCTGCCAAGATGTCTGGTGTCCAAAGTCTGCTTCTTTAGTTTTGGGTTGGAAAATAGCCCTGGTGCAACTCAGCTTATGCAGCTAAAAGGTAATGGAGACTTATACGTCACCAATTAGCAAATTAAATTCGCTGAATAAAGTTCTAAATAATAAATTCAATATAACTTGTTTTACTCTAATCTTCAGTAAACCGTGTGCAATGTTAATTTCATGACATACTGGATCATTAACATCTGGAGAAATCCGGTTGAAAATTATTGTATTTGATTATCTTTTCATCACAACATATATTGCAGAATAATAAAATATCACAATGTTTGTTTGTTTTTGTCACCCCCAACACACACCCCAACTCAGAGTGTGTAAACCTTAATGTGGTTTCTGCTGGGTCTGGGAACGGCCTGCCTATAGGGTGCCACCACATCAGAAATCTGGTAGTTGGTACCAGTTCTACTTAAATTTTTGAATTCTTGATCCCTGTTTTAGTACTGCATCAAACAGCCCAATTAAATAAATTATTTCAGCAATTTAACACTTATTTGAAAAAGAAACAAAACCAATCAATTCATTCATATTCATGAATTCATTGCAGCTATGGATAACCTGAATATTCAGCAGCTGAAATTGTTCCATCAAAATGGCAAAGTTTAACGCATCACTTGAAGTCAAAAACAAAAGCAACACAAAATGATAGACAGACGATTTGTGAAAAGTGTCAAACTTAATTTGGATGTCTGTCTTTGAGGTGTTTAGTTAGGTTTGAGGTGTTGTTTTGATTGCACTGCGACACTGTTTACTCATTTCTGACCATCTGAATCATCCATCATTCCATGTGTTGTTGTTATGGTTACCTTCCCTTATACTGGTCTCCCTGTCAGTTCCAGAGAAATCACTTGGAAACAAAGAATCAGTTCTCATGTCTCTACTTGATAATGGAAACCGTTTGGACACAGCAGGTGTTGAGAGCTGTATTCATTCATAAGAATTAATGCTGGAATGGCTGCTCAAACGAATAGCTTCATAACCTTCGTGTCACCATAATACAGTATTTGTGAACCTGGGATCATAGCAAAGGTGTTCAGCAATCTTTAATAGTCTTGCAAATGTGGTCTCTGATACTGCAAGGCTCACTCATTAGTTTTATCTAGATCGTGGACAAAAGTATGAGCACAGTTCAAGTTTCAAGATGGTTATCACTGATTAAGCTTGGAGTTAGTACCATGTTAATTGGTCTATATAAGCTTCCATTGCTTATAGCCATTAGTCTTGTAGCTCCAGAGTAAAACTAATGAAGTGAATTTCAGACATTGAACATCACTTGGCTGATGGACTTTTCAAAACCTAAGTAAAATGATTTTTGGCAAAATTCTGAAAGCTTTATTTGTATTTGGTCTTCAGATAAGGACAGAATAAGTGACCGTTAATAGCCGAAGTTCTTACCTCATCTGCCAGTAGGGAGAGTTCACTGCTGCTGGCTGCATCGTAATCGTACAGCACACGGGCTTTACGTGGGCCTGAGGAGCTTCGGAGTTCATTCAAAGATGGGGAGGCCTGACCTGGGTTCAGCGTTGTGGTAACTGCTGAGGCCAAGGTGGGAGGTGCCACTGAGATACCGGCTGAGGAACTTGCCGTGGGTGCATTATTATTGGAACAGAATGTAGAAGGGAAGCTGGAGGAGATTAAATAGCTGTAAGCAATGAATACTGACGCACTAGGAGATGAAGAATTAGATAGATGCAGGACCGTGTCAGACATGTTCAGACATACCTCCCGAGCTGTTTTTGGAGATTGACCATGTACTGGTAACACTGAGCGTAGTAGGCAGCCTGAGCATCCACAAAGTCATTGAGACAACGCAGGTGATGTGCCTGTATTTAGACGAGCGAGTGGTCAGTTACAGTTCAGAGAGAAAGCAGAAGAAATATGAAGTCATAATGATTTTCGTACGTGGGTGCTGCTGATTCCCTCCAGTAACAGCCGGGTGATCTCAGCCTGACGGTCAAACTCACTCTGAGCTATCCTGAGCTCGGTCTCTGCCTGAGGGCAAACACACACACACACACACACACACACACACACACACACACACACACACACACACAGTTTTATTGTATTCAATTATTATTTAAAGTCATGATGTCTCAATCCTTCAGCCTATAGCAGTTTAGTCCTGTCCATTTGTCCTACAGTAGCTTAGCCCCACCCATTCTGCTGACAGTAGTTTAGCCACACCCCTTCATCTTATAGTAATTCAGCTGGCCATTCACGCCACAGTAGTTCAGCCCATTGAGCCTACATTAATTCAGTCACACATATTCATTCTACTGCAGTTTACCCCCAAACATTCACCCTTCATTAGTTTAGCCCTGACCTTTCAACCTACAAAAGTTCCTTCCCACCCAGTCATCCCGCAGCAGTTTAGCCCTGCCAATTCATCCAGTACAGTATCTTAGCCCCACCCATTCAGCCTACCACAGTTCAGCCCCACTGACTCATTTCGCAGTATTTTAACCCTTACAATAGTTTTGAAACGGGCACAATACAGAACAGAGGTCATGTACATACAGTGGGGAAAATAAGTATTTAGTCAGTCACCAATTGTGCAAGTTCTCCCACTTAAAAAGATGAGAGAGGCCTGTAATTGACATCATAGGTAGACCTCATCTATGAGAGACAAAATGTGAAAAAAAACTGAGAAAATAATTTTGTCTGACTTTTAAAGAATTTATTTGCAAATAATGGTGGAAAATAAGTATTTGGTCACCTACAAACAAGCAAGATTTCTGGCTGTCACAGACCTGTAACTTCTTTTTTAAGAGGCTCCTCTTTCCCCCACTCATTACCTGTATTAATGGCACCTGTTTGAAGTCGTTGAAGCCTCAAACAGTCACATTCCAAACTCCACTATGGTGAAGACGAAAGAGCTGTCGGAGGACACCAGAAACAGAATTGTAGACCTGCACCAGGCTGGGAAGACTGAATCTGCAATAGGCAAGCAGCTTGGTGTGAAGAAATCTACTGTGGGAGCAATAATTAGAAAATGGAAGACCTACAAGACCACTACTAATCTCCCTCGATCTGGGGCTCCACGCAAGATCTCAGCCCGTGGGGTCAAAATGATCACAAGAACGGTGAGGAAAAATCCCAGAACCACAAGGGGGGATCTAGTGAATGACCTGCAGAAAGCTGGGACCAACGTTACAAAGGCTACCATCAGCAACACACTACGACGCCAGGGACTCAGATCTTGCAGTGCCAGACGTGTCCCCCTGCTTAAGCCAGTCCATATCCAGGCACGTCTGAAGTTTGCTAGAGAGCATTTGGATGTTCCAGAAGAGTATTGGGAGAATGTCATATGGTCAGATGAAACCAAAGTAGAACTATTTGGTAAAAACACAACTCGTCGTGTTTGGAGGACAGTGAATGCGGAGTTGCATCCAAAGAACACCATACCAACTGTGAAGCATGGGGGTGGCAACATCATGCTTTGGGGCTGTTTCTCTGCAAAGGGACCAGGACGACTGGTCCGTGTACATGAAAGAAATATTGGGGCCATGTTTTGTGAGATTTTGGGTGCAAACCTCCTTCCATCAGCAAGGGCAATGAAGATGAAACGTGGCTGGGTCTTTCAGCATGACAATGATCCCAAGCACACTGCCAGGGCAACAAAGGAGTGGCTTCGTAAGAAACATTTCAAAGTCCTGGAGTGGCCTAGCCAGTCTCCCGATCTCAACCCCATCGAAAACCTTTGGAGGGAGTTAAAAGTCCGTGTTGCCCGCCGACAGCCCCAAAACATCACTGCTCTAGAGAAGATCTGCATGGAGGAATGGGCCAACATACCAGCAACAGTGTGTGCCAACCTTGTGAAGTCTTACAGAAAACATTTGACCTCTGTCATTGCCAACAGAGGATATACAACAAAGTATTGAGATGAACTTTTGTTATTGACCAAATACTTATTTTCCACCATTATTTGCAAATAAATTCTTTAAAAGTCACACAAAATAATTTTCTCAATTCTTTTTTCACATTTTGTCTCTCATAGTTGAGGTCTACCTATGATGTCAATTAACGGCCTCTCTCATCTTTTTAAGTGGGAGAACTTGCACAATTGGTGACTGACTAAATACTTATTTTCCCCACTGTATATCAGTAATAATCCATGAATTATCCACCATAATGTTGACTGTGGGTCTTTGAACACATTTTAAGGCATTTTCCAACCTTCACTTCCAAACACACAGTGCTGGTGTGGAAACCTGTACTTCACTCTTACCTGCTGGACCTCCTCAGTCCACATCTGGCCAGCATTTAGAAACAGTGACAAAACATCATCAGGCCAAGATTTATCAAGCACAGGAAAACACACACACACACACACATCACATGGAAGTCACAAGATTAAACTCCACCGCATGTACAGAGTCAATCAGGAGGAAACAAAACTTTCTAGACCTTCTGCTCAAGCACACCTGGTTTTCTCACACTAAACATCTGTGAGCAGCTAAACTAGTGTTTACTCTCAAAATAATATAAATTATCACATTTTCTTTGAGTCTGCAGTAATTGGTCAATTTAAAGCCTAATAAGGTTTACTGAATATATTTATGATAAACACACACACACACACACACACACACACACACACACCTGATGCAACCTCTTGAACTGGGTGTTGAACTTTCCCTATTGACGTGACAATAGATCTCTGCGCTTAACACTACAGTTTATCATTTAAATCAAACAATATCACTTAATGACACATTTACACAATAGCTGCCTAGAAGCCTTTCTATTGGTTTAAATTTAATATTTACATTTTAATATATTTTAAATATTTAATATTAATATTTAAAAACATATTTCAATACTAAAGTTATGAAACAGAATAAGCATTTACCAACATAAAATTCAATATACACCGATCAACACCGCAAAGGAGATATAATGTGGGTGGTGGGACATTCACAGCACTGCAGTGACACTGAGAAGGTCATTGTGTGTTGGTGTGTACACTTACATATACAGCATTTAGCTGATGCTCTTATCGAGAGCAGACGACCCATATTACAGAGCTGGGTCAGAGTAGTGGTAGGAGTCTTGCCCAAGGACTCTTATTGGTGTAGCACAGCCTAGTTACCAAGACTGGGAACTGAACCTCAGTCTCCCACATGGTGTGGTGGCTCACTGTTGCAGAACACCAACCTAATATTGTGAGTTAGAGACCAAACATATTTTTTGAGTTTCAGTTTTTTATAAGAAATACAATTTTATAATAATAATAATAATAATAATACAATTCTATGCAAATAAACAACACACAGTAATGATCAGATATTTTCTGTAAGTGCATGTGGTCTGCATCAAAACTGAGGCATTTAACTCAAACATCAGACTAGATGTTCATTTTATTAGTCCTGTACACTGGATATTCATTAAATGTACACTGATAGTCATTAAACAAATATATATTAATTAAATAAATAGCTGTATGTATGACAATGGATATGCATTTTATTAGACAATCATACTGGATATTCATTAGAACTATGTAGTTGATATTCACTGGAATTACATACGGTATATTTACTGGAACCACACACTGGGTGTCCATTAGAACTACATACTGTGTGTTGATTAGAACTACATACTTCATAATTCAATTTATTTGAACTTCACACTGGATATTCATTTTATTAGACTTTCATACTGGATGTTTTAGGTTGTCATACTTAACTTTTTATTCATTATTTTAGACATTATTTCATATTTCTCTGTACAAAAAAAATACAAAAGCAAATAAAACTCAGTACTACAGGTTCACAACATGCAATACACAAAGCTGCGTTCTCTCCACGCCCTCAGAAACCAAGAATCCAAACTAGAAACTGAAACTTTGGAGAAATGGGTGTGGCTGTGTATAACTGAGCTTCTGTTAATGTGAACAAACTCAAAAATAAGTTTGGCAAAGTTTGATGTAGCATTTACAGAGTCATTCCTTCAGTCCATATATGACACTAAACAGCCCAACTTGAAAACTGTACAGTTGTGAAGTGAAGAACACACTGACCACCAATCAGAAGCATTGCCATTTACATACTTCAGCCTTAAGGCACAATACCACACTAATAAATAAAATACAAAATACAGAGCCTTTTAAGTTACATTTTTATTTGTGCCATCAGAATATGGCTAAGCTCTGTCTTCACACACATGGTTCGCTGTAAAGGGCGAGAGAAGGCAGTTGTTTTATACACAGAAAGGACAAACCTTCAGCCAGCTGACATGCAAGAAGCCGATAAAGTAAGAAAAGTGAGCCACATACTCCTCTCCCAGTGGAGGGGTGGAGTTAAGCTCCTGTTCGTTAGTGTGCAGCATTGGGGAGAGAGAAATAAGAGCAAGGGTGAGAATTAGGAAAAGCACAGCACATGCATATATTCATACATTTAGGAAGAGGAAGGGATAAGACCAGCAAGAATAGCAAGAATTCATTTTTACTTCACTGCTGTAAATACAAATCACGCTCTAAGCTCCCCCTCATGGATAGCTGTATGTGTACATTTGTCGATAAGCTGAGAGATACAGAAGATGCATCTGCAGTAAAAGAAGCATGTGGACTGAAGGCAGGTTAATATTATGCAGTGTTAAGCAGTTCTGGAAAAAGGTCTTGTGTGTTCCACAGTGCTCTGGCCAGGAGTGGGAATGATAGATGCCATTCTCCCCATTTTTTTTTTTTATTTGATTTATTGTTTATGCATTTTTCCAATTTTTACCCCAACTAATTTAGACATGCCAATTACCCAAACCCCTTGTCTCCTATATCACGTGTCTCCTCCCGGCACCAGGGGGAGAGATCGTCCACATGTTTCCTTTGAGTCACGTGACAGATGCCACCATTTGCGTCGTTGCTGGGCAGCCATCGCGCTTGGAGGAGAACGCCGGATCCCCGGTTCTGACACAATGGTCGGCAGACGCCTGCACCAACCAGCAGTACATTTGTATATGGTGTGAGAAGAGCGCCATCTACCCACATTGTGGCCCGACATTCTCCCTATTATAGTCAGTGTACCATCAACATACCAACGACTCTGAATCTCATCATCAAATCTGATACATACATTTTTTTCATTTACCAATAACAAATGCATTTACATGCTCTTTTGCACCATCCATGTAAACACCCAAACACAGTAGGTTTCAACTAATCCATGAATAGGTTTTATTAAGTAGGTTTGTGTACGAATCACCAAAATGAGGAACTGTGGACCACTCGGCACTAGATGGGTATAGAATACAGCTTTGCTCACTTAAGTGCTTAAGTGGTGATACATCACTGGTATGAGCTTCCTGTACATTAGTCTTCACTTTAGAAATCACTTTATGTTGATTTCTTATGCATCTTAGTTTAAAATAAAAACATTCGTGAACCTGATATGCACAGAAGTAGATGTTTTTACCACATCATATGCTGGGCTGGGTAGCATATGTAACATGTACATACATGTAACAGCGTTATCTAATCAGATACAATAAAGCTAAAGAACACTCAAGGTCATGTGTTATTGTGAATGAACGGCAGAGCGGTGATCAAGCACACTTCATCATAGCTGTGCTGTTATACAACAGTAACATGCGACCTAGTGTGTTCTGCTGTTTTTATACAACAGTCCGGCTTGTTGCTACATTTCATTTACAAACTCCACTCACTCACTGCACAGCCTGCAGCGCTTTCTCCAACACCTCACACAGAGCAATAAATTAAACTCAGTTTCCCACTCAAATAACTTTTAATTGCTATCAGGACTGTGTCTCTAAAACAGCTCAGGATTACAAACAGCAAAAGTAAAGTTTCCTCTCCACACCGACCATCTCTGCTCTCCTTTCACTGCTAATCTGAACTGAAGCCAACTTACTGTTTAAAACCAGATTCTGAGTTGTATATAAAATCTGATGAAACCTCATGCAGTTTGCAGCATTTGTCTCATTATTGCACAAAAAAGTTGTATTCTGCTTGTTCTGGAAACTGCACCGAGCAGATCTCCACATTGAGGCAAAGTGTTGAAAAGGGACTTTGTCTGTAAGCAGCAAGCTGATTTGTTTGGTTTTTTTGGGGGCGGGAATTCATCTGTAAGCAGAAAGCTGACCAGCCCTTTTGTTGAAGGGTGACTTTATTTGTAACCAGAAAGCTGATTGGCTCTTATTTTGTTGAAAGCTCTGCTGTTGCTGATCCGTTCATAAATGGACCAAAATATCCATCAAACATAAATAACTAACTTTTTACAGGTTTTTTTTACTTTTACTGTTTAATTCTCTGTGATGTTCTCATTTCAGAGACAATGGCTTGTTCCAGAAGCATTAGTATGTATCATTATGTACAGAGGATTTGATTTATGAAGACACAAGGCTGTTTGTTGTGGACACGAGTCTGTTTGGTGTTTAGACATACGGTACAGTTCCATGTGAATTAATAAGTAAAATATCTGGCCTCAAGAGCCAAGTAATCAGAAAGTCATGCAAAGCAAGCAGATTACATTACTTTACCACTGTAATCCATGTAGCTGCATATCAGAACATTGGTGAAAAACTGGGCCAAAGTTCAATATAATCCACATTTTTGAAGTCATCTGGAGGTGCTGAGTCTACGATAAGCCTGTGCTTGGTTTGAACAAGTTCCTGCTTCCACTTCCAGTGAACACAAACCGTCTGTCTCTCACTGGGCAGTAAGTGCTGATGGCCCGGTTTAAAGAGTGGTAAACAAAACCTCATCAGTGACTCCCTAAAGCTGTTTATGTGCATATTCAGCTGCACTGAAGCACACAGTCATCAGGTAAACCTGGGGTAGGCAACCCTGGACCTGGAGCCTGCAGTTTTGTGCTCCTCTTGCTCAGGCACGCCTGATTCACCTCACCAGGTTTAGTACGATTGTTGGAAGAGGGAAATCAGAAAACTGTACAGGAACCTGGCACTCCAGATCCAGGACCCCTGTTCTAAACTCTATAACCGATTACCACAGCTGGACCTCTTTCCTTGCATCAATG
Organism: Acestrorhynchus altus; assembly: GCA_034509495.1. Lineage (NCBI taxonomy): Eukaryota > Metazoa > Chordata > Actinopteri > Characiformes > Acestrorhynchidae > Acestrorhynchus > Acestrorhynchus altus. The sequence continues at coordinate 19,316,872 of CM067502.1, forward strand.
CGCAATAGTTTCCAGTGTTCAAAAGCTCAAAATAAATGATGACGACCCTCCCTTACACAAGCCAGTCACTTTAATTTGCTAGTGCTAGATGTTGAAGAGAAGTCAATGGTTATGTTCACCAGGTAGCAGGTTCACCCTTTTGCCACCACCACAGATGCCACCATTCAAGGCATGCCCTCCATAAGAACTCTGAAAGTCAAGGTATCTGGCACCAAGATTTTACCAGCACATCCTTTAAGTCCTGTAGGTTGAGAGAGGAGACCTTCATCATCAATGACCATTAGGTGCCCATGGCCTTGGCACCAGTTCTCTAGTTGCCCTTCCTTGGATCCCTTTTGATATGTACTGACCATACCAGGATCACCCCACAAGACCTGCTTGATGGCCCGGAGATGATCTAACCCAGTCATCTACCCATCACAATGTGGCCTTTGTTGAAGTGTCTCGGATTCTTACGCTCGCCCAGTTGTCCTGCCTTTACCACAACTTCAAGCTCCGACTCATTTGCTACCAAATGGATCACATCCTCTTTAAGTGCCACTGAAGAAAATCAATTTATTTTACATTACCGGTTCTAATGTTATGGCTGATCAGTGAATGTTCATATACAGTCACCAGTATACTGTGTGTCTACATGCAATAACGCCATATTTGTAACACACACAGACTAAAACACACCTGTTCCAGCACGTGTTTTGTATTCAAATGAGATTTCTGATATTTGCATGAGTCAAACTGTTGAGCCGTTTTAAGAGCTTTCTGGGTACTCACTGCTGATCGAGCATCAGCTACTCTTGCCTTCTTCAGCCTGGTTTTAGCTGCATCCAGATCCAGGCGCTTAATTTGCAGCAACTTTCGCTCTTTCTGTTAAAATACAAGAACACAATGTATGAAAATGAAAGTGTACACAGGAAGGGTGTAACAAGTGTATGCATGGCTTACTGGCATGTGTGATTTCAGTATGAGAAACAGTGTAGCCTGTTCTCACTCTAAGATATAGTGAAACCAAAGTACCAATCAGAAACTAGTTCACTGCACTTTCAATGCAAGCACAGTCATGTTCACGCGAATACTAGATGCATTCCACAAGTGCCAATCAAACTGACAAGTGGTCTGAAACAAGTACCTCTGTCTGCAATGACTGTTTATTACTCAGTAACACAGCAGTGAAACTAGTACTGACAGTGATACAACCAACTAAGATCAGGTTAAACGGTAGAGAGAGTGTTTCATGTGATGTTAGCAGTGACCTTCAATTTGGAGAGGGAAAACCTAGTTCTGTAGCTGAACACAGATCAGAACCAGTCATGAAATAGACTGGAACCCCTGCTTTAAGCTGTAAGCAACATGCCATACAAGCTAAGCATATAGCTTAGCTGTACCAAAATCTCAACAAACCGTGGGGTCTAAACCACAGTGTGCACTGAACCACTGAAGTATACAGATCTGTGGTCTGATGTTTACCTGTAAAACTCAATATAACATTAGAATACACCCAGGTTAACAAAGTCAGAGGTCAGGGAGTATGTTTACTTGCAAAACACTACATAACCTCAGAATAAACCCAAATACACAAAATCAGTGGCTTTAAAACTCGAAATAACATTAAAATGAACCCATCAGAGCATTGTGCATATAATTCAAACCAGGTATATTTTGAACTGCACCATTCAGCAAGAAAACACTGTGTAAGACAACACTGTGAAATCCTCTATTTAATACAGTGCACACTGTATGATTCTTTTTATTAGCATTTAGTGGCTTGTGTGTAGTGTTTGTTGTCATTGGCCGACTCAGTTATTGCCTTTAACACGTCTATGATGCACAATAAAACAGTGCTGATCTCAAACACTTCCTCAGCATCCTCTAAAGCCTGATTACTTCATGCAGCTTCATCCTTTATCTCAAATCTACACGCTTAACAAAAGGGGTTCTCCAGTTCAACTGCTTAAATGGTTTTCTGCAACCAAATGGAGCAAAATAAGCTTTTCCGTATTGTATAGAACACTTCTTGCTTTAAGTAAAAGTTCTTTATCATCTTTATGAGGCTAATGTAGAAATGTAATAAGCAGTGGAAGATTATACCTCACCACACAGCAGAGCACAAAATGTCTAGCTCTAAAGTGCCCAGCCTTTGTTATGTTCACAATCAGAGGACACAAAAGCAAGTCTAGAAATGATTGAAAACCTTCTCACGGTTATAGGACAGTGTTTGATGATTCAGGACTGCAGTTTACAACATGCTAATTGATGGAGTATGAGATTTCATTCCATTAGCCTCCATTAGCTCCAGCACAAAATCTGTCTTGACCAAACAATAATTCTTGAAATAAGGGAAGGGGGGGGGGTCACTCTTTAATGAACACCACACTGCTGTCAATTTTAAGATGGAAGTGGTCCAGCCATACTTACGGAGATGGTTTTATAATCTCCCTCGATAAAGTTCCTGAAAGGAGTGAGGAAGTTGATGGCAGAGCTGTGGATAAACTCTTTCTCAGCGCTCCCGAGCTGCTTCTCCACCTCTCCGCATTTAATCAAAGCACTGCCTGTGGAAGATATAAAAAAATATCATAATTAGAGGTGTAATGATACTTTAGAGTTTGAAACCTTCCGGCCTACTTTAGTCTAAAAGATTACAATCATGTCAGTGCTGATGACTGAAGTAGAAATGGTCAGTATGCTGTTTATAAATAGGCTGTTTATTATTATTATTATTAAGCTACATTAAAATATACTGTTCTGAAAATAATGTGGGTTCAATGGTGGGAACAATGGTTCTCGATTCAGATCATTTGCTTTTTAAAACCTTCTGTAGATTCTATACAGCATCAAAAAAGGGTTCCACAATGGCACTTTCATACAGAATGATTAGTACTGTATAGAACCATTTTGCCTAGAGAATGTATTGTTTAAACCAAAACATAAAATTCAGTGGTGTATATTAAGAGGGATAAACTGGCTAAACTGGTTAAACAGTGCTGTTGGTTCCCACCGTATGCCGTTCCAGGCCCAAACTCATGTCCAGCATCAATCATAGACTCGCCCAGTAGCTCGTGGTTGTTCGCCCGTGTTGGAAGTTTTCTGTCCAGCTTTTCGTACAGGAACTCCTCCATCCTGACATCTGCCCAAATAAGACAAATTCAATTAGAGTCATGTGAGACGCCATGCAGCCTTTTAAGAACCAAAAAAAGCACAGCCTTCATGGTCTTAAACACAATAATCAAGTAGATCATACATCATTTTAACATTAAAATAAGTGCTTACATTAACAAATACACAGTCATCAAAAAACGTCATAACGTTCATAAATTCTGATACATCATAAAGAACAACTGCCAGATTCACACTGTCAAAAACTGAAAAACAGCAAGAAAGAAGGTTTTTGTGAGACAATATTATAAAATTCAAACAAATTATTACTCATTATAATAAATGCATTTTGTGAAGAAAATAACTGCACAGCATTATCAATTCCTAGGTAGTTATGAGGGTGTTGTTGTCTTGTTAACAGGTTGCTATAGTATTCCAAGTGGTTGCTATCCTGTTTCAATTGGTAACCAATATGTCAAGATAGAAACACAGCTTTACTGAGTAGTGAAACTTAATAAACTGATTATTGGATTAATATTAGATGCCAGCGAATTGGTCTCTAGATTATGTTTTTGTCTCCAGTGAACACATCCTTAATTCTTTGTGATGCAACCTGAACATCTGAAAGCTCACTTGTAGTTAAAAAGTGATATGTATTAGGGCTGAACGAAATTATCAATATTTATATCAATATCAAGATATAAAAAGAGGGATATTGTTTATATTGAGTTTCAATTGGGCAGAAAACATTTTTTGCTCCCTCATTCTTCTCTGCGCCCTGCTTTCAGCTCCTCCTCCACTCTGCTCTCCTTCGCCATCACTCATTTTTTCACTGACACACCACATGGCCAAAAGACGTTACATTAAATGCCATTAAAATAACGATAGCTTAACTACAGTGAAAGAGATAAAGGATTTCATAGGATGTCCTATTCGTTTCCCTATATTTTTCACATCAGATTTCTTGCATGATCTAAACATCTATTGTTACACCCCACTCGGCACATTGGTTTTCAGAAAAGAGGTGCTGCTCTAATCCTTCTCAGATTATCCACTCTGTGAAGAACAGGTAGAGGACTAATCTTCTGCCGGGCCCAAGATCGTTTGCACTTGGTTTCGACAATGAGAGTGTGTTTGAAGGTAAACATACTTGGATTGGGCTGCAGTACAACCTCAGTCTGCCTCATGACTTTCTCTGTCCAGTGTTTCGTAGCTTCAGCTCGGCTGAGGAGGTTCTCCAGGTGGGCATCGAGCTCAGTTTTTTCAGCCTGTCCGAGCTTCTCCTCTGTGAACTGGAAAAGTCAAAATTGTATGAATACACTGTTCTGTTACCTTCTTATAAATAATCTAACTGTGCTATTGTTTTTATTGCCTATCGTTAGCAGAACTACAGACGAATCATTACGGCGCAGAAAATAATGAAACTATCAGCTCTCTTTAAACTATCAGACAGATTGAACTTTATTGATCCATTGGGAGGAGTCCCTCAGGGAAATGAAGGAGCCATTATAAAACTATCAGATAGATAGACAGATAGAGACACATAGAGACAGATAGATAGACAAACAAACATATATAGAGAGAGATACAGACAGATATATAGATAGACAAATATATAGACAGACAGATCTTTATTGGTCCACTGGGATGGCTCCCTCTGGGACATGAAGGAGCCCGTATAAAACTATCAGCTCTTGTATTTAATCTGCAGTTATATATGTTTTATGTATTTTTATGTTCTACATCTCCCTGAATTTGACCATTTCACACTAATTTAACTCTCTTTCAGCTGGAACGAGTGACCTTCCCCCAGGAATGACCAAACGGGTTCATCTGTCTGTCTGTACATCTGTCCGTGAAAGTCCATTTAAAGGTTTAAAAGTCAAACGGAGCATAAACACAGAGTCGAGTACAGTCGGTCACGTGTCTGCCTGCTCTCTGCTCGTCGGTATTTCATGTAAACTAGGCTGAACTCGACTTCTAATCGGATCTCTCCGCTCCACCTTAAATACCGCCGAGCCACAGAAATAACGTCTGGGACGCCACCAAGCAGGAACAGCGCCATTTAAGGTGGAGCGGACAACTGAGCCAAGCAGCGCGTTTCCTCCATCAGCGGCGTCGTCAGGCTACTCCCGCAGCCCGAGCGCCCGGCTCAGGACGCCTTTACGGGGGAAAGGTCAGCTGTGCGGGCGGCTCTGACCTGCACGGCGCGGCTGAACAGGGTCCCCGCGTCCGCCGCCAGACGCCTCACACTGAACTCCATCTCTGCTCTCAGATGGACGTCATACGGACCCACGGAGCTCCTCGCTCACCGCCCTGCTTCCGTTTACGCCTGTAAACACTACGACACGGGCTGGTCGCTGCGCTTCCACACGGGTTCAAACCAAAGCTAAAGCTAACGGGGCGGGGCTTATGGCAAGCTTAACCGCTGCGTGAACCACCCCATCCCCCTCTGATTGGCTGAAGCGGTTATAGCCACACCCACAACAGATGTCGCCTTGTTTTCATAACAATATTAATAATATATTTGATTTGTACGAATTAAACACACGTCCAGGTGTTTTACGGAGAGATTAAAAGAAAATAAAAGATTGCAGCATTAAATACACGATACAAAGATGCAGGTAAAGCATGAAGGAAGTTAAATTGGACCAAAAAAAGACAATTTAATTTAATTTATTAAATGTGCGGGAAAAATAAGTTAAAGCAGTTAAATATTTAAAATAGTTCATTATATCATAATTGTATCTGCTTGTTATACTGATCTAGAATCATACAGTCATTATATCAAGTTATTAGACACTGTTATTTATTAATTATTAGTATTGTGGTTATTGAGAAGGTGTGCATGGACATCATATATTTAAAACAACCCCATGTGTATTTTTTTCCAGGGTGTTGATAATGCTGGTCACTGTCACTGAGGAAGTAAAAGTGAGAGTGCTCTATAAAACTACCAACAACAAAAAAACACTAACACAACACAATGTTATTACAGATTATACCTCCAGAATTAACTCAGTCTGGTCATGTTTTATCTGCTGTGAAATACTGATTAAACCTGACTTTCACCAAACTTTTAAGTAAAATGATGACATAAGGGGTAAAATTAAATTTTATTGCACACATTTTTAACATAGAATGCTGTGATTTAACAGAACAAATGAATCAAGTTTCAACTTTACATCGATTTCAGTCTGAACTTTCATGAACTGTCCTTATTTAATCACAGCAGCTTTGGAAAGAGCTTAAAATAAAGAATTTATAGTTTTTCTGCTCCAACACTAGTCTTAGCAAGCTCGAGGAGTGTGGTATATCTCAGAGTACAGCTCTTCCATGACTCTGGGATTCCTTGGACACCAACCTGGACACACAGAGAACATGTAACACACATGTTAGAGTGATACATTACTAGATGTAACACCCCATGAGCTTTAGACGTACAGTGGCTTCAACAAACATGTCAATTAAAAGAACCAACTGTTATCACACCATCAACCCTATTCACTTCATCTGAGAGAAGACAAATGTCTTGGCTCATGGGTTTGTAGATCTATTAAAATATACACACATATAAATTACTATACAAATAATGTGGGAGTATCGTAAAGTTTTAAAACTATCGCTTCATAGTAGATTGCCATCAATTTGGTTGGATGTTTTTGTAGTTTGATATACTTTTATTTCCTACCAAATTAAAAACATTAAAAAAACTTAGTCACACATGCCAGATATTGTTATTTTCAGGAGATCCATGGCTACTCAAAAGTACCTTCATTTGAGATGTAAAAATGAACAGGTCTTAGATATTGCTATAAATTTGACCATTTTGTGATCAAGAATTTTTGTTTGTTTTTTTATTTTAATTTAAAGGGAATTGATTTTACCTGTTTATCAAGCTCAGTGATGAGACACAGTGGTTAGATAGGGTAACTTTTGTAGTTTGTTATGTTATGTGTATCATGTCGGTAGGTTACTCTGGTCCTGACATATGAAGCCTAGAATACAGCTTGCAACTGCCTTCTAACTTTGCATATTGTGTTCAAGAGTAATATCAGAGCAGAGCTCAGTAGCTTTCATTGTCCCATCATTTTGACTAACTTTATATATTGTAGGGTCAAAATAACACAGAAGAAAATCAGTAAATATCTGAGCAGATTTGTACCTGAGCACCAATACAGGCCCCGATGAAGGAGCTCCTGCTACAGGTGCATCCCCCACAGCTCATGGTGCTCCTCATAGCCTGCTCAAACCCTGTGGCTGTAAGAACTCCATGTAGTGCTGCCTGGAACGCACCGGGCAAAGCTGTAGACATCAGAGACAAATATGTCAGATGGGTTTGATGCACATTGTAACTGTACATTTGAAAGGTTTGCAACCATAATCCATACAGTATGATCCACACCCTCATTCTGACAGACTGTAATACACTAGAGGAAAGGGACACTCTGATCCACAATTTACATTTTCAAAACAAACCAGTCTGATATAAATATACATATTCCCGACTTGGAATGCAAAATTACAACACTTATACAGCCCCCCTCCTTTAGGACATGGCAATGTTTGGGGTTGTTAGTTTTGATTTTGAAAATTTTCAAATATTCATCTGTGTTGATATCATTAAGAAGAAAAGTGCATTGGCGAGCTCACTAATTGTAAAGGCAATGGTAAGCAAAGGAAGACCTCCACTGCTGACAGTAAAACAAATCATTAATTGTCTGTGCAGACATAAACAGTCTACTATAGACTTCATGAACAGACAACAAAGGGTAAACTGCAAGATGTGAATCACCACACAAAACAGCTAGATTACAGTTTGCAGCAGAATTCTGGAAAAATATCTAGTGGAGATAAAGGTTATCTGCATCATAGTGATGACGACAGCACAATCCAAACCCTACCACCTTATCTGTGAAACATGGTGGTGGGGGTGTTATAGATTGGGCATGTATTGAGGCTGTAATTGCTGCCAAAGGTGCTTCAACAAAGTATTGAGCAAAAGCTGTGACTACTTATGTACGTTATATTTTTTGTGTTTAATTTTTAATAAATGTGCAAAGACTTCAAACAAAAGATTTCATTTCTCACTTTGTCATCATGGGGTATTGTATGTAGAATTCTGAGGGAGGAAATGATTTTAATCCATTCAGGAATAAAGCTCTATCATAACAAAATGTGCAAAAAGTGAAGGACTGTGAATATTTTCCGGATGCACTGTAACTGCTCTTATCTTATCTGCTCAAATTCCAGCAAAAGCCTCTAAACCTATTGGTCTGTGTTTCATCCTACAGCAAGATAATGATCTTAAGCATACTGCTAAAGCTACTCTGGTGTTTTTCATAGTAAAAAAGCAAAGTTCCTGCCAGTCACCTAATTTAAATTCAACTGAGTATGCATTTCACATGCTGAAGAGAAGGGAACAAGCCCCTGAAACAAGCAAGAGATTGCAGCAATTGAGACTCCAAATGTTCAAGAAGTCATTAGACCAAAGTACTAAATATAACTAAACATCTGCCTATCATTGCGGTGTCCCAAACATTATGGTGCCCTGAAATGAGGGAGACTCATGTTCTGTAAATCGTTTATTAGACAGAAGTGTTCCAAAGTATGCTGTGAAGTCATTACATGTTTTCCACGGGAAACAATGTCCATGTCTGAGGTTTAATCTGTGTGCAAATCTGAACGTACCTCAGGTATTAGTAAACAATGCAGGAATCAGCTCTTTATGGGATTTGCTGAGATTTTCCTTCACGTCATGAATGTGTCCTAAACAGAAGGATGTGTATAGGTTAGTTACGGAAAGTGCGCTGGCACTTTTAAGCATTCACAATCATGTGAAAAAGTTAGGACATCCCATGAACACCTTTGTCTTATTATCTTTAAACATTTGATCTTCATTTTAACTGTATTGAGATATGAAGTCATACAACTAAACACAAAACTCACAAATTAAAATATTTTGCAAAAAAATAAATAATAGAAATAAATATCTTGTGATGAAAAAGTTAGGACACCTTATGCCATAATCGTTTGTTTTTCCTTCTTTGGCTGAAATATTTTCCTCAAGTCACCTGTTATATTAAAAGTTTCATAGTGTTTTCTAAGATGGAGAGCTCAAAGCAGCAAAGCAGCCCCAAACCATGACACTCCTGCCTCATGTATGAGGTTCAAATGTTTTCTATTACTAATATTTTCTCTTAGAACCTGAGATCCAAACACTTTGAGGGCAGTTAAATGCCATTTCTAGGCTTTACATCTCAGGACCTGATTAGCATACAGACATGATATCATGAACTAGAAGACTTGCTCACTGCATTTATTGTGAGAGGGGGTGGGGCTAATGACATCACCGACCCAGATAATGGGTTAAAAATGAAAATGAGAATAAAGGAGCGGTTTGCTCGTTTTCTTTGCTCGTACAGTGCTCAAATTTCAGAATAAAAGTCCTAAAAAGCATAATATTGATACATACATAAATGACAAAAATAATAAAGGACATTCAAATTGTTTTCTTTTAATTATATTTGGACTAAAAAGGAATACATTTGGACTATAGAAGTCCTAACAAGGCATATGCTTCACCTGATTCTTTAGATATTTTAAGTAGTAATAAATGTGAGTCCTATCTTTCCTCAGAAGAAGCTTGCATTTCTAATAATTATTTAACAAATGATTTAGTTTAGTTATACCTCCATCTCTTAAAAGTTAAAATGAAGATCAAACATCCATATATAATTAAATATTTTAAAGTCAAAGGTATTCAGGTGGTGTCCTAATTTTTCAACTGTTTATTTTGCCAGCTGCTCAGATCACTGAAAGCTTCACATAGTTTGTGCCAGTTTCTGATTTAAAATTTATCACTACAAGTCAAGCTTAACTGGATCAGGTCTCAAACTTGCAGGTTCAGACTTCACATTTATGTACCTGCTACAGCCTTGTCCAGCTCCTGTGGGTTATTTCTTTTGGGGTCATTGAGCTGCTTCAGGACAGCAGGTAGGACATCAGGGTCAGCACCATTCAGAATAAAATGCTCCAGGAACCTTTCAGAAGAACACTTTAAAGTCAGAACCTCCTAAACATATGGAACATTTATGGTTGGGTTTTGAGTGGTGTTACACTATAACAGCTTTCTATTATGTTCGTGAGTGTATATAATGTTTACCTGGCTGCTGCAAGGGTCACTGCCACACATTCATCACTATTCTGAGTGACTCGAATAGTGTCTTCAACTTTCTCCAACATCTCAGGCTTTCCGGCGTAACGTGCTACAATGGGAGCCAGCTTCGCTACACCATCAATTTGATTATCATGCTCACAACCTGCAGAATAATATATAAATCAGCACATTTCTTTATTTCTTTATTTTAATTTAAGACACAAGAAGACACATTTTAAACAGGGTACCTGTTTCTGTTTTGCCACAATCCACATTTCTGATAAAGCTTTTCAAGCTAGCATGCCTCCATGGGCCTTCAATGGGCAGTTGAGGTCTCGGGGCTTGAGGAATAAAACAACAATCATAATCAGTTCTCCTTCCCAGGTTCTTCAATAAGCACTGTTGTATGTTACAATTCTCTACATTTAGAGCATTATTAATATTCACCCTAATGAGAGACTGTAGCTCCTCCTCAGTGTATATCACAATACCTACATTTAGAGTGTTATTAATATTCACCCAAATGAGAGACTGTAGCTCCACCTCAGTGTATATCACAATACCTACATACTGAGTGTTACTCAGAAATGAATATGAATATTCATTTTTAAAGTGTATTAAGTGTTGGACTAATAGAAGACTAAAATGCATTTCTGTCTAAATCCACAAGATGGTGCTGTTCCTGTCAAAGTGAAGAACAAATGTACAGGTTTTTCATCAGGAGCTCTTCACACGTTCAAGGGGCAACTGGTATGAGATGATGACTGATTGTTTTCTTGTTAACATTAACATTAATACATAACATACAACCTTAATGTGTTTTCAGAACAAGAGGAAAAAAAGTGTTATTTTTTATCATCCTCAGAACTACAGCATGTAGTTTTATGTAAGCAGCAGGTTTACCTCCTTTATCTCTGTATGGGTCATTAACAGGAATGTCATACTCTGATCCCGGGCCAAAGAACTTGTATGTGCGCTTCTTTAAATCTTCCACATCCAAACCTTCCAGAAAAAGTTATTAAAATCTGACTGAGCTTTGCTGTAACATACAATGCATCTTAACAACATCAGCAGAGTTAAACAAGAAAAAACTTTAATTCAGAAATGTATTTATACAAAGATGATGAGATAGAGTTTTTTAGAGTAGCTTTGGTTATGAATAGTTAGAGAAGATTTTGCTTTTAATATTGCGTATCATTAAAGTAGTTAGTGAATACATGTAGGGTGTTGTAGGAAAAAGGCAAGGCAAAAATATTTTTCAGTTTTGCTATTATTTTTTAACATCATCAGCATTTCATACAAAGCTCACTTCACTGGTGGATTTGGATGATTAAAATTGTTATATTTGTGTAGTATTCATGGCAGTGCCTAGTTCCTTTCATCACCAGTGTAAAGACATTTCTCTACAATGAAGCCCAATTTCACACTGAACTCACGTACCAATCTCACACAAAATCAGTGAAATTCACCATATAACAGGGCTGCACAATATACCGTTTCAGCATCATTATCACAGTGTGTGCACATGCAATAGTCACATCACAGGACATGCAATAACTTGTGTTTATTATTTTGGAAAATTTGTTTTATTTTCCCCAAAATTCTATTTTTTTTTTCTGTTTTATTTTTTCCCCAAAACCTGCTGAACTTCCTCCATCTTTAAATATCGCAATATACATTGCAGAACAACAATATACTGCAATGTCTGATTTTTTTCCAATATCATGTAACCCTACCACATATGTTGATTTTATTTTTGATTATTGCATTAAGTAATCAAAGTGCTAAAGCTGCAGCAGTTTCTGTGCTACAGTACCTCCACACTCAGACAGGGACTCCAGAAGGACAAAGGCCTGATCTCCGTAGCAACTCTGCCTGCCAGTCTCCCTTCTGTAGAATGGGTTTACAGATACGGGCCGGAACTCCGGCTCTGGATCCTGAGCCAGATACTCTCTGAGCTTCTGCAGATCATAAACCCAGTGCATCGGCTGAGCTGTAGGAATCATCAATTAGTGTTCAGTAACAGTAACAGCATCACAAAAGAGAACAGAGTAGAAGTAATGCTCAAACAAACCTGCAGCATCAGCCACAGCAGAGCCAATGATGGCTCCAATGGCCCGGTCAGCAAGGGTCAGGGCCATCTGAAAGAGAGGCAGCAATAACTAGGATAGTCCACCCTTTCATTCACAATACTCTTTACTCAAACAAGGGGTCTACATGTGAGGTGTGTTGATAGTAGTACTACACAATAACAAGTTTAGAGACAATTCTCAGACCCTGAATAAGCCTAACCCAAAACTGAAAATGTAATATTCTATATGGACAAAAGTACTAGGACACCTGCTCATTCATAATCTTAGTGCATTAAAAAAGTTCCTCCTGCTTTTTTCAGAGTTACTGTATCTAACAGTTGTATCGAAGTTGTGAGGGTCTGATAGCATTTAGTGACAAGTGTTAATGAGTGACAAGTGTTAACTGATCTCAGGGGACTTATAACCTCTCGCCCATGAGTATTAGATGCAGTCCCAATCAAATAGGACTCTCTGGAAAAGATAAACATGAACCTTAATGTTTATCTGCTCCAGAAAGTGCATTGATATTGGCATTGCTTCTCTACAGGGACTATACCAGCTCTGTGTGTGCATTTGCACATCTGTGCATCTATATCAACAATGGGTAACTAACAGGCGTGAATACATTCAGTTGAAGGGGTGCTGAGACACTTTCTGTAACTGGCAAATGTAACCACTGTTAATATCCCTAATAATCTTTAGGGATTATTAAACACTGTATGCATTATGGACTCTCCAGAACTCTCCAAAACACGGAACTGTGAATTTACTGTTTATTTGATACCAAAAACATCTATGCATTGACTCTGGTGTGGTTGAATGCAATCAAATCCTACTAATGTTTCTACATCTCACATAAAGCCTGCCCAGAGGAGTAGACGCTTCATATAAATATACAAATATAAAGATTTCTGGCAATTATTTGTGGCTCAAGCTTTAAAGGGTTAAATCCATTAGTTTACTAACAAATAAACAACAAAATATAATAAACATTTATATGTCAGATCAGTTTTAATACATGACTACAGCCTGGATCTCCGTTCCACCTTAAATTCAGCAGTAACTACTGGAGCATTTAAGGTGGAACAGATTGAACAACAAACAAGTCAAAAACTGAGCAGAACGAGAAGCACAGACAGTATTCACCGACCTGTGGGCTTTAGGGACTTCCACCGAAGTGTTATTCAGTAAATGTAAAGCTGTAATTCATTATCTTAACCACTAACTGTCATTACGTCCACGGGCAGCGCTGATAAGGAGCTGCTGTTATGAAACACGACTAGTCGCATCTGATTGGACGGGGAGATATCTATGCGGACGGAGTTTACGCATGCGCACTGCGTCGAGTTAGTTGATCTCCAAATAATACACTCGCTAGAAGTAAGTATTTTATATGTAGATCGCAGAACGAGAACTCGGACAAGTAAAAGTCGCGGAAATGCTTGACAGACCAATGTTTGATATAAACATGATATATATATATATCGTGTGTGTGTGTGTGTGTGTGTGTGTGTGTGTGTGTGTGTGTGTGTCAGAGGGCTAGAGTTGAGCTACACTGCAGCTTTAACACATCCTCAGATCTACACTCTGCGGGCAGTTACGTGCCAATATTATAAGCTTCACATCATCTCAGGATCAGAGTAATGTACAGACATGATACACATATCATACCAAACTTACTTACACTATCTAACCATGTTCTAACCTTTCATCATTGTGTGATGAATGACGCATTACCAATGAATAATCCAACTTGGAAAACAACTAAAATTCACATATTTCCAACCGTAATAAATCCCAGTTTAAATGGCGAAGAAGCTTTTCAGTGCATGCAGACTCCAACTGATCAGCAAGAAGGGGCAGGACTAATTATGTCATTGACCCTGATATTGGGTTAAAGAGGAAAATGAGAAGGGATGAGCTGTTTGCTCTGTTTTATGCTCACACAAAGTTCAACTTTCAGAACAAAAGTCCTAAGAAGGGATAATACTGATACATACATAAATAACAAAAATAATAAAAGACATTCTGTAACTAAATTGTTAAAAACAGATCTGTGAGATTGTTCTGAAGTTTCAGAAGTCTGTTGGTTAACACCACCATTACTAATTCCAATGCATTGAGGGGATTTTGCTGCTGGTAGTCAGGGAGCTTTTACTTAAGAACAGGACCAGCATGTAAGAGGAACTCTTTTGTGACATAGTGCATCAAGATGTGGCTTTTAAGCAATTTACCTCAAACAGTGTGATGAAATAGCAGCAAGATCCTAAGAACTTTTCAGAAATGGTTTCACAGTCAGTCATCAGAATTCATACTGATGTTGCTCTGGTGCTGGGGGATGTTTCTGGTGAGACCCCCTTGTGCAAAAATAACTGTAACTAAACATTTCCATTAAACATTTAATAGTCCTGCACTAATCTGAACCCATTTGTCCTTACAAAACAGCTTCAACTCTTATGTTGGTGGATTTCCTTCCATGAACTGCTTGCTTCAGGTCCTTCCAAAACATTTCTATTGGAATAAGGTCAGGACTTTGACTGGGCAATTCCAAAACATTACTATACTCTTCTTTAACCATTCTTGTTCTTGTAACTGTTGTCTTAAAATTCAGTTCTTTTACATTAGAATTTGCTGGTATAATTCTGAATTGATCCATCAATGATTGTACATCATCCTGACCCAGTTGATGCAAAGCAGGACCAAACCATGACACTAAGACCACCATGTTTCACAGATGCGAAAATATTTTTATGCTGCAATGCTGGATCATTTAAACCAAATGATCTATTTCATCCATCCACAAAATAATAGCCTTGTTTGTGTAATCAATACCAAACTGCAGATGAGCAGCAATGTTCTTTATGGAAAGTGGCAGCTTTCAACTTGCAACCCCAACAATGATATAAAAACAAACATAAAACTTAAAGTGCATTTGCCAATTATTAATTGGACAAAGAATTTAATTTATGAATTAATCAAAAAAGTCCCATTTAGATTTCACTTAACAGCAGGAAGCATCTTACTAGTCTTAGAGTGGAGGGGTGGAGCTTGTTGTAATGGGTGGAGAAACCACACACACAGCATCTCTGAAAGTATTTCAGTCAGTCAGAGGGCAGTGCTCAGTGAGCTCAGAGCTGCACTCTCCTCTGTAACCTCTGAGATTGAGAGAGAGAGAGAGAGAGAGAGAGAGAGAGAGAGAGAGAGAGAGAGAGAGAGAGAGGAATGGAGTACTGGAAGCAATGCGCATTGTGGCTGATAGACTGCAGGGTTTTGCCCTCCACCCACCGGGTCATGGCCGACTGGGCACAGGTGTTTGACCTGGCCCAGACCCTGCGGGATGGGGTCCTGCTTTGCCAGCTGCTCAACAACCTCCGAGCTGACACCATCAACCTGAAGGAGATCAACTTGAGGCCTCAGATGTCACAGGTAATGACCTTTCTCTGCACAGACTGACTCTCTGCTCTATTTCTGTAAGACAAGTGCATATGAATAAACTCACTCTCCACTGTTCAACCTGAGATTGGTGTGCTGCAGGTCAGTAAACACTAAACCCATAATAATAAACATATTTCAGAAGTCATCCAACTGAACCCTCTGTGTGTTGTATCTTTTCTGTTGAACATGTGGAAATATTGGTCTGTGGCAACTGGACGTTAGGTAGAAAAGTGCCCCTTTAATGTGTAATATGAGCATCTAATAAACACTCATCCTATGTCCCATAGAGGATGCATTTGGACTGAGCACAATCTAGAATATTTTAGTATAGCGTGAAGCTCTAATTGAAAGTCTGATATATGGAAATGTTTACACATACATCAAAATATAACAGTAACATTACAGGAGAAGAAAAAAACCCGCCAATAGAAATGAGTGTAATTTGGAGCACTTCTACTGGTCCATTCATTGCAGTGCACAACTGCAATGGTGTCCTGCCAGAATGTCATGGAATATCTTCAGTGACGAGTCCAACTTTTGTCTTTGTGGACATGACCAACAAATCCATTTGTGAAGGTATCGTGGTAAACATCAAGACCAATGGTTTGTTCTTCACATTTCCCTCGTCTTGAAGGCCTGGTGTCATGGTGTGGGCTGCAATGTCGTATGATGCCAGATTACCTTTGGTCTTCATTACAGATTTTTGACAGTTTAACATTATGTTAATGAGTTCCTGCAACCAGCCGTCCTACCTTTTCTCAACACCCACTCTGGTGTGCTATTCTAACAGGACAATACTGATGCCTTCTCAAGAGCTCACCTTGAAGACACAGATACTATGCCATGGCTAATCGCATTGCCAGACCTATACCTGATTGAAAAAGGGGTAGCGAGTGGGGTACTACTAGACATGCTTTCAACACTCCACCCCACTGCAAAATCTGCAGGAACTGAGTGAGAATATTCAGGCTGCATGAGATGGATTTTCACAGGACACCATTTCATAGGAAACTCTAAGACGTCTGGCACGATGTGTTATACCTTACGCCATACTGAGAGACACTACTTGTTTCTGCTAACCTTTATCTATCTTTCAAATAACCGTACAATTGCTTGCAAACCCCATTAATCTCGCAGTTGTTCTCTATATTGCGTCACAAATGGTTATTCACAATATATGGACCAACAGACTTGTTCATTATATATATATATATATATATATATATATATATATATATATATATATATATATATATATATATATAATCTATTTAACACATAACATTATATTATTAAACTATATACTGTTCGCATAATATATTTATATATATGTGTGTACATACCAATATATATGTGTGTACATACCAATATATATTTCTTCTAAAATATTTTATATATTTGAATCCTATATTTTGACATATATCAGATTTCTGTATATGGGTTAATTAAAATTTGAACAGCTAGGCCTACAGAAACCTATAATTTCTGTTTTAAAAAAGACTGCAAACTATATTTTGCAGATTTTGAGTGCTGGGGTTTTAAGCTTTGCCTTTTAATTTATTAATTTATGTCTTGTTCAGTTCATGGGTTTAGGTTGACTTTTATGTTATTACAACATAAATATAAATATATGTGTTTGCATGTCTGCCTGTTTCAGTACTGTGTATTATTTGAGTGTGGTTGGTGCTGGGTAGTGCCAGGCTGCAGTGCCAATAAAGTACTAATAAAGACATAGAGACCCTTAAAGAAAGCCTAGTGGTTGGCATCCAGCAGCTCCTTTAGTGTATGAAACCATTCAGTGCTTCTCCCAGCCCTGAAACGATCCAAACTTTAGAACAAATGCTGTGCTCATGAGGCACAACGACCCAAATGCCTTGCTAGTTAAACACCGTTCCAGTTTTTTGTAGTGCAGAGATCAGATATAGTATTATGGGGTGAATTATTTGAATAATGAATGAATAAAGTTCATTATAAAGTGCCTTTTTAAACTTTAGAAACCCAGACTAATTTTGTGGGATTTTTTCATAGTTTGACATACATTTATTCACCAAAACTTTAAATAAATATTTATAGGAGACAGTCACAAATGCTATTTGTATATTGTTATTTTCAGGACTATCCACATTTGTCTTTATTTGAAATATGAAAATAAACATAATTTAAATATTCATATGAATTTAATTGATTTTGGTCAAACATTTACTAGAACCTACAATGTTCTGTGTGTGTGTGTGTTCTTTGCTTACAAGGACTAAAAATAACTTTACATCTCATACTCTGTTGGAAATCGATTGTCCAGAGTGTTTTTGAGATCTTAATACAATAATGTTGATGAGTTATTTGTAAATTGACAAATATATTACAATATCTTTAATAATGTCTTTGATAATAAATAATACTTAAAAATACATGGTCCAAATAAAATAAAAAACAACTTGGATGTCCTTTTTTATTTTTCTGCATCACTTTTGTCCCCTCTCATTCTGAAATGTGTAAGAGTATGAGCTGTATGAGCAAAGAAAAAGAACAAACAGCCCTTTGCTTCTCAATTTTCTCTGTATCTGTTTCCAATATCTGGGTCAGTGATGTCATTAATCCCACATCCTCTCACTGCTCAGTCAGAGTCTGCATGCAGGTTGAGCAAGTGGTTTCCTTGGTTAGCATTGACATAAAGTTCTATTCATTTGTTGGTGTTTAAATGAAGATGAATGAACATGTGATTTAAAATAGAACCTCAGTGAAGTTTTATAAGAGAGTCCAGCTGCCTTCAGTGTAAAACTGAAGGACTGAGCTTCAGACATAGTTCTTGGCTGACGGACTGCATTTATAAGCTGGAAAACTGTAACTGGATCAGACTGAACTTTCACTGTCATGGATTTACAGTTTGGAGAAGTTTGCATTGATACATGGCTCTCTAAACCTCTTAAACGAGTGGTGGAGATGCAGACCCAGACGACCCTTCTTACAATCCCCTAGGGCCTGATAAAATCGGAGCTTTGATCCGCCTGCTCGTTAGTGTACAGAAAGTCGGCCTCCGCCCAGGCTGGATGGGGTCAGAGCAGATCCACTGATGTTCTGTTTGTCCTCTTTTAGTGATAAGCTGAAATTCCTCACAGTTTTGTAGCTATCTCTGAGTCACTCCGAGGATGGGTTCTGATCTTGGAGGATAAACTCAAGTGTACATTCTTATTATGGAAGATGTTTGTGTAGATTCGGGCAAACTGGTTCTGCTTAAGAGCCACAGCGAATTTTGTACTTCAGTGTTAGATTTGTTCTTTCCTGAGTGTTTTCTACTGAAGATAATCAGCGAGGACTTTCTCCTCAGCTCTGGTTTATTCAGTTTAGGTTGACTGTGTTGTGTTGGGTCAGTTGGTTCAAAGTGCTTTACTGTACCTCACTCCTTTCACTCTGGAGCAGCAGTTTTTATTAATTTATTAACTTTATTATATTAATATATTAATTTGTTGGTAAACTTCAACAGAGAGACAGGTCATTGTCATGCTCATAGACCCAGCCATGACCTGTCCTAAATGCTCTTACTGAGGAAAGGCAGTTGTTGGCCAAAATATTGTACGGTACGGTGTTCTTGGGGTTGTACTCATCCTTCTTCTTCATCCAAACATAGCTTATGGAGTTGATAAAAAAAAGTTTTAGTTTGGTCTCATCTGACCACATGACCTTCTCCCATGCCTCCTCTAGATTGCACATGGTCATTGGATTTTTATATTTAGTGTGTTACTAACAGTAATCTTTGAGACTGTGGTCAGTCAATGACCTCTCTTCAGGTCATTGACAAGGTCCTCCTCTGTAGTTCTGGGCTGATTCCTGACCTTTTTCATAATTGGCATGGATCCCCAGACTGAGGAAGACTGATAGTAGTCTTGTATTTCTTCAATTTCCTAATAATTGTGCCAAAAGTTGTTGCCTTGTCACCAAGTATCTTGCCTATTGTCCTGTAACCCATCCCAGCCTTATACAGGTCAACAATTTTGTCCATGGTGTCCTTAGACTGCTCTTTGGTCTTGGCCATGGTGGAAAAGTTGTAGTATGATTGATTTGAGTGTGTGGACAGGTCTCTTTTATACAGGAAACAAGTTCAGGTGCAATTAATACAGGTAATAAGTGCAGAGTAAGAGGGATTGTTAAAGAAAACATAACAGGTCTGTGAGAGCCAGAATTCCTGCTGGTTGGTAGGTGATCAAAAACTTATTTAATGTAATAATATGCAAATTAATTATTTAAAAATAACACAATCTGATTTTTTTGGATTTTTATTTTAGATTCTGTCTCTTACAGTTGAAGTGTACCTACTATAAAAATGACAGACCTCTTCATTATTTAAAAGTGTATCAAATAATTTTTTTCCCCGCTGTATTTAGTTTAAATTTTTTCACATGTAACAGCCTTGTTCCAAAATGGATTACGTACATTTCCCCCTTCAACATTCTACACACAATACACCACAATAACAAAGTGAGAAAGGTTTGTTTGAAATCTTTCCAAATTTGTTAAACATAAAAAACATATAATGTACATATGTTTTAACAGCCTTTGTAATGACTCTCACAATTGAACTCAGGTGCATCTTGTTTCCACTGATCACCCTGATCATACGTTTCTAGAGCTTGATTGGACACCTGTTGTAAATCCATTGGACATGATTCAGAAAGACACACACCTATTTATATAAGGTCCCATTGTACAAAAATCATGTCAGAGTACAAACCAAGCCATGACATTGATGACGACCTCCTTGTTTCTATACTCACTGTTCGTTTTTATCATCTTCATTGACTACACAGCAGCATTTTGTAGTTCTATTATTAGAATGCTGTCTCTGCATACCCTGGATCAGACACAGCAGTGCCACACACCTCTACCATGTCAGTGTCACTACAGTGCTAAGAATGACCCATCATCCAAGTAATACCTGCTCTGTGATGGTTTGAAAGACATGTTTACTTTGTGTAAACTTTTTGATTGTGTCCATACATATAATAATAATAATAATAATAATAACAATAACAATAATAATAATAATAATAATAATAATAATAACTACAATAATAATAATAATAATAATAATAATAATAATAATAATATGTTTTATAACACAGTATATATTGAGCTGTAACAGAGCACAGGTTTGATGGCGAACAGATCACAGAGGTCAAAATGCTCTGAAAATGATGTAGCAACACAGTTCGTACGATTTGACAAGTTTGACAAGTGTTTGTAAATTAATAAAATGTGTTAGATGAACACACTTCCTGCCTAGTGTATTACTAGTGTATTTATAGAAAGCAGTTGTGTAACATGCTTTATTTATTTACAGCCACTTTTTCAGTGTAGACGTTTGAACTGAAACCAGCAGATCAGACAGGTCTATAGGGTGTTAATAGATTTGAGTGCAGCTTGGTGTGATTAATTAAATATATATTGAGTTTGTGTTGAGTTTAGCTGAGGTTTGCTGTAGTAGAGTTGTGTCCAAAAATCAATAAACTGGTTTGTTGCTGGGATTGGGGATGTGGAACCCCACTCTTGTCACTGTCTGTGAGGAGTGTGTTCTCCCCATTTCAGGAAGAAGTGGCTAAGAGAATGACTGACTGACTGACAATGAGAGCAAATAACCCGTTACTGTCTGAACTAGGAAAGGACATTTACCATTTCTGATGAGGATATGAATAGGTAGCAGCCATGTATGTATATTCGAGTTTTCATATGATGTCGTTACAATCCATTTCTGCATCTTTATAGGGTTTTTGCATCTGTATTTAGATTTGAACTAAAGTAAATATGTTTATAAAATCAGGGTTCTATGGGGGTCAGTGTGTATAGAAATATGTTGTTGTCATTTTTTTTTTTTACTTTATCCCAACCACCTTTGTTTGGAAGTGCCAATTACCCAATCCCATTAGGATTCTCCATCCATCACATACGATGCTCCCAAGAATAAGAGGGTGAAGCTTCCTCAAACTTGCTTGCTGTCGCATCACAATGTGCTTGAAGCCCCCAGCTCTGATACAACGACTAACAGACTCCTGTGCCGGCCAGCACCACATCATAGGTGTCATCTACCCACCCAGAGTGTGCATTGTCAATTTTGCTCACTCAGACTCTGGCTGCTGATGGTAAGCAGCATGACCTAGGATTCGAACCTGAAATCCTCAGATTATAGTGCTAGTGTTTTCTGAAACATCCTCTCCTAGACGCATGTGGATCCATAGGCTAATCAGCTCTGCTGACGTATTTGGTGAGGCCGTTAGATGCAGATCAGCAAGCAATAGCAACAAATAACTATGGGCAACAAGACTTAACATTAATCTAATTAAAACATTAAAATATTGTAATTATTTTAATTCTATGAATGTTTGTGGATATCCCTTCTGATAAATGCATTCAGCTACTTTAAATTATACCCATTGCTGACACAGATGTGCAGTTGCACACACAGCTTGTCTAGTCCTGTAGAGATGTATTGTTAATAGAACTCTCTGGAGCAGATTAATATGAACCTATTGGTGTCGGTCCTAATTCTGGGGACGGGCTGGAGTGGTATAAATCCCCACAGAATACTGTGTTCTCTGGAATGGTGGTGCTCAATCCAATATTGTGGGGGGTGAGATGGGGAGTTAGGTAAAGTGGTGATCATCCAATATCTTGACCTCACTAATGCTCTTGTTGTTGAATGCAATCAAATCCTCACAGCAATACTCTAAAATCTATTAGAAAGCCTTCACTGGACAGGAAAGACAGGCAGTTACTCCAACAAGTGCAGGATAAACTATTTAATACCTTTTAAGAGTTCTGGAATTCAGGTTAGTTTTCTTATAGACTGAAAGTCTTGAGGAAGTGATCACGTGGTTGTTTCACCATCTCTGTAGTGTTAAACAGTTCCCCAAACACCACAACCAGACATTCATGCACACATCTGACTGCTGGATGAACACACCGAAGTGTGACACTTTCACTTCCAGTATGAATACAATTCCCACCAGTTAACAAATTTAACAAATCGCACACTATACCTTTCTGTACATCAGCTGTTTCATTATGATAATAGATATTAATCTATGTTCTTATAGCCTTCTTCTGCTTTGTGGGCCTCAACCATTTTTTTTGAGAGTGCTAGGCAGCTTCTTCGAAGGACCCATGGTTGCTTTTTTGGTACAAGTTTAGAAAAGTCTGGGCTTTGAAATTTGCATCACCTGGCCTTTCCTAAAGATAACCATTATGGCTAATCAGTTTACTTTTTTTGCTCTAATATTGTACAAATCCAAAATGATACACTGGTATTGCTTAAAACGAGCTTTATTCATTTCATCTTCAGCTTGCTTAACTGTTCACAGTAACAGTCATTTATTACAATAAACAAATATAACCGGAGGAAGTATTTATACAGTAATGGAATATTATACCAAATATTATATAAACAACACATTACATTGACAAATTATATTACAAAATAACAATTTGGAAATGTATTATATGACATTCTATGATGTTTGTTTGTGATATAATGCACAATATAAAACATTTGAAGTAAGTTTAAGGTAATGATATTGAAAAGTCCAGCAGGTTAATCTCCACTGATGTGTTTTCAAACTCAGTTTTATGTGTTTTCAGTTTCTGTGTCTGAAGAACATCAGGACATTCTTAATGGCCTGCTGCGAGGCATTCGGGATGAAGAAAAGTGAACTATTTGATGCCTTTGACCTCTTTGACGTACGCGATTTTGGGAAGGTAAGCAGTTGAATTCTGCAATAAGTAAATTAATTAATTGATCATTGTATAATTATTTCAATACTGATACCAAATGATATATGAACATTTATACAAGTTGTTAAACCAGTTTATATTAAAGAACCGTTTTTGTCAAAATAAATATATTAATTAATTAATTAATTAATTAATTAATTAATTAAAAAAATATATATATATATATTATATTATATTATATTATAATATTATATATATATATTATATATATATATATATTAAACTTATATATAAAAAAATTTCAATTGGTAAAGAAACTTTATGTAAAATTGTGAGGTTCTTGATACTAACATTTCTTATGTTTACATTACCATAATTGTAGGTGTCTTGATTTAAATTTCTACTAATTTTTGATTCAGTATCCTAGTAGTTGTGTGTGGAATGACTAAAAATAATGATTAATGTTGTGCTCTGTATTGACTGAAAACGGTTTAGAATTCAACTGTGCTGAGAGGGAATTTGGGTCAGACCCTCAGCCTGAGGGTCAGTGAGCCGGTCAGATAAAACGCTGACGCCCATAGCCATTTACACTTCACCACTGAAGCAGTGGTACTTTACAATAGACACATCAACATACAGCTCGCTGATCAGTCTAACATCAGAAGAGTTTTATAGTGTTTAGAGCGTAGGTGTTCTACTGTGTCAGTGTGGTTGTTTAGGGTGAGTGTAGATGTTCTACTGTGTCAGTGTGGTTGTTTAGGGTGAGTGTAGATGTTCTACTGTGTCAGTGTGGTTGTTTAGTGTGAGTGAGTTGATTGTCAGTGTAGATGAATGTGCATGCTTGTGTGGTAGAGTTTAGTGTGTGTGCTGTGGATACCCAGAGGGAGCAGAAGTGGCTTTTGTTTGGGCCTTTTCCTCTGATACATCTTTAGTCATGCAGAAACTAGCTAGAAATCAGGAAGCATGGCTTGCAGAGCATGTCCTGAAATAATATAAAGCAAAAGCAGGACAGAGGCCCTGCTGGCCTTATTTGATTGCCACACATGGCCAGTAGCTTTAGTTTGGGTTAGGGTATAGTGTTTGTAGGTCAGTAGAGATTGGACAGTCTATGAATATGTTCTGGTAGAATAATTGTGAGGTTTCCTACACCTTACTGAAAACAGCTTAGATTATTTCCTTGCTGAGCTAAGCTTTATGCTGCTTCAGTTCTTAATGTCTCTTGTTACAAGTCATAGAACACCATTTAATACTATTTAAAGGCATGTTTTCTTGGCGTGTATGATGGAAAACCTCTTGTACATTCCAAACAAAAAGAGATCTTTGCTTCGTAACAATAGTGAACCCCTTTACATAAAAGCCATTTAACTCTTAAAACGTGTCATTCACACTTTGTGGGCAGTTACATACCATTTTCTAGATTTCATATCTCAGTACAATCACAGTAACCTACAGACATGTTACACATATCATTGTGTGATGAATTCTGAGCAAGTAATTGAGCTCGGAATACAGTGGAAATTCACTCATTTCTGATTGAATTTAATCCCTGTTTAATGCCAAAGGAGCTTCTAGCGCTGCTTTACTGCTGTGTTAACATGTATATGCTCAATCTGTATGCAGTCACTGAGAGTCCTGAGAAGAGATAATACTGATATATACATAAATCAAAATAATGAAGGACATTCACATTGTTTTTTTAATTTTATTAGGACCACTATTGAATCATTTTATAAATATGATTGTTAATTTAATCATTGCAGATAACATTTTCAGCTCAAAATTGCTCTGGATGATCAATGATGATTGTGAAAAAATTGGGCATTCCGGTGTGTCCTTGATGACTCTTAAAGTGTCTCTCGTGCTTCTGCAGTTTGTCCCAGTTTTGGAGTCTCGGTATGTTCTCATGGTTCTTTTAATCCTCTTCAGTAATCTTGTCCTGGCAGTGAGCTGCTGATGGACATGTGGATGAAAACTGGCCGTGTAATTCAGAATATTAAGTTTTAGTCTTGTAAAAATGTGAAGCACGGAGAACATGCTCTACTGCTTGACTTTACTCCAATCCTATTGCTGATGTGAGCAGAAGTGTTTGGACACTGATCGAAATGGATGGTGTCCATCAGAGGCTCTCCTGAAGAGACGAAAATGGGAAAAATGTTGTGAGTGATTATCTTCAGCTCTAGACAGATTAATCCTGTCTTTTTCCACGTGAGACAAAGTCAGAAGCTGATCGTGGCCAACTCATCTCACTTTACTCACGTTTCTCAGATTTTTCAGCAGTCAGCGTTTTTACATGTTTTACTTAATTTTATCTTTAGAGAGTGTTTTTTTTTTTTGCTGCAGTGGCAGGTTCCAGTATTTAAAAAAAATCTTCTTACTTGATCTGATAAAAAAACATACAAATAGTAAATTTGACACAGCCATCACAATCCCACTCTCTCCAAAAAACAACAGAAAACAATACATTTAAACAAATAGCTGTATCGACGTTTAAACTAAAAACATAATTAAATAATGAAGATATACCACAGAATAAGCATTTACTAGTGTTATTTTCACTGTGTATTCTATATTAATGAAGTTTATATTTATATGCACTAAAAATCGCAATTTGCAACCTACCCAGAATGATCGGCAGTGCATCACCATGGCAATGTAAACAAGTCAGTAGCAGTGCCGCTGGTGTCAAAAAACGAAATAGATAGATACTTACACCCAGATGGACAAGTTGGATTGCAAAGCTGTTCAGAAGGTAGATAAAGATCCAGGATCCTTAAATAATTAACATTTAGGGTATGGGTGATATTTATTGAGCTACACACACACAAAGTAATGTCTCTCAGTATGGTGTTGAGTATAATGTAACATGGCAGACGTCTCAGAATGGAGTTGCTGAGTTTCTTAAGTGTGTCGTGCGATAATCCATTCCATGAAGTTTGAATATTCTCGCTCAGTTCCTGTAGATTTTGCAGTAGGGTGGAATGTTGACATCGTGTCCAATAGCATCCCACACATTTACAGTTGGGAAGAGGTCTGGGATTGCGACTGGCCATGCCATAGTATCTGTGTCTTCAAGGCGAGCTCTTGAGACGGCTTCAGTATGTGGACAAGCGTTGTCCTGTTGGCTTAGTTGACCGGAGTGTGTGTTCAGTAAAGGTTAGTCAACTGTGTGCAGGACCTCTGAATGCCTATAATGCAGACCCCATGACATGAGGCCTCTGGATGTGTGATATGTGACAAACAAACTGTTGATCTTGTGCTGACCACAGTGCCTCCACACATATTGGTTGATTGCTTAAATCAAGACAAACTGAAGATGACTCGCTATTATTCTGACTCTGCGATAGTCTGGTACAGCACCATTGTAGTGGGATGATTCCTTTTGGGTGCAACTAAGATGAAAACCCCTGCCTTGCTGGTGCAGCCCTGTTTATAAAAATGTACGAAATGGAACATTTTCATGCAGTTTTAGGGAATAACCACAGGCAGACATTACACAATAATGTGTCGGTTTATCCACTACAGACTGAAAACTTCTAGAAAATGCTTGTGTGGCTGAAATGTGGCAACATTTCTGAAACAATACACAGAGCATTACCAATACACCAACATCCTGTTCTCTCTCTCTCTCTCTCTCTCTCTCTCTCTCTCTCTCTCTCTCTCTC
>CM067502.1:19944372-20096872 GCA_034509495.1 Acestrorhynchus altus
AGACAAACAAAACAATCCTCAAAAAGGTTAAAACCTCAAACAATATTGCCTCCGTCCAGATCACACTCTATTTATATCCTGATATAGATATAAAAATGTATATATCGCATCGGCACATCGTTCTTTTTATATCCAGATATTGATATAAATATGTGATATAGATATATATCACCCAGCCATAATTTCAGGTGTTACTAACTATTTGAAATGACATCCCAGGAGGTTGCTGGATGGTTCCCATGGTCTAGCTAAATGGTCAGTAGGTGGGCACTGGGATAATGTTAGATGGTTGCTGTGGTATCCCAAGCGGTTCCAGTGGTATTCTATGTTTGACTAAACACTCAAACAATTTCCACTCTGTCAGCTGTCCTCAGAGTATTTCCCACTAATGTATTAACTTCTGTCCGTTTTGGCTGATTTGAGTCTACACACACTTCCACATCTGCACACCACCTCACCAAACATCTGTAAAACAGTAATAAACAGTTTATACCTGCAGAAAGTCACACACTGAACACCACACCACTGAAATTTCTCTCCCTCTCTGTGTGTGAAATGAAAAGGTGAAGTGATGACAGGAATTCACACACACCCAGTGACCTCATGCACCCACAGATACTCTCCTGTCATTACTCTACAACTGTATAATTTAGTTACACTTGTGTGTGCAATCCTGCTGATCACTCTCAGCTTTAATTCGCACTCTGCATCCATTCATTCCTGGCTTTAACAAGAGTCTTGGGTTATCTCTGCTGTGCAAGCAAAACTAGGCACCTTTATTCATTAGACAGTTTATTAGAGTAGCAAGCTCAGCTAAGTCACGTGGATGGGGTAGTCTCTCAGGCATTATGTATTTTCTAGCTGTGGCAGTGATGCGGTTGATGCAGGCGGTGCTTTGCTGCTGCGGACACGTCAAGAGGCTATGCTGTTCACACTGCAGAAATAGTAATCCGTCTCTGACCACCTCCAAATGCAGTTTGAGTGATCAGTTTTCAATGCTTCCTCGAAACACACTGTACCTGTTCACCCCTGTACTTTGTGCTGGCCACTTATGATCCAATCACTGGCTACAACCAGAACCCACATCCACAGGCAGTTTTCACGCACACACACAGCAGTGAGCTGAAGTCAGCAGCAGTGTTGAGATACTTAACAGGAGAACATGTTTAAAATGGTGAGCGATGATAAAACTGTTTCACACACAGAAACACACATTCCTTTCTTCTACAGCACAGCCTGCAACAGCTCACGCAAACACTCTGTGCCTGGTGACAGCTCTCTCTCTCTCTCTCTCTCTCACACACTCTCTCACACACACACACACACACACACACACACACACACACACACACACACACACACACACACACACACACACACACACACACACAGTGTAACAGTGTAAAATAATACAGCAGTGCTACCGTCCACCAGGCTGATCTGCTCTACAGGAGAACCCCAGAGCATCATGGGATCACAGGCCTGGGCGATATGGAAGAAATAATAATAATAATAATAATAATAATAATAATAATAATAATAATAATAATAATAAAGAACAATATATATATATATATATTTATTTATATATATTTTTTTAAGATCAAATTCTTCATTTTTTCTTAATATATTTAAACACTGAAATGTGATCATCACCTTCATCTTCTTTATAAACACCAAGTCTTATGCTCCCTCCATAGTATATGCATGAGCAAATGGGGGTGGAGGGGAGCAGAGTAGAAGAGGAGCTGAGAGCAAGGGCCAGAGCAGAGTGAGGAAGCAGACGACAGTTTCAGCAAGACTGAAACTAAACATTATTTAAAAATTATGATTTCTTAACTGTTTGAATCCCAGAATAGGTATACATTTCCACATAATTGCCCAGACTTACCACTTTATATTTTCAGAAACAGACTAATTACTGTAAGAATTACAGAACTATTTATCTGTAATTGTAGTTGATGGGTATGCAGTAGAATACTGCTGCTGTTTAATGTGTTTAAAGTATTAGAGCACTAGCTTCATTCAGTATTCAGTTCCGGTGGGTATTAAAGGGTTACATTTGTAAAACTAAACAGAATTTTGTCCAATCAGAATTGTTCTTTCAGTGGAATCTATGCACATACCACTATGTCAGCTGCCCCTCTGGTAAGATTTCAGTGGCAGAACTGAAGGCCATGAGACTAAGTGTAAACACAATCAGAAATCAATAAATCCCTTTCTGATTTACAGTGTGTGGGACCTTGAGGAAAGTAAAACCATCTCTTCTGGAGGTTCTAGATGGGCTGTGAGTGTAAGCAGAATAAAAATCAGAGTCAGTCTTTCTGGACATTCTAGACAAGCTGAGTGAGCAAACTCATGTACATCTCTGTGGCAAGCTACACAGTACACTCTCTTAGGACAGTTCCTGTTTAACCTAGAACTGCCAAAAGATAATTATATTCCAGTCAGCTTATGCATTAACATGCTACTAGAATCCCGAAGGGGGCTCCCAGAAATTAGCACTCTGACACAGCTGGGGTTTTTTTCCCCCTTTTCAACTCAGATTTGATATGATCAGAGCTGAATGCTGAGCACCAAGTATCACGGTTCTCCACTGCGTAATGACCACATGCACATCAGTCACTGACAGTAGTACCCTGATGTGAACCAGTCTATCAGAACTCTGCTGGTCTGAAGAGGATTTACCAGCCTGCATTCCCTGAACTCGGCCAAAACTCATGTTTCAGGCTTGTCAGAGGAACCCCTTTGATCTGTGCCCCACACGAGCTGAGCAGACTGCCCCACCACCAGCCAGAGGAATGAGTTATTACAACCCACACGGGCCCGCAACACACACACACACACACACATTCCTGCACTGGCCAGGGAAACGATTACTCTCCGTTCTCTGAAGTCCTGTGCAGAAACAGAATAAAGGGGGGGTGGAGAGTCTGACTTCCATAACCCCCAGATGTCCAAAGGCCTGACAAATCCAACACAAACCCTGGAAACCTCCAAAAACTCAGGAAACATGCAGAAAAAAAACTAACAAAGGCCAGGACACATCCAAGACCTGACAACAGCCAGGAAGCCCACCAAACCTCCAAGACCCATCAAACTCAACAAGCCACCCAGACCCAGCACGTTCCTCATACTGTTCAAATCTAAACCAAAATGAGCAGGAGCTCGTCGCTCCTCTGTGTTCAGGGATTCCAAACTGTGATAACAGAGTAGGTGCACGTACCCACTCATGTGACCTTCAGCAGAGTCAACAAGCCACTAAAACCCGGTCTGTGTTCTACCACAATAAACCTTTTCCCAGTTCACAGGTGGAACCGCGGTGCCCCCAGGTCCTCTAGTCACACAGCCCACCACAGCATTTCATCAGCAAAGGTGATCAGACAAGTCTGAGCTGGAAGGACCATTAAGTGGGGGGGCAGTTATGCATAATTACACCCCCCAAACCTGAACTGCTGCATGCAAGACAGGTACACACACCTGTCTTCACACCTCAGCCTGGCAGGAGGAGGAACACAAGTTAATGACACATGATAAAGATCTAGATACTGAAGGAACGCTGGACTGAAACCAGCACTCATTCAGGACTAACTCCTCCTGATGGGCAGAAACTCCAAACCCACTAACCAGCATGATTTCACCCTACACGCTCTCGACGAATCAGAACGCTGGCCACGGAGTGACTGGCGAGGCACTGGACCAATCAGCAGTAGCTTGACTCCAAAAGGGGCGTCGCTGTAAATCATTGATGTCTTTATGCTGCTGGGAGACTTCGGCCTGCACATCAAGCCGATTAGCGTGATCAATAACCCGGGCAACGCGGCAAAGACGACGGAAACACGAACAGTACACTAGCACGAGGGGCCTTGAAGACACAACACACTCGCACAAACACGCTGCACATCACTACGAGGCTGCTCGATGGAACTGCCCGTTCCACCTTAAACGCTGCCACCGCCAGAACGGGACTGCTGCACCGTTTAAGGTGGAAAGCCCAAGTTCAACAAGCAGCCAACTTTAGTTTGGAGGAAAACCCACCAGAAACGGTCCGAAAACAAGAAAAACTGTCCCCAAAATGTCCCCGAGAGTCCTGCCTCTCACTCCCCTAAAACCTGCCTCCAGACCCCACAATCTGCCCCACTTACACCACACTGCCCAGCCCGCACTCAGCGTGGCTGAGCTCAACGCGCACAGCCATCAGCTGCTCGAGATCAGGGAAAACGCCCCCGATCGGGATTATTATTCACATCCATTCTTGTGTTGAATCGGGAGCAGAGCAGCTCTCAGCCGTGGAAAGCACCGAGCGCGTGTCTCTCTCTCCCCGAACACCTCCACATCACCTTCACGCGTCAAAAACAGGCCATTTCCACCCGATCGGGCTTTAAAAGAGGAGCAGCGGGGCCCCGCGGCCGGCCCCGGCCTCTCCTGTGCCCGGGAGCCGCTCGATCGCTCACCTTCCTCTGCTGCTTCTCCCAGGCCGGGTCCAGCAGCAGGTCTCGGTCCCAGTCGCTCTCCGGCTCCATGTAGCTGGGCTGGCCGGAGGAAGAGGCGCTGTTGGCGGCGTGGTAATCAACCATGGCGGGGCAAACCGGGGCGCCTCGAGTCGCTCAGCCGAGGAAACAAACGAACGCGGTGGGGATCGGGCAACAGCGGGGAGACGGTCGGAGGTTCTGCGAGCCAACGGAGCACTGATACGCCACCCGGGGAGGGGGAGGGGCAAATACCGGACACACCCACATTTATTAATATTAAACGCAGGCGTGTCGGAGCGCCTCTGGGGTGAAGGGGGCGTGGCTAGCGTATAACACGCCCCCTGCTGATTAATATACTGGCTGGCTGAAAGAACGCCGAGCAGACAGGAACCGAAGAGGTTGCTGGATTTGGAAAGGAGAACCAGACATGTCCATAATCCTGTCATTATTGTATTAATGTTATGATAATAAACATCCAGAGTTATTGCACTGCAAAATAAATAGAAATTACACTACAAACCACTGTGTTTCACTTGTGCAATGTGTTCATTTTACGTATCTGTGTAATAAATCTGGATGTTCATATTTATTTATTATCAGAACCATTTGCAAGTATTTTAACATGTATATATTTCCAAAGAGTTTATTCTGTTGATTCAAAGTGTTTATTCTGATTATTCCTTTTGAAAATTCATGAATCGTGGGTGCAACTCTAAGAATTTGCAGTTTCCTTCTGGGGTTAATAAAGTGATTCTGATTCTGAAATGGATTGCAAACGGACTGCACTCAGAACCCCCCACTGCTCAGTTAAATTAAGATTTCAGTGAGAGCCTGGTGTATTAATTTGACAATACTGGATCACTAAACCACCATAACACAACCGGACTATGTGCAATAATAAAGAAGTGCAATAATAATATGCAATACCCTTCCTACTGGACTTTTTTTTATTTACTCTCCATATTTTATATTAGATTTTTTTTCTATATTATAAATAAAGGGACCAAAAAAGCCCTCCCTACCTACCTACCTACCTACCTACCTACACACACACACACACACACACACACACCTCACTACTATTAAAACACCAAACACTTGTACATGAGTACATCTGGTGAATATTACAAACAAAAATATAATTAATTTATATATGATAAAACTTAAGAATATATTAAAATGTACAAATATATATAAAGGCAAAACTAGGGAAAATGCGACAGGACTGAGACATACCCACAACTCATTACTATTGAAATATGGAAATGCAGGTGCTACATTAGTTACTTAATATTAAAACACTTCACGGATTGTACAGATTAACCACACATATAATAAATATATGTAATATATAAAATATATTAGTATGAAATGGAATCTAAAGGAGAAGGAATCCAGGTGAAACTTAAAAAGAGTGTTTAGGATATGAATATTTCACCAGATGGGCGGAGCCTCATACCTAATTAATATTACAAAGCAAGCAGAGCCCAAATATTCCACGAATGTTAATGAACATTTTGATGCCGCTAAGGCCGACCCCACCCACACATTCCTCTGCTTTCCCTCAATGAATGTTTTTACGGTTCTGTGAGCATTTGGATTTCACACAAAGCAAAAGGACTGCAGCTCAACAAACCAGTTTGAAACCTTAATAATAATAATAATAATAATAATAATAATAATAATAATAATAATAATAATAATAATAATAACTATTACTAATGCAACAAATAGTCACTATATTATATATTCTTTATATTTATATAGTCTTTCTTTACTAAATTATTATCGCTTTCTACTCTTTTCTGTACTGTACTTATGCTGCGGCTGGAACCTTAATTTCCCTGAGGGAACCCTCCCAAGGGATCAATAAAGTTCTATCCTATCCTATCCAGAAACATCTATAAATACATTACAGCTAAATTAAACACACCTTATTTAAAAGTGCTTATTATAATAGTACACACAGCTCTTTTTATACGAGGAAATTAGTTGCATGATGTACATTATAATGAACATAGCTGTGCCAAAGTTCAATATGTTGATATTAGTTTTAAACATCTTTTAAAACTGCTAATTTCAGTAAATAAATAAAAACGGTGTCTACTATGTCTGAAATATTTCAGGTTTTTTTTTTTCTGCACTCCAGAAAATTATGAATGTGTATTCTTTGAACAGGGGTGCATAAAGTTTTGCACAGGGCTCTATAAGCAGGAGGTCAGTTCGTACAGTGCTGCTATTTAGGGCACAAACTCGATACCGGTATGAATTAACGGGACAAAGCCTCATGAATTATTTATAACCCTCCCGGAGTATCGTTCACCAGTTGGCCTGATTGTGTGGTCCTGACAAGTCCCGCCTCTTAAGCGCTCATTGGCTAGCGGCGTCACTCCTCCTGTCTGCATAACAGACTGGCGAGGGCGAACTGCTAGCCAATCACAATGCAGGGGCGAGACCCCACCAGCCAATCACAGCACAGGAGCGCCCTCTTCTGGTTTGGGTGAAAGAGTGGAAAGGTAAAAAAAAAAACAGTATGATTTATAGAGTCTGTTTTAATTGGCATAACTTTTATTTTTCATTATTATTTCCACAATAACTGAAAATGCACTATGTCTAAAAACAACATGAAACTAAAGTGCCAAGCATCTTGGGCATGTGATATTTGAATTTTTGCTTTGGATATTTAATTCCACCTTTTTAAACTCTCCTAAATTCAAATCACTAAAAACACATTTAGGTGAAATGGAGAGCAGATTCCCCTGGAAGCTGGGAGTGTAGATCCGAGATCAGTTGTACATGGTCATGTAGAGCCACTGGAAAGTAAAAAGTAGAGAAATATTATTATTAATAATGCTTAATCTTAATCTGTGAATCAAACTGTGAACTGGTTCAATCAAAGTGGCCAACGAAGAAGCGCAAGGTAGGTGTTTCCAATATAGTGGACAGTGATGAAGCGCAAGGTAGAAGTTTCAAATAAAGTGGCCAGTAAAGAGCAGAAGGCAACCGTTTCTAATAAATTGGCCAGTTCTGTGTAATTACCTGTCTGTAATTGACCGAAACTGTTCCCATGCCAACATTATCAAACGACTGAAATTTCCCTGCGAGGAAATGCAAGAAAAACACATGATTTAGTAATGGAAAGACTCTCACTCACTCACTCACTCTCACTCACTCACTCACTCTCTCTCTCTCTCTCTCTCTCTCTCTCTCTCTCTCTCTCTCTCCTTACGGTTCATGGTGTCCAGTTTCATCAGTAGGTAGAGGAAGCCAGGGTAGCTGACTGTCTGGTCAGGCTCTGTGTAACGCAGGCCAATCAGCTGCAGCACAAACTCGTCCACCTGCAAACCTGGAGCAGATGTGAACAGCATAACAACACACAGCAGGGGTCCTCACACTTATCCACAGGGGGCTGACAGACCTCCATATACATCCACACACCTACTTGAAGACTCAAACCAACAGATTACATATGGTCAGGTTGTGTGAAATGAAAACCTGCGGCCACATCAGCCCTCAAGTCAAGACAGACCTGCACTGCAGAATGTCAGGCAGCATTAATCCAGGACCAAAGCTCAAGAGAAGAATGCTACTGCCCCCTAGTGGTTAACAGGATGCTTAGAGAGTGGATGTTGTGGAAACATCATATGTACTTTTTTCTAAGTGGCCAGTAAGTGTAAGTAGGATAGGATAGGATAGAATTTATTGTTCAAGAAACAGGGTTCTAATAGTGACATTTCTTACTAAAATGTAAAAAAATGACATGATTACTGATGTATTTGTGTGTGTGTGTGTGTGTGTGTGTGTGTGTGTGTGTGTGTGTGTGTACCTGCTGCTGTGAGAGCTGGCAATATTTCATTGAACTCCAGTGAGCCATTCTTATTGGTGTCATATTTCATAAATATGTCCTATAGAACAAATAAAAGAAATGCAAACAGACACTAATCATTAAAATGCTGTAGACTAAATGGGTGTGGCCAAATTGCTGTAAACGGAATGAATGGATCTAATCTGATATAGAATGAATGGGTGGAGATGGTCTACTGTAGATTGAATGGGTGGATCTAATCTGATATAGACTGAATGGGTGGATATAGTCTACTGTAGATGGAACCAACATGATGTAGACAGGATATTTGGTGTGAATGAATGAATGAACTGCTGTTTCATTTTGTGTGTGTGTATGTGTGTGTTACCGTCCACATCCTGAATTTATCCCACAGTGCCTGAAACTCCACCCAGTTCAGCTGGCCCACCCCACGACTCTGATCTCACAGTAAAAGAAAGCCCAAATGTAGTTGATCAGTGGGTTTGGCGCTTATTTTTTTTACACCGGAGCTACGAGGGTACTAACAAACAATGGTAACTTGAGTCAACCAACTAACATGGTGTAAAATGCAGGCCTAAATCATCACATGCTTTCCTCACACCATGGCAGTATTCTTTAAAGCTGTGATGTAATTTTGAACTGATTAGGTTTACAAATGAACTTTTGCTTTAAAACGAGACTGTGCTTCCTCCAGAAGCTGCTGGACAGAAGGATACATCCATCAGCACCACAAAGCTCCTGCAGTGCTCCATACACAGCTTCTCAGCAGAACCTGCTAACACTGAAAGAGAATGAGAGAGAGTCACAAACACATAGCATCTCAGTATTACTGTGATTTGCAGTTGAAGTGTGTGTGTGTGTGTGTGTGTGTGTGTGTGTGTGTGTGTGTGTGTGTGTGTGTGTGTGTGTGTGTGTGTGTGTGTGTATACAGTATACAGCCTTTCATTAATTTTGGGAAAATTTGTTCATCACTACAGCTTTTCCTTGACCTTGACTAGTCTCCCAACTTCTTTTCAATCTTTGTTTCATCAGACCAGATCATTTTCTCATGGTCTGAGAGTCCTTTAGGTGCCTTTTTGCAAACTCCAGACAGACTGTTATGTGCCTTTTACTGAGGTACTGTCTGGCCACTCTACCACACAGGCCTGGAAGGTCCTTCTGGAAGGTTCTCCTCTGTCCACAGAGCAACATTGGAGCTCTGTCAGAGTGACCATTGGGCTATTGGTCACCTCCCTCAGTAAGGCCCTTGTACCATAATCACTCAGTTTGGTTGGGCGGCCAGCTCTAGGAAGAGTCCTGGTGGTCCCGAACTTGCATTTATGGATGACGGAGGTCACTGTGCTCATTGGAACCTTCATTGCAGCACAATTTTTCTGTAACCTTCTCCAGATCTTAATACAATCCTACTGAGTTCTACAGACAATTTCCTACATTTCATGGCTTGGTTTGTGCTCTGACATGCACTGTCTACTATGGGACCTTATATAAACTGGTGTGTGCCTTTCCAAACCATGTCCGGTCAAGTGGGTGTACCAAGTGTACTCAAAACATCTGAATGATGATCAGTGAAAACAAGATGCACCTGAACTCAATTTTGAGTGCCATGGCAAAGGCTGTGAATACATTATGTACATTATATTTTTGTTTTATGTTTAATAAATTTGCAAAGATTTCACTTTATCACCATGGGGTATCGTGTGTAGAATTGTGAGGGAAAACAGGAATGAACTTTGGAATAAGGCTGTAACACAACAAAATGTGAAAAATGAAGTGAATACTTTTTGGATGCACTGTAAATCATACACATCTCGATATATTGATATTCACGATATACTGCCCAGCTTCAGTTACAACAGAGAGAAAAGGGTGGATGCTAGCAATGATCTTCAAATGGAAGAAGGCTGTCTTACAGATGTTTTGATATGTTAAATGTGAATCATATACAATCTTATTTCTTTTTTATTTATTTGTTTAACTAATTTCAATTATTTGTAGAGGAAGTAAAGGCTGTTGGGTGGGGGAGTTCATAGTTCTATAACAACAGAAGACACAAACAAAGAAAATATATAATAAATGTCTTGATGTAATTATTGGAATTATTTGTTCTTAAATAAAAAGAATGTTGTAATTTCAATTAGATAAAATTAAAATGCATTAAATTATCTTTTGATTAAAGTCTGTAATCTGATATTAATCACATCTGATAAATTTTAACCAGTGGAGAAGAAAAATTGAGTGATTTTCTCTCAAACATTATGGAGGGCAGTGTATGTGTATATATGTCTGTTTGTGGTGTGTATCTTACTCCCTTCATTGATGACTTCAGTTAGCAGGTTATAGAGCTGCAGCGGCTTGCACTGACCCTACAACATGAAAACACACACATGCCACACTCAGTTAGAGAAAGCTTATCCTTAGATTGTTTTTTGGTTGTCCTTATTGTGTTCCAGGTGGTTGCTATTGGGTTGCTATGCGATTCGCCATAGTTGCTCAGGTGTTGATTGAAGGTGGTCATGTCATTATCTAAGATGGGTACTTAAAAGTTATTAAGTGTTGCTCTATTGTCAGAGGTAGATGCTAAAGTATTGCTAGGTGGCTGCAGTGGTATCTGAGGTGGTTGCTCGGATGTTCCTCAGCAGTTTGAGGTATCCAAGATAGTTGCTAGAGTGTTACTAAGCAACTCACCTCTTTGCAGTGCTTCTTAAAGAGTTTCTCAGTCTGAGCGGTAGATGGCAGCACTGAGAGAGAGTCTAGCATTATCTGTGAATACAAAATACATAAATATATCTTTATAAATAATGATGTCAACCATCACTCACAATAGTTTCGTTTCTGTTCAAGTTCAAAGAACAAGATGACAAATACATTAACAAATTAATCAGTGTAACAAAAGATTAATACAAATATACTCTGAGAATAAGGTTATCTTACCCGCGTATGTAGGGACTTATCAGGGACAGATCTTTGTGTTGGTCTGCACACACAAAAATCCAGCTTTAAATTAGCACATTAGTGATATGACACAGTATGTAGTCAGGTGGAGGTGGAACCGTGACTTTGTAGTTAGCTGGGTTAAAAATGTGAAATTTGTTTGTTAAAAAGAGATGTAGGTTAGGAATCCAGATAACATTGAGGCAATACATCAAAGAATACTACAATTGTAGGATAAATAACTATATATGATCCCATATTCAATCTTTAAATACAACATCTGTTACATCTGCTTCTGACCAATGCTGGCATTTGCTAGCATTGCTAAAATTGAATGATGGGAGAGAGGACAAATATGCTCCTTGGGACAACCCTTCCACTCCAAATATTATATTTAGTTTATTTTCCCAAAGCTGTTAACAGATATTCTAGGAGTTACTGTACTGTGCAAAAGCTTTAGGCACATTATTTAAAGCCATTTCTCTTTAAATAATTAATAAGAGAGCTCTGAAAAAAAAACTGTAAAAACAGCACATCACATTAGAACAGATGAAGGTAAACAGAAATACAGCAATGAAGAAGAAGAAATTCTCATTCTGAAGAAAGTAGCTAAGATCTATTGTGGAGAATAAAGCTTGGTTCCAGATTTCTCCTGTACAACCCCAGCCAGTGCCTGGATGTGTTTAATTACATCACCAGCACTGATTCACTAAACCAGGTGTTGGATAAGAACTAAATAATACTAGACTCCCTGGAGCTCCCTGCAGCTCTCTAGAGATGAATCATATTTGTATTTATTCTAATTTAGTTAGTGCTTTACTGAGCAAAAAAAACATGTTCTGCCCAGACAATGAGCTTTTTAATCCTAATTTTCCCAGGTTCAACATTTTTGCACAGTACTGTAAATATGAGTAATGATGAGTTGTGTCTGTTAATGATGTGTAGTGTGTCATACACAGTAGTGTTCCCTTTCTCTGTGAGGATTCGGAGCAGGAATTCTGCAGAATAGAATTTCTCAGAGGTGGATGGGACGATGATATAATTTCCAGGTGCCAGACTGCCACGGAGCACCACCTCTCTCTGCTGCTGGAAACCAGAGGACATAACTGGCTGTAGCACAGAAGCATCCAGGGGGGACAGGAGACTGTTCCCAAACCGAGCCTATGCACATACACACATATGTTAATACACACTGAAAAGTGGTCTGAGCAAGGAACCATCCAGTGATGGAGCTCTCAGGTTAAAACTATGAATATATTAATACATGTAAACACGGAATAATATCACTTTTATCCTGTACACTGTAAAAAGTACAAGACCCTTTAGGAACCTTTGGAGGTTCTTGAGTTTGAAATTGTGGAGGAACCTCTTAAGGTGCTGCAAGAAACCTCCAAGAAACCTTTGTCCTTTTATTAAAGGCTCTTTGAAGCACTTCAAGAAGTTCCTCCACAGTTTGAACCTGAGAACCTCCAAAAGCTCCTCATTGATCTTCTACTTTTACAATGTACACATGTATGTTGTACCTTGTAAATGTTGAGTTGAGCATGTAGCAATATTCCTCTCTGCCGAGTGTGTTTCTGCATCAGTGCCAGTAGAAAGGAGCAGGTGAGTTCAGAGTCAGTGGGATCATCATCCTCCTCCAACAGGGTAAGTTGATATTGAGGGGCACCTACATAGAATTACAGAGTGGCCTTAGATTCCCTTATTCTAGAAGCGCCCTTAGACACCCTTGTCCTAAGAGTGCCTTTATACACCCTTCTTTGTTGCACCCTTAGATATCTTTCCTATTGATGACTTTATAAGCTCTTCATAGGAGTGCTCTTTGATGCTCTTCCTAAAAGTGCCCTTAGTAGTAGTAGTAACTGCTAGTACTGCCCCAGTAGTGCCATTTGATGCCCTTCCCAACAGTGCCCTTAGGCACCCTTATTTAACTTTCCTAGGAGTGCCATTAGATGCCCTGTCTAGTTGTGCCCTTTGATACCCTTGCCATAGGTAACTTTAAATATTCTTCAAAGGAGTACTCTTAGAAACCATTCCTAGGGCTGCCTTTAGATATCCTTCCTAGTGCCCTAAGATGTCCTTCCCATAAGTGCCCTTAGATACCCTTCTCAGGAATGCCCTTAGATAACCTTACTACGAGTGCATTATGACATCCTTCAGAATGATGTTTGAGTAAGTTAAGCTGATGAAGCTGACACTTATGTTGACTTGATGTCTCATCTGTGGAAAGCTTAAGAGAAAATAGAGAAGCTAAGTGGGAAAGTGCGTATTAGAATCAGTGTATACATGCATACTTAATGAGACAGGATCCCATCGTCCATGGTATGATGTGCACTTCCAAGGCCTGTATGTGGCTTTGCCCCCACTCAGTGTGTCATCACTCAGGTGACAAATCTCCATTGTTGTAAAGTTCTGACGGAAATCTGACACAGACATCCTGAGAGGAAGGATAATCAGCAATATTAATATATACACATTTAAAGTACTGTTTGAATACAGTCCAGGGGCAAGTGCAGATCCATAGTGTCCATAAATTTGGGTATAAACTAATACTGAGCAGACGTGACCCTCCAGACTCTGTTAACCGTATTTATAACAGAGGCCTATTTGAGAGTGTGTCTATGTCTGTGTGTGTCTCACCAGAATTCTCCATCCTCCACTGCAACCCGCTCCAACCGCTCCTGCTCCGCTCTACTGACTGAACTCCACTCCACCCTATTAACACAAATACACACACACCAGTACAAACATGATTACATTAAATCAGATGCAGTTGGTTCATGAAATTAGTGTGAAATGAAATTTAAATATGTTACCCTTTGGAGTCACTCCATGGCCCCTCCCATTCCACTTTACCCCAGGGGTTGCGCACACGCACTAGCTCAATATCCCCATACTTAGTGTGGACCTAAAGACACACATTCCAACAAAGCAGCTGCACCAAATGAAATATATATCTAAGAAATAAGAAACTGCAGTATAATTCAGTAAGAATTGTTAGTTGTGAGACTAGACTGAGTTGAGTCTCAAGACAAATGAAGTTGTGATGTCTGGTGTTAGCAATTTTTTCTCACCATTTCCAGGCCTGTCACTGAGTAGGCATGTTTATACAGGATTCCTAACCCATTGCTCTTTTCCAAAGGACCCTACACACACACACACACACACACACACAGACACAAACACACCCTTATTCTACTATATAAGTACTAGATACTATAAAGAATTGCTTTTGCTTCAATTTCACCATTAACTTTTATCCACAATAATAAATAATAATACTACAGTTAGAATTAGTGAGACTTATGAGACAAAAACCTGAGTGTTAGCACAGTTGATGAGGGCACCCCGGGCTAGTAGGGGGTGCAGGAATGAGCCGAGTGCCTGAGGGAGAGCCTGTATCATCAGCATTTCAGTAACTCCACCAGTCATATCCACTAGAGCCTCGTGGGGATATCCCATATTCAGAGCAGGAAAACCCCCCTTTAACCTACAGAGGCGCACACACACATCCACATTAAAGTTAAACTACATTAACCTGCCGTCTGAGTTTTACTCAAAGCACTTCATTGTTTATTCATCATCGAATCAAAGGTTAAGCAATGTGTGATTCTGGAATGCGAATCAATATTTATATTGTAATGTTTATATTGTAATGCTGTTTCAATGTAGTTTCAACATAGTTTCTACATTGTTAGTGATTTAGTAACTCTGGTGTTTTGGGAATCAGCATTGTGACTGGAAGATTGCTGGTGCAATTCCCTGAACTGGCAGGACATGACTGAATTGCCAGGTGCTGTGGATAGGGCTGCCCACTGCTCTGGGCAGGTGTGCTCACTGTCTCCTAATGTATATATTAACCAGTGTTTATGTGTGTGTTTTACTGTGTGAATGAATAAAGTGAGGAGGAATTCCCTTGTGCGCAAGCTCAGTGGTTCTATATTCCCGTTTACATTCTTTTTTTCAAATGCCACACTATTTTGTTAACCTTTTCAGTTCATTTATCACACTCATTTATCCATTTATTATTTTTTAATGTTAAAGCATTAACAGATATTATTTTATTCAGTTGCGCCAGCCGGGTAGCTTAGCTTGCACATTTGTTTACTCACTTTTCTCAGGTAGCAGAACACTGTACAGCTGTTTACTGTAAGTCTGTACTGATTGTTGGGTAGTTTGAATAAATCACATTCATTCAAATTTGTTTCATTCGTTTTAAGTGGTCTGTTAATTAGGTTAACTTTCGCCTAGCTGGTGAAGAACAATTAGCAAGTAATCCAGCTCGGAAAACGGATAAAATTCCAACTGAATTAAATACAAGTTCAAGTGCATGTTTACTGCTCTGTCCACATGTACATGCTCAACCTGCATGCAGACTGATCAGAGAGAATGGGTGGGGCTAATGACATCACTGACCCAGCAATTGGGTTATATAGGGAAATGAGCAGGGAGGGGCTTTTTACTCAATTTGTTTTGCTCACACAGTACTGAAATTTCAGGAAAAACATCATAGGCTCAAAGTGGCTCAGCAGTCTAATGCACCATGATTATGATCTGAGGATTGCAGTTTCGAAATTCTGGGTCATGTTGCTTGCTTGCGTACAAAAATACCAAAGGATATTCAGGTTGTTTTTCTATTCCTATTGTTTTTCTTCTGTCAAGTATTTTGAAGAACTTATTTATTTTTTTATAAATATCTCTGTCAAACTAGTCATTACAAATAACTTCTCAAAATTCTTCAACTCAAAATACTCTGGAAGATGAATGTCCTACAGAATTTCTGACAAGTGTTTTATAGTCCTTATAATAAAAAAACATAAACATTATAGGCACTATTAAATTTCAAAACATTGTCAAATTCATACAAATTTGTATATTCTCTTAATTTTAACATCAAATAAAAACAAATTGGCATACCCTAGGATCACTAAATCACTAATTTTACTCAAATTCATCCAGATGTTGTTGTGGAGTAAAACGACAGATGGTGACAGTTGTGTGAGGAACAGAGTGTGTGGTGTAAGAACATGAAATTAGAGTTGAGAGTGTCTCACGGCCAACGTGTGACAGTTGGTGGCTTTAGCACAGTGCTCTACTAGCAGTGTAACACTTTGTATTGTGATTGTATTGTGAATTTTTTTAATCTTAGTTTGATACAAATGATTGTTCATTTTCTTACATCATGAGGCCCATGTACCTTTCTGTGGTAGTGTTAGATAAGCTGATACACAGCACATCTCTATAGGTGTCCTCCATAATTGTGTTCTTGCAAGTTCATTCTTGCAAGGTCCATGCCTCATGTTCTTGACTTACTTGGCGTATGCTTTCTCCAGCAAGGGGCTCCAAAACTCATTGCTCTGACTAGAGTGCATGTAGAGTAACTGACCATTTTGAGTGGGCAAACGGTCATCCACCTTAACATCCACCCACTGGCCATACTGCCAGAACTACAGAGAGAGAAACGATCAGTTAATAAAAACAATTCTGCCTAATGAAATTGATTCAGTTCAATATGAGCAAGTCTGTTCAATATAGATGATTCATTTCAATACAAATTAAACATGTTTGATTTAGAGTACTGTTTCAGACTGACCCGGAACGAGAAGCAGCCAGTGTATCCCTGCTGAAAGCTCTGCT
Source organism: Acestrorhynchus altus (assembly GCA_034509495.1). Lineage (NCBI taxonomy): Eukaryota > Metazoa > Chordata > Actinopteri > Characiformes > Acestrorhynchidae > Acestrorhynchus > Acestrorhynchus altus. The sequence goes on from CM067502.1 coordinate 19,961,239, forward strand.
TTATTGGCACCACGCGATTCAGCAAAGCAGGACGCATAGACACCGATGCCAAAGCAGACAGGAACCAGCAATCATCTAACAAATAGACACACAGACCTTAAGTGGTCCAACAGTAACATTCTGACAACTGTGGCCACCAATTTAAAGAGGAATGGAAAATTTCAACAAGAAGCCAACTTAAAGTGGATCAAGTGTATGACTTAAAGTGGATTTGAAAATTACATTATTATTATTATTATTATTATTATTATTATTATTATTATTATTATTATTATTATTATTATTATTAATAGTAGTAGTAGTAGTATTTGTATTATTGTATCATTAGTATTACTCAGGACTCCTTGACAGACATCCATCCGTGTGGCTCCATCCACTATGAACTGTGGGAAAGTGCAGAGCTCCTGAGGAGACACACACAAACACACAGCTTTGAAATGACCCAACAGAGTTGTCTGTCTGTCTGTTCATCCATCCATTCATCCATCCATCCATGCATCCATCCATCCCGTGTTACTGAGTGCTTATTCAGTGTGCACATAACTGTCATACTGACCCACACTACTGAAACATAAAATGATGTGGAAGCTTCAGCAGACCACACCCACCTGAGGATTTAATTCATTTAAAAAAGAAATAATTTTGTCCTGTCTATCTGTCTTCCTTTCTGTCTGTCTGTGTTCATGCTGAGTAGCTGTCACCCTCAGGCGCTGCTCTGGCAGCTGTTAACCACATGCATGTCCAAACAGCCTCAACGTCTCTCTAAGTTACCCAAAAAAAAATAATTACGCTAAAGACACATTCCAGTAGGCAAGTTAATCAATTCATTGTAGATATGATACAGAACAATTCATTGTACATACTGTATAATAATAATGGTTAATGAATAATCCATAGTGGATACTAAATTAAATAATTGTAGATACTGAATAATATATAATGGATACTGAATAATCCATAGTAGTACAGACTGGATATGGAATAATTATTTGTAGATACTGAAAAATTCATAACTCATAAAAGACACTAAATTATCCATAGTGAATAATGCATAGTATATACTGAATAATACATAATGGATACTGAATAATCCATAGTACATACACAATAATCCATAGTAGTTACTGAATAATTCATTGTAGATACTAAATAATTCATAATGGATACTGGACTATCAATCATGGACACTGAATAATCTATAGTGGACACTGAATAATCCATAGTAGATACAAACTAATTAGTGGGTACTGAATAATTCATAGCAAATGATTCACACAGAATAAATAATTGTAGATAATGAATAATCCATAGTATATAATGAAAAATCCATAGCGGATACTGAATAATTAATTGCAGATACTGAATAATTCATAATGGATACTGAATAATTCATAATAGATACTGAATAATTCAATGTAGTGTATAAAAATAATGCATCGTAGATACTAAAACATTCATAGTAGATATGGATAAACCATAGCAGATCATGAATAATTCATAAATAGATAACAAATCATTCCAAGTGGACAGTGTATCTAGGATTCTGGATAGTTTGTGTGTGTGTGTGTGATAACCTTAGGTCGTTTCCATTCTACAGCAGGTTTGATCTGAAGGTTTAGAGGAAAAGAGAAATCCTCAAACAGCCGTGGAGTCGCAGGATAGAGAAAGTCCAATTTACTCTTACTCTGCTGCATCTTGTACTGTTCCGTTACTCCTGCAGAACATTCAGATGGCAATTAATCTAAATTTTCACATATTAAAACATTTATTCATTAATTAACCTTTAAAAACCTAAAGGCATGTTTGTCAAAACACCCTTTAGTTCCGGTTCCTCAAACATCAGTTACATACTGGTTTCAGACATTACTGAATTGTTGGTGAATATTCAGCAGCTACTGAATAATATATTTTAATATTTGAATTAAAAAATAACCCCAGAACTTAATGAACTAAAATTTTGTTTGACTGAACTTCAAATAATGATTAAATGAATGAACCACCAATTGGAACTATTGCACTATTATTATTGTACTTGAATCTTAAGGAAGTCGGGTTGTTTTCCTTTCTAAATTGTACCTTGTTCAAAAGTTTGTTTACAAGCTATAATTTCAGTTCTCAGAGTAAATCCAATATAAAAGTCCCTGCAATGAAAATAAAAACATCTCCAATAAGAGTCATTAGGATAACATTGGCAGAGATATCCAAAACAGAGTTGGTTACTCACCTGCACTTACTGTATGTAGAGACTTCCAGTGTATTCAGACTAAAGTCTTCCTACTTCTGTCTGTTGCTGTTTCCCCAGCCACGCCCCTCTACCTGGCACCAGGTAAAGACACCTGTAGGCCAAAAGAAATTAAGCTCAAGGTGCAGTTTACATTTCCACCCCCACAGACTCTTCTGTATAACAACATACTTTCTGTAGAAAACTAAAGTCATTGCTGGGAATGTGGTTACAAACAATAAAACAAACAAACAAAATGGGCTTTCCTAATTCAGTGCAAAAACCACTTTCACATTTTAAAAAATTCAAGTGTCAAATTTCATTTTAAAGTGCTAAGAGAGAAGTTCTGCTCTGTTCCAACTAAACCTGGACGTGTCACGTCATGCTACAGTTAGGCAACACAAACACAGCACAGGTGAGTTCCAGAGAAGATTCTACTGATAGCTGGCCTCAGATGGTGTTGCAGGTCAAAACATACACGATATGCTTGTGATACCCCTTCTATTCAGTCAATTACCCATTACAACACTAGACCAGTTTTGTGGGATGTTTTCATACTTTGACATATTTTTTTGACAGAAAAAATCTAAAAAGTATTTATAGGAGACAGTCAAACATGCTAGATTTTGTTATTGACAGGAGAACCTTGACTAATTTGTCTTAATCTGAGGTTTTTATTTATTTATTTTATTTTTGCTTATAATGACAAAATATACTTAACATCCTGATGGAAATCCTGAAATTGAAGAGTTATTTGTAATGATTTGATTGACAGTACTCCAAACAAAATAAAAAAAAAAACCCTAAATGTCTTTTATTAATTTTGCTAATTATGTATCAGTATTATCCCCTAATCAGGGCTTCCATCCATAGCTCCACCCCTCCTCACTGATCAGTCAGAGTCTGCATGTAGATTGAGCATATATGTGGACAAAGCAGTAAACATGCACTAAAAGGGTACTTTCTTAAACTGGGACTTGATTCAGTTGGAAACAAATGAATCTTAGCTGTTTTCTGAGTTGGATTAGTTGCTGATAATTCATCACACAATGGTGCAACAAGGTTCAACAGGGTCTTATAGTCTTGTAGTTTGGATTAATAAAGCCCCCCATAATTAATAAAGGCCCCCAGCTCTGGAACAGCCTTCCTCCTACTGTTCGGGACTCAGACACACTCTCCATCTTTAAATCACGCCTGAAAACATTTCTCTTTACGCAGGCTTTTCATTAACACTTCTAAGGGGGCACTAACCTTTCTCCTTCTCTCCTCCCCACCCCCATGTCCTGAGCTGCCCCGGACGCCTGCGGATACCGGTCCACTCATCCACTTCCTACTACCAACTTCCAGACCCGACTATGCCACCTGCGTGGATCTCATTATTCATTAATTCATACCTGTATCATTACTACTTGCCAAACTGTATTTATCCTCCCTCCCTCCACCTCCATTTTTATTTTAATTTTCACATTTCCTTTCCATTTTCCATCCCAATGTATTGTGCCATTGTTATGTGCTTTCCAGTGTCAACCAGAGGAGGATGGGTTCCTCTCTTGAGCCTTGGTTCCTCTCAAGGTTTCTTCCTCCTAAACTGAGGGAGTTCTTCCTTGTTTGCCTACTGGCTGCTCATTTGAGGTTCGGACCCGGATCCTTGTAAAGCTGCTTTGTGACTACAACTTCCTGTTGTCAAAAGCGCTATATAAATAAAATTTGATTGATTGATTAATGCATCCTTCCCACAAGCAGCTCTTAAATAGAATGTCTCAAATGACCATGTCCATTATCAAAAACAGTGACAGCACATTTTTTTCAAAAGCATTTATTTATTTAAACTGAGAAAAGAATATTTTATTTATTGTATTTGTTCAGTTCAGTCCAGTTTAGTGTCAAAATTTGCAAAAATACAGACCTTCTCTTAGGGACATTTTCTCCAAGTGGACCATACTGAACTTTAAATAAATACCCCTGAATAATGTCCAATGTCAAACCAAAGACATAACCTGTGCTGGTCAATACCGACACTTAACTAGCTTCACCAGTTTGAGCAGGCATGGTAGTAAATGCAACAAACATGCTCATTATTACAAAGTTATATTTTAATTATATTTCATCTGGACTTGTTTAGTTTCTTTAAAAACTGATGGATATTGTGGTAGGCATACAGGAAAGGTGATGACATTTCCACATAAGCTACTGTGCACCACCACTTCAGAATGCTAAATCTTTCTGAAGCCCTTTCCTAATGATGACTGAACAAGTCATAGCCCTAACAACCTGTTTAAAGTCTGAGATGACACAACCGGCTGTCTCCAACTCAAAGATATTCACAGTGGCATGCAAAAGTCTGAGCACCTTTGGTCTCAGAATATCTGCAAAACAGAAACCAGTTCCAAACAGCTGCCTTGACAAACAGTCTGGAACATCTCCCATATGTACATAAAATCATACCAGTGCAAAGGTTTGTGCCCCTGTCGTGTTGATTTTCCAAGCAGAAACAGAAACATTGGTTCATATGAAGTGTGTTTATTGTAAATCTGTAGCTGAACAGCAGAGCAGAACACAGTTTAAAATAAAAGTGTGAGTTGTGAAAAATGTCCTCAGAGTGCTCTGGCTGGAACAATGTTTGTATCAAACGTCTAGTCCCACAGTGGTCAGTATGTTTACAAGTGTGTATGTCTGTGTGTTTTGATGAGTGTGAAACTTCACTGTGATGTAGACATAATACTGGACACACCTGGAGAGACAAAAAGAGAATATGATTGTGAACACAGGAAGATCTGAATGTTTAGTTCAACCATCTGACTTACAGATAGGCCTTGGCAATCAAACACTTGGCATTCGGGACCTCTAACCATAATCTTGTCCATAATGGTTTTTTAATTTTTTGTAGATTCAATAACCATAAACAATTCATGTGTGTGTTTAAAATGTAATTAAATATGTGCTCAGTTGAACTAATTTCACAGCTTTTATACTAGCGCATATTTATATTAGACCATTAGTAGCTCATTTCTGGGAACCAGTACCAGCTCAGGCACTTTATGAGTGTAAAAGTGGCACCTGTAATCTAACACTGTACTACAATGTTCTCCACTCTACAAGGACAGATTAATATAATCGCATACTCTCGAAGTCGATCTTTTCTACGATGTTCTTGGGTTTGACGCTCTCTTCTTGATTGTAAATGAAGATCTGACCTTCTTCATTCTCCACCCAGCCATACTTATTCATCCACACCTTCACCTGTGTGTCTACAGAGAGAAGGAGAAAAAGAGTACATATAAGGTGGGCAATATGAGGAGAATTAATCATGAGTGAATGCATGTTTCATTAGAAGCTGCCGTTTAAGGTTGAGCTGCACATGCAGAACCTGGGGTTTTTGACAGTGGGCACTGAGAGGGCAATTACAGCAATACACCAGTACTGTCACTACAGTTGCACTGTAGCCTTTGTTTTACACTGTGAACTCCAGGAAATATCCATAAAATCAGGTCCAGGCATTATCCGAAGTGGTCCTTTCACACGTGACCTCCATATCAGATATGTCACCAAGTGATTTAGAAAAGGGCATAGTATGACCCTCTGAATTCTCTGGAAATTTCCTGATCTATTCACACATGGATTCCATTGAACATCACCCAGACTTATATATTGGGATTTGATTTTTTTTTTGGTCCATATTACCCAGCCCTAGTTGCTGGTAGGGTAAAGTTGGGGTAATGTTAGGTACAACTGCTCCAGACATTTGCAAACCACACATACAGCTCCCATATTTTTACATTCTTTGTAAAAATAAATACATAATAATATTAGTATTATTATTGTGATTATTATTAACAATACTGTGACTTTAACCAAGCTGTATGATATGAATAATGTGAGTGATTCTTACCCAGCGGGTCTCCCAGCATCTCAGCCAGCAAGCGATGCTCGATGGTCTGATAGGTGATTCCAACAACATGGCAGATAACTGCACATACAGAAAGAGTTCACTGATACAGTGTAAAGACAATCAAAACAAATATCACTACAGTGAGAACAAAACTTCACACTTTCAGAATGTAAGAGTTTTACTGGAAGTCATTCCAGACTGTTCTCAAAAACTATGAGAGCTTATGAAGTGTAGTAGAAATAATATTTAGTAAACACACATTTCCTAACAGAGTCCTCAAACCCCACGATTCCATCAATCAGCTCCCGGTTCTCCTCCAGACTTGTCTGAAACACACACACACACACACACACACACACACACACACGTATGAGGGGTGAAAGGGCAGAACTGTGCCACTGGCTGGCATTGTAAACATTTTGAATCCATATTAATTTCTCCATATCTCTTCCATTTTTAAAATCACTTTAATCAAGGCATCGCAAATCTAATACCGCCAGAAGTTTGTTACCAGTGTGCAGACAAACCACACTAGAAGCCCTAAGGGGTCTGGTGTGGGACCTCAGTGGAGACTGAAGAAAATGAATTGTTAAATAAGTGCTAGACAGCTTACATTACACTATTTAAAAATGGGTCTTTAAGAATAAAAGTGGTTCTACGCAACTTAAACATTTGGAGCCTTGAATCATTGACATCATCATCAAGGATCTTATTTAACTTTAGAAACAGTGGAAGATGCTTTATACAATATCTCTGCATTAAATAGCCCAGGTGAATGTTTAAGTACACCCTTGCCAAAATGACCCCACTTTAATGTAGTGGTCGCATGGTAGTGGCCATCTTCAAATAACACAATGTGACCAAACTCTGCCTTGCCCAAACAGCACCCCCTACCTTAGCTTACAGCAGCCTTTAATATGACTTAGAACAGCATCTGTGATGCTAGGGGGGACTATGACAACAGAAACTGAGTGTGTCAGGCTGTAATGGTCATACCCAGAAGCTCTGGAAGTGGCAGGTCTCCAGCAGGTTTCCGAGGTAAAGGATCTGCCTGATTGGTCGTTCCTCTTGCTGCGACACAGTAGTCAAAGAAACTCAACCAGAAGAGAAACACAGACATATAGATGGACAAACAGCCCAATGTACAGACAGCTACTCCTTTTCTGATAAAGATGCCTTATAGTTAATTTTTCTAGTGTGATATGCAAATAGCAAATCATTGTTCAAACCATCCATCACCCTCATTGCAACATTCTAGCTACTACCTGGGTCACCACAGAAGTTCCTTATCAACAGCCATGGCAAGTACACAGCAACCATATGGGATAATATAGCAATTATAGGACCACACTGGTTGACGAGCATAACCAGCAAGACCAAGCTTAGATGCTCCGAGTGGCTCAGGCATACTAGCACAATAAACTTAGGATCACTGGTTTTAGTCCCAGATTATGTTGCGTGCCATCAGTGGTTGTACACTCTATGAGTGGATAGATGCCAATCTCCCCACATTACTTGTGCAATACTGGCTGGCACAAGCATCTGTTAGTCGTTGTGACAGCCAGTGCTTGGTTGCCAGTGCGTTGGCTGCCCAAAAATAATGCAATGGCAGTAATTTGCAAAAAGGTGTGAGTTGGCTTCATGTCTTCACCATGCTAGTTGCAAGAGATTTGTATGCGATTGAGGCAAGTCCCATCATGTAATTGGCTATTCTTTAATTAAAAACGCATAAGCAAACTTGCATAAATGCATGACCAGCAAGACCAGTCTGACCAAAAATAAAATGCAACCTTCACTACCCTGTTCAATAGCTGGTTAATTAGTTTACAACAAGAGGACGTTTAATTTCATAGATAGTCGACCACCTCGACTACCAAAGACAAGCTTAGACCATCTGAAACCAAGTCCAGTATAATAAACCAAGCTAAAGAGGGGTTAACCCTCTCTAACTTGACATCTGTATTAATTTCTGAAGCACATTAGCTTTCATTTAAAAAATACAACATTTTTAATTAAAACAGTGTCTGGCTGTAATGTAACTTCACACTCTTAATGTTTTGGTTTTAAACAAGTACCAAAAGGATACGTGTGGTTGGTCAATCATACACTTGCATAGTGTGAAGTCTGTGTGAGGAAGGTTGGTCAAAGCTTTCAGCAGGATCTGCGCCGTCACGCTGGTCTGAAAGTAAGCAGGGTTGAACTGGTACCTGCAGAGAGAGAGAGAGAGAGAGAGAGAGAGAGAGAGAGAGAGAGAGAGAGAGAGGGAGTGTTGAAAACTTGTGTTCTAAAAAAGGCTCAGAACTGTTGGCATGGCAGGGTCCTGGTGTTGGTTGAAAATTTTACTTACAGTTTGAGCACAGCAAGGTTCGCCTCTAGGTCATACGCATTCTCCCTTGCCTGCGTCTCCACATATCGTTCCAGTGTGGCCAAGTTCTCTGGATTATACCTTAATAAAAGAGTCAAAAAAAGTTTCAATTATTCAACTCCAGCTCTTCGTCACCAGCAGAAGCTGATGCATTTACAATGTTTAGGACGGAATGGAAAATTCAAACAAAAAAAGTGCCGTCATGAATGAAATCAAGAATGGTTGTGCATCTTAAGTGGTTCCCACTTCCAGGCAGGTGCTAAGCTGTTACTACACAGTTGGTATGGTATTGAAGATAGGTGCTAAGGTGTAGGCAAGTGGTTGTCATGATGTTACTTCTGTGTGGTTGCCATAGTAGTTCAGGTGGTTGCTAAGATGTTGCTAAGGTACCACAATAAAACTGATGCACCATTTAAGGTGGAAAAGAAATCCACCTATAGACAATCAGCTAAAGATATATCCTCCATGTACACTAATTATATGTCTCTACCTTTTCCAATGACAGCCCCCTGGCTCAGTCTGACAAAAGGCTTGAGCTCCCTGGTCACCCATCTGAGAGGGACTTCAGCTCTTCTGCCACCCCTTCACTCAGGTTACCCACCCTCCATCTACAGGATTTAAATTGTCTCCCACCCTGCCCTGGCCTGTTTGCCCACCTGCCATCACTGACTACAGTGTACGTGGACCCTAATTATCTGCTACATTTCTGTGAATCTGCTCTGTGAGATCAGTCTTTACAATAAAAATATGCAGTACAAACACATTTTGATTTAACTTTGGGGTTTGGATTGTATTTCAATGTAAAACATGATTTTATGGCAAGAGCAATGGTTTTACTACTTACATATGTAAACACAGTAGAGCCTAATGTATGTTTATTAAGCCTTTAGCTGTTAAACACATTTATAACAGTTAAATGACAATGAACAACATCTTTAACAATAACACTGTAAATTATGACATTAACAAGCCATAAAAACACACAGCCGAAAAACAAGAACGGCTGAGGCTTCCCTGGTCTCCATTCGGAGGCGTTTGAAGTTAGAACTACAGGCCAGTGAACGCACTGCTCTTTCTAACCTGTTTTTCACCTTTTTGTTATTTGTTGTTCATTTGTTTACCTGTCTATTCCTCGTAGTAGCTTCCCCACATTCGCTCTCATCTGCTCAAATGCCATGACGCTCGGCGGCTCCCCTCTCGGCAAAGCCTACAGCACCGCTTATACGCGGATTAAAAACTTTGGTTTGTTTCTTTATTTCTATTTTATTTTTATTCTTTTGTCGCACGCGGCCGCTCACTGCAGTTCACCCGCCGGAAAAGGAAGCGCAGAAAGCCGGGACAAATTAAAAGCCGGATTTACCAACTAAAACACGAATTAATATAAATAAACAAATAAATAAAAAATAAAAACAAACTATTTTAGCCATAACTAATGCTATTAATGTCACTCAAACGTCCCTTGAATAAATGACTAAAAAGACACCGGACTTTTATGGCGAGTGCGACGCATCCCGGAAACTGTTATACGCAAATAAACAAATAAATGTCTAAAACTAATAAACAAAACTATAATACGGGTGATTTTTAAAATGTTTTAAATCAGTAAATCAGAATAAATTAGTTTAGGAAAATGAAGAGTCCAGAATGAAACTATTACACACTTTTATCTTGTTTATATATTCATTATAATAGAAATGATAAAACTAAACATGTTGGGATCAATATTTCCTCACATTAATTGTTGCTGTAATGTATGTATATATCATTATAAGCCGAATCCAAATTGAACGAATAATCAAATATTATTGTCAGTCTAGTGTGTATTGTGTATCGGTCAAGTATTGTCTGACTTTCTTTTACATGCACATCATTCATGATATAAAATGTTATATAAATATGCTTATTTTATATATGTTTATATGTTGCATATTAACATATATTTTATGTTTGATTCTAACTGCCATTCAGATTTACTGCAGTTTCAGAATTAAAAAAAGAATCTAAAATACATGTTTTACAAAATCATAGCTGTTATTTTTTCATAGTGCAACAGGAAACTGTAAATGTGTTCAAGTGTTTACATTTGGTGGCAAATGTTTTTTTGTTTTTTTTCACATTTCTTGACTAATTACAGAAAATCAAATCAACATATGACAGCTAAAACTGGGAGCAAGCAAACACAGACTGGACACCATAGATAAGGAAAAACATGTTTATTTTTCCTTTTCATAAATTCTGAAAACACAAAGATATGCTTTTATACTTCTGTTAAAAAAAATGTAGAAAAACCTGAGCAGTCACCTACAAATGACACCCGGATTCATGAAAATGGGATAATAAAAATTAAAGGAAACTGTTGTAAATGTTCCACAAATGTTTATATTCTTGTTGCTGAAAACAGTGATTTGCCAATGTTGGGGAAATAACTATTAATTCTTCCTGACTTTGGAGACGGGGGAACAGTCTAAGTGGAAACACTTCAAACGTGAATACAAATCATGTACGATCACACTAGTAAAGATAAAAAACAATAATATAAAAGCACTCAATAATAACAAAGACACAAACAGGTTTACAGAGGAAGAGAGTGTGCTTCAGGAAATTTACACGAATCCAGTGATGAGTGAGACCCCCTAAAGAGGATGGTCCAGATACCAAAGGAGCCCTGAAACCCTTTTAACCACAATTTAAATATTATTTAACCTAACAATTTGTTTGCCTACAGCTATGATCTGCAAATCTGGACAATTTAGCCAATCAGGAGAATAAAGGATTAACAGTGTACCAAGTTCTCTTATTACAAACAAACCAAACTGTAACCTGAATTAGGGCTGCACAATACATTGTTTGTGAAATATTATTGTGAAATTAACTTGTTTTATCAATATCCAAATGAGCCTCTAACCAATCACAGAGCTGTGACCATCCTGTCCAATCACAGCTCCAGATGAGTCTCTATGTGTTCATGTGATTATTCTGATTAAATAATGCAGACCGCAATGTCCCTGATTCACCTATGTGTTTTAATATTACAGAGCAGTGTGTTGGAGGTGCTGATGGACTCCAGACAGGGTTTTAATTTAATTTAATGCAAATTAGTCTCAAATAAACTGCTCTGAACTCTGATTCCCTTCTGCTTTATAGCTGCTGTGAAAACCTCTCCTGGTCTACATTAACCCACAGTTCTAACCCCACAGTTCTATCCCCCATATTTAAGGGTGCAAACTGATCTAACCCCACTTCTGCACACATCTGATCGCTACGAGTTTCAAAGCAAAAGAGAACACAAACAGGCACACACAGAAACACGCTTTCGTCATGATGATCCACACTTAGAGAAGGAAAGACAGGTGTAGAGGAGGAAGAAGAGATGCTGTGTGCGGGTTGGGCAGCTTTAGGCACGCTCTCCGCGGATCCGGCGGGCCAGCTGGATGTCTTTGGGCATGATGGTGACACGCTTGGCGTGAATGGCACACAGGTTAGTGTCCTCAAACAGACCCACCAGGTATGCCTCACTGGCCTCCTGTGAACCCAGAGAGAGTGTGAGAGAAAGAGAGAGAGAGAGAGAGAGAGAGAGAGAGAGAGAGAGAGAGAGAGAGAATTTAACACTGATATTCACAAATGGATTTGCACACTGTTACACTACAGTACTCAGTAACATTCCACCCATCAATAATTTTATTCATCCCTCTCTCTACCCGTCTGTCCAGCTATCTGTTTATATATTTAACTATCCATTACTTTATACATCTAACTACCTATATCTATCAATCTTTATCTATCTGTACCCATTTATGCATCACTGCATGTATATGCATGTATATCCATGTCTGTGTGTCTATGTATCTGTCTGTCCCTCTATTCATCAATCCATCTTGAACCACACTGACCTGCAGGGCTCCAATGGCTGCACTCTGGAATCGCAGGTCCGTCTTGAAGTCCTGGGCGATTTCCCTGACCAGACGCTGGAACGGCAGTTTCCGGATCAGCAGCTCAGTCGACTTCTGATACCGACGGATCTCACGCAGAGCCACTGTACCCGGCCTGCAAAACACTACAACTTTAAAAACGGTCTAAGCAGTCATTCTGATGTCCCACTTTAACCTCATACAGCACACTCAGTCCATTTCTTACAGTAATAGTATGTTAAACCCTGTGCTCTTTCTCACCTGTAGCGATGGGGCTTCTTCACACCTCCAGTAGAGGGTGCACTCTTACGGGCAGCTTTAGTGGCAAGCTGTTTACGAGGGGCTTTTCCTCCTGTAGACTTACGGGCAGTCTGTTTGGTACGGGCCATAGCTGCTCCAAATCAACTGAAAGGGGAGAAAAATGAAAATCTGTGAAAACAGTGGATTTAGATTTGATGGTGACTCATATTTAGAATTACAGTGATGGGTGAACAGAACTGAACCCTGTGGTCTTGAGTGTAGGACCAGTGTTTCCCAAAGCAGCATCAAACTGTCCCTCAATAGGTCAATAAGTAGAAACTGCCCCACCGTGTGGATTTAGAGAGAATTACACATGGGTGCCACATTACTGTAACAATGGGTTTAAAACATAAAAATATTAATAATTAAATTCAATTTGGCCTCTATTAAATGTATACTATTTAAATCCTTAATATTGTGATATTTTGCGTATAATTTATTTCAAGGTAAACTAAAGCCACCTCAAAAAGGAGTTTTGAACAGCTGTCTAATGTTAAGTCAACATTAAAACAATTTCTCCCAAAATACCAATAACAAATATACTAAAGCATTACTTTAAGTCTGTGAGGGGGTTCATTTGGCAAATTTCGTAGGTCCCGTTTCGAGCAGCCAATCAGCTCACTCTTTTCACCATTCTAACCGATCGCAACAGCAAAAGGCGGGACATGTGGGCTCGCGGTCGAAACCCGCGGCTGTAATTGGTCTATTTAATGCAAACCCCGCCTCTTTCCAAGAGTGACATAATGGCTACTGAGGACACTGCGGGAAGAGAGAAAATAGCAGTTGGAAGAAGAGGCAAATTAAACGACCCTTTCTACCAAAACGCGACTTTGTCTTTAGACGCGGAGAGCCGGAGGAGGTGTTGTGTGGTTTAGGCAGCGCGCGGAGGCCGGGTGGGGTGTGAACGGCAGCGTAAACGGGTGTTATTGAAGGAAGACGGAGCTTCGCCGAAACACAGCCCCACAGACGAGCGCTAGCAGTTAGCTGCTCTGAACGCGACGCAGCGCTGACCGTCTCTCATTTTCCCGCTTTACTTTTCTCCGCGTTTTAAGTGCAATTCGTCATTATTAAAGACAAATACATGTCTCTACGTGCGCGGAAGCTGTTATTTATGCTCATTTACACATTTACGTCGACAAACTTCAAACTCACCTTGCGATTTTATTCGGCAAATGTAGAGACGTTAAAACCGCCTGAATCTTGATTTTGGGTCTTTGACGATTTATTTTGTTTTGCACCTGTTTAGGAGCATGTCCCGCCCTCCTGCCCCTGGATTGGTTACGCATTTCGAACGAGTGATTGGTTCCCGTTTTTGTCGGGGTAGGTCAGTAGCCAATGATAATGCGGGACGGCGGTGTATCCAGCCAATCACAGTGCAGCAGAGGCGGGCTCTGCCCGAATACGGGTGTGAGAACAATATCGAGCTGGTTGGGGAACAAAAACAGTGCCGCTGAAATGGCTGCCCTCCGCCATTTTGTCTGATACAAACATTCAGACTTAACGAGTTTAAACAGATAAAACACCAGATTTTTCTTTTCTAACATTAACTTTAAAAAGTGTACAAAGCCTATTTGCTTTGGTGCTCATTTGTTGTGTTTTCATAGTTATTGGGTGAAACCAGTTCAGAAAAGTGTGAAAGTGGAAAAAATAAATACATTAGGTGGTAAATACTGTTAAGTGGAAGACTCAGTGTGAGCATGTATGGTCAGGAACCCACTAGTAAATAAAATAAGAATACAGTGAGTAACTTAAGCTGGGTTTTCTGAAAGCGTCCAGTATGATTCACATTAAATGTTTGTGAGCATTAATCAACTCTCTACCAGTTCAGATAATCTTATCACAGCCTGGTTTTCCAAAAGACATCTTTGTGTTCATCTGTACTAGGAGAGAAGGTGTGGTGTGTGTTCAGAAACTGTTGTAAACAACCCACAGTTAATTCCCACCTTTAACACTACCATGGTCTCCTTGTCTCATCCTGCATTAAGAGTACATTTGCGTAAATTTTATTTAAACAGTTTCAGAGGTATCGAGTAGCAAGACCTACATTAGCGTATCTGATCATGTGTGCAAAGTCTCAACTCAAAAAGGGAGCACTGCCTTGAAGGCACAACAAAATAATTGGTTAATGCGATAATAAATAACCAGTAGGCATATCTTTAGGGACAAAATATATTTAAAGCATTTCTTAGGTACTGAGTACTAAGAAGTGTGGTTTCAATCAAATCAAACAGGTGTAATGGTGAGTGAAAAACCTAGGTGCAGGTCCCTTGCTGTAGTAAAAGGTTCTGAGCTCAGAAGGCTTCAGAACAAACATTATTGGTTTCCAAGAATAAATTAAAATAAGTTGTTAGAGCTTGCTTCTCAAAGCTTTATATGTACAGGGAAGGTGTGCAATTCGCTTGGATTCTTTTTATATGGTGTTGGTTTCTCAAAAAAAGGCATGGGAAATTTGTGAGCTAGACTCTAAACCTGCATTTTCTATGGTTGCTTGCTTGGCTAGCTTTACA
Organism: Acestrorhynchus altus; assembly: GCA_034509495.1. Classification (NCBI taxonomy): domain Eukaryota; kingdom Metazoa; phylum Chordata; class Actinopteri; order Characiformes; family Acestrorhynchidae; genus Acestrorhynchus; species Acestrorhynchus altus. The sequence goes on from CM067502.1 coordinate 19,976,429, forward strand.
GATGCATTTACATTATTTGAAAATGTCATGATGTGTCTGTGCTGGCTATGCAGTAGAAGAAAGATTGGATAGAACCTGTGAAATGCTGCCTTCAGTGCATATTAAAGATCTTAAAAAAAAAAATCTCAAACTGAATCTGATCTTTTGTGCTAATCATCCACATATACAGCTTTGAGGAAAAAGCTCTGCCTACTGGCTATTTTAATTGGTTTGTCTTTGAACCAGTTGTGTTTGTTCTGCCTCCAGAACCGTTTTGAGTAGTGCACACAAGCAGTTGTGCTTTAGATTCTGTTCTCTGTTTAGATGCTAGGGCATCAAAAAATAAAACCATTCCAAAGGGAGAGGTAAAATACTCTACGAGTGAACCAACACAACACAATCAATTTATAGCCAGAGAAGAGAATTAGGAGATATATGTTAATGACTGAAATGGAGCTTAGGGAAAAAGTCCTCACAAACTCATAAACTGGATTGAACTTGGCAGCACTGAAAAAAGCGCAAACAGAACACAACTATTGCACTTTTAATACTACTTCATTTTGTTTAATGGAGTAAAAATGTCCCTTCAATTGAGTAAAAATGCCATGAACATGTAGAATCACTGATTTTATTATGGTGCTGACATCATGTAGTATGTTCAGTAGATGTATGGGATGAGTTTATATGGAACTCTGCGGCAATATTCCCTCCATGCCTCTCCGTGTTTCTTCAGACAGGATGCCTCAATTTCCCCACTCCTCTTCCTCAGCAGGTTCAAGCACTGCAGCCCAGGTAGATATGGCAGCAGGCTGGAGAAACCTGTACAAAACAACTGAGTTACATTATTGGCCGGGGTTCACTTCACAAAGCACCAGATCTTATTTAACTGTAAAGTACAGCCTGTCCACTTAAACATGACATTTTCCAAGTCCTATTTTTTGCTGAATTTAACAACTTGAAACCAAATACAACAACATATATAAAATGTGCCACAAACTATGCCTTTTAATTATTTCCATTTTGTTAAAATTCAGTGAACAAAAAGAAGTGTCAATATATTATACACATACACTACATATCCAGATTTTTATGGACTATGCATTCTACTCGATGCATTCAACTACTTTGTGCAAATGCACACAAAGCCTGTCTAGTTGCTATAGGATATATTGCCAATAAATAGGACTCTGGAGCACACAAATATGAACTTACTGGCACCATGCCTAATGCCAAGTGGGGACTATAGGGTTATAAAGCTCCACCTCCAGCAATGAGCTTTGGATCAGTAGAACTGTGTTCTGTAGATTGATGGTGTTCCATCCAATACTTTTGCAATAATATGAGGTTCAGGTGGGGTGGTAAATAACATCCTGACCTCACTAACACTGCAATGAAATCCTCAAAGCAATGCTCCAAAATCTAGCAGCAAGCCTTCCTCTGACAGTAGATATGGTTACTCCAACATAAGTAGGATAAACACATTGTATACAGCAGAAAAATATAACCAAATGTCCCAATACTTTTGTCCATATAGTGTATATATAAATTGGTATGTAATAAAACATTTCAAAAGTATCACAGTGGTGGTTGATCTGACCACATGGCAGGCTCCAGGCAAACATCATCACAACATCGCCCAGGTAGTTTGGATGTCGAACCCAGCCAAACCAGCTGGACACCAGCAGGTTCTGACCAGATGGACTGTGTATGATTTCCAGGCCTGACAGTTGTATACAAAATGAGACAAAACAGACATAAATATTAAATATTACATCATAGTCAATCATTATACATTAAATTACATAACTGGGTATGTATGTATTAATTGTGTCTGTTATTGTAATAAACTCCACCCAATATCCTGTTCTGTAAAGTTAACACTTCTACACTGTACACATGAATATTTGGGTGGGTCACTCTAATGAGATAATTCTGTAAACCACAGGACGATGATTCTAAACATGTATTATTGCACTTTTCCTGTGTGTGAGAACACAGAAATAAATAAGTACATTACTACACACACAGCTGATACATACATGCATAAGACGGGTGACCAGGGTTCTGCCGGAAGCCTTTCTTCTGGTCGTTGGAGAAATAATACATAATAAATCCTGCACCTGCACAGAAAAACCAAGAGACCTGGACCTTTAATAGATACATTTTTTTAAGTCAAAAGCCACTGGACACCCGTTTAATTTCAGAAACTGAAATAATCTGAATCTGAATAATGCCACTGTTGCCTGCATGGCCTGTAAGATGACTACCTGTGTTTTCTACAGCAAGCTCACTCATTAGATTGGGCAGTGGGGATGCAGTGGGATTCTTGTGACTTTGGGTGTCCTGTGTGTTTTGACCCTGTACACCAATCAGCAATAACAATATGACCACATCTTTCAGTGTGTTTCTACATTCTCTCTCCATTTTTATCAGGTTCACTTACCAGATTTGGAGTACTTTAAAGTTTTATAATTACAGACTTCTCTACACAGATCCAGGACATCCACATGACCACCACAAAGAAGGTAGTGGGTCATTCTCAGCACTGCAGTGACACTGTCATAGTGGTGGTTTGTTTGTGTATGTTGTGCTGGTACGAGTGGATTAGACACAGCACTGCTACTGGAGTGTTTAAACTGTGTCCACTCACTGTCCACTGTATTAGACATTCGTACCTCATGCACAATTTGTTTTAGTCATAATCTAGTCCGTCAGCAGTTTCACAGGTTACTGCCCACAGGATGCTGTTGGTTGGAAATTTCTGGATGGTGGACTATTCTCAGTCCTGCAGTGACACTGAGGTGTTAAAAACGAGCAGCACTGCTGTGTCTGATCCACTTGTACCAGCGAAACACCACCAAATATGCAGAGAAACAGCGGACAATCTGTAATATAGAAATATGGCACCTCTATATAGTAAACCTAAATAAGCAATAAATCCCACTTTGTAAGGTTAACTCTGCAGAACTGCTCCCCACTGTATATCTCCTCATGCCTTCAGAGCATTATGGCTGTAACTTCACTCACCAAATAGCAGGGTCACAGGTATGATGGACAGGAAGGGAATATGATTTGGCCTCTGAAGCAAGAAGTAAACAGGCAGGCTGGAGAAGAAGGGGATCCAGATGTACTCGCCCAGAACCATCAGGAACCCAATGGACTCCTCTGTGAACTCTTTTGTGTCCAACACTGTGTCCTTAAAAAGCATAAAAACACATATAAAAAGTACAAAGAGGGGAGAGACTAGGCTAGGTTGTGCAATGTAGTGTAGATTTGTAAGTGAAGGAGAACCTCGTCAATAAGGAAGTCAATGATGTAAATCATTTGGAAGGTGATGGTCAGGAGTAGAGCTGTAGAGAAGGAATTATTCTCTACTGCAGTAAGGAGATAACACAGGTCCATCAGTCCCTACACACATCACACACACACACACACACACACACACACACACACACACACACACACACACACACACACACACACACACACAAACATACACATTCATCAGTAAAAACATTACTGTGATGTACACACAAAGTCTCAATGTTATTTTGATATTGTGGTTCTGTGTTGAAAAGTAATGTTGTATCTCAGGGGTCCACGTCTCCAGTCCAGGGGTAGTCTCCAGCAAAGTTTGGTACTTGCTCAACTTACACCCAATCTGCCTGTTAATTGACTCGAGAGTGGCCCTCCAGGACTGGAGTTGCACACCCCTGCTGTAACTGCTGGTCAGCATAGACATCTGTTAGCTGACATAACAGAATTAGGAGACTTCTCTAAGCATGTTGAGCTCCAGTGGTTGTGTTAGCGACAGTCTAAAAAGATCTGGTGGTGCTTCATGTATCTCTGAGAAAGACATGTGAGGCTAAGAGTGTGTACCCACCCACTCACCCAGCCAATGAAGCCTATTCTGACCATGACAAACTGCTTTACATCGATTTTACCCAGGTGAGGGTCCATCTCTCTGCCTAGCACAAAGTCCAGCAAGAAATCGCCTAAAGAAAACATAGTCACAGCATATTTCAGTATTCATATTTCAAAATACATTGTTAGAAACCACATAAGCAAGTTTATTAGATATTAGTTCACATCCTCAAAAACACATACATGCAGTTACCACTATGATAGCTGGTGGGGTATAAGCTATTAGCCTCATTGCTCCATTGTAAACTCAAGGAATATTAATTATAACCCTTTCAAGTATTGTATTCACTGTATGTGAATTTACACTGAGAGAGCGCTCAACTGGTTACATGCTAGTAATACATCATAGTGTGGTAGAGATGAGCGTCGACCAGAGGAGGATGGGTTCCTCTCTTGAGCCTTGGTTCCTCTCAAGGTTTCTTACTCCTAGCCTGAGGGAGCTTTCCCTTGCCACTGTTGCCCCTGGCTGCTCATTTGAGGCTTGGACCTGGATTTCTATACAAATAGATCACAGGGGACCCCCAACCTGTTGAGGAACCCCCCTATTGTGAGGATGGAAGGGGAGTCCTTGGGCAGTTGATAATAAACCCTGTCCAAAGCTTTATTATAATTAGCCCCTCCTCCAGATAGTTCATAATAAACCTCATCCAAAAGCTTTATTATAATAAGTCCCTCCCTCAGTTGATAATAAACCCTGTCCAAAAGCTTTATTTTAAGCTCCTCCCCCAGATAGTTGATAAATCCCTTCCAAAGCTTTATTATAATAAGCCCCAGCCTTCTGACAACAAGCCCTTCCTCCTGACCTATGATAACTAGCCAATCTTCCAATTCTATGACAATTAGCCAATCCTGTGATAATAACCCCTCCCACAGACCCACAATAATAAACCCCTCCCCTCTACCTGTAATGATAAATTGTTCTCTCGATTCCTTAAAAAAGCCCCTCAAATTCCGCCCTCAGTCCTAGGAAAATAAGCCCCTCCTTCAGGGTGGTACCTGTGTTGTCCTGACAGTGAGTTGAGACTGGCCACAGGTAGAGATACACACTGAGCAGCAGAGCGACGACGCACCCTGCACTGACCAGCGGCAACACCTTGTCAGACACGCTGGCAGCCTTCACATACCCACACTGCCAAACACACACCAGCAGCACCACACACACTCCAAACGCATGCAGACCTGAGAGACAGGGCAGGGTAAACAGTAAATAAACTATAAATGTTCACCAGTAAATAAACCAGGAAGTAAATAAAGTCAATATATAGGGGTGAATAAGTGTGAGTCACCATTCAGGCTGTATTTCAGGCGTTTGTCATGGAGACCCATCTTACGCTCTGCCACCTAAACACACACACACACCAGTTTTCTCCCCAATTTGGTCATTTGTAGGCCCCCAACATTTTTTATTAATTTATATTAAATTTAAAGGACAAATAATATGCTATAAATATTAATATAGACAATGATATATGCATAACAAACAAATCTGGTCAAACATATGCAAACAAATCTTGGCAGGGTTGTGTCACTGAGTTTCAGCTCAAGATTCAACATGGGGTGTTAACTAGGTGGTTGCTATGTCTTATAGGTCTTATAGGTGTTGGTACAGTATCCCAGGTGGTTGATACAGAATTAGTAGGTGTTAGCAATGGTATCCCATATGGTTCCTAGGTGGCTGGGCTAGAATTCCAGGTCATCGCTAAGGTTTTAGTACATGATTACTAAGGTGGTTACTACTGTATCCTGTGTGGTTATAAGTTATTGCTTAGGAGCTGAACACTGGAAAGTTATTAGAAATCAGCAAGCGTTTCCTCACCTGTCCCACAGGTAGATAGTAGAGTGCCCCCTGCAGCATGGTAAATATTAACACTATAGCAAAGGCAGTCCAGTCCCACAGACGGGCTTTAACAAAACTGGTCAAAGTCCAGGGCTGAGCCAGATCAGGGGGGTTACAGGCATCTAGCAGCAGCACAAGGACAGCCCCCAACAACACACACAACAGGAATAGATCTAAAACACACACACACACACACACACACACACACACACACACACACTCTGAGAATCTGTATCAGCAGCCGACTGTACTTTAGTATTTGCTGTTTTCTTCTAAAGCTTCTTACAGCCTCGGTTCCACTCGCTGTGATCAGGTTTAACTGTAGTTTCCACCCCAGAACTCCCATTCTGCACACCTTGCTCCAGCTGTAGAACCAAGAAAAGACACACCCCAATACTTCTCAGTTCCCTTTTACACACACCAAGTACTGCACTGCAATATTATTATTATTATTATTATTATTATTATTATTATTATTATTATTATTATTATTATTATTATTTATCTATACAATCATAAACAATATTTTAACACCTAAGACACTGTTAGAAAAGTGCTAGGTGTTGCAAAGCATTTGTGTAATCCCAGATACTACAGTGATGCCAGATGCATGCACCTGGCCTGGGCATCCAGGGCTGTAGTCCCTAATATTTTTAATAAGCTCTAAACCTCAAAACATGTTCCCCACACCCATTTTAAACAAAATTATGACGAACCCTAAACTGACGAAATTAACAGACCTGCCCCCCTGGTCAAACAAATGAACAAAACCTCCAGAACCCTACCACTCAAATGAACCCCTGTGTGACCTTGGTCCCATGACTTTATGCAGTCAGGCGATGCCCCTGGTTGTTGGTAACCAGTTGGTTTGATGTCTTGAGGTGGTTGTTTTGTTTGCTAGGTGGTTGCTGTAGTGGATGCTAGTTTATGTCACTTAGTTGATAGGGTGTTGCTAGAGTATCATGGTGAGTTGGGTGTTAAAATGACTGTTATTCATTGCTAAAAATCAAATGTGAATAAGTCTTACCTGATTCTTCGCTGAGTGTCTCTGCATCTCCAATTCTTACCACACTTCTGTCACAGTACATAGTGTTAATGCACAGCATCACACACATACGCACACACCTACAAAACCCTGCATGTATCCCTACACCATTTGAATGATATGCAATTAAAAACATTTTTTAGATCCAGAGTCATTGCAAAACTACGATAAAACAGTGTCTTGTGCATCATGTATTAGTTTAGTATAATGACTTTCTGCAAGGGAGCTTTTAGCAGTTCAGTCATTGGATTCTATTCACCACCACAATTGTGACTCTGTAACTTTCTCTACAGTGGACAGTTTAACACCAAACCCACTGTAAGTAACATAGATAAAATAAGCTTACTCCTCTTATCTTCCCATTTGGAAAGCCAGGGTCACCTATGCTGAAGCACCCCTGGATCAGAGAGGGTTATAATGGAGGCAAAAAAGGGTCAAAAAGATTTTGAGCTTAAACGATAGTCACTTATGTACTGGAATTTGTAGCTGCATTTAAGCATTTAATAATAATAATAATAATAATATTATTATTATTATTATTATTATTATTATTATTATTATATATATATATAAATATATATAATTCATTAATGTGGAAAAAAAAGAAGTTTAATATATAAAAATAATTTTTAAATGTGCTAGAAAAATGTACACACATCTCTGCTTGTGTGACTGAATTTTGACCCTGTTTTAATGCTAATTGATGGGCCAATAAGAAAGCTCACTCAACTTGGAACACGCTTTGTCACAGTGCTTTTGACATAAAGCCATGTAAGTAAACAAAGCTAGTTAATTTTATTTATTTATTTATTTATTAGCAAAAAGTTTGTTATAACCTGGATGTTGGAACAGTGTGCCAAATTTGAGTGACATCAACACATCAGTGTTGTGATTGATTAAATAAAACTGTGAACTGATTGGACGAGGTAAAGCTTTCCTATTGGTTGGTAAATTAGCTGCAAAAGTTTCGCACAAGCAGCACTTTAAATTTAGAAATGCTAATCGTTTCTACGATTTCAGTACATCTGTGACTATTATTGTTTTACAAGCGCCAAATCTTTTGGAAAAATTATGGCTGAATTAAGGCAGATGCAGGAGTTCTAAATTCACAACCCTATAAAACAGACCTGCAGAAAGGCAAGAACCTACCTGTGAGTGGAGCTGGAGGTGAAGTGATTGCTGGATTGTGTAGCTTACACGAGCTCTGTGGGTTTTAAGCAAATTGTTGTGTCACAATTTTTCAACCAATCAGATATTTCCACACTCTTTCTGGCCTGAGAAACAGTAACAAACTCCTTATACAGTCCTCACAGGTTCCTCATACACTGCACTCTTCATACACCCTGTACACTCCTTAAACACCCTTCATACACTCCTCAAATACTCCCCATCCTCATACACTCCTCTAACAGCTCTTATGCATGCCTCATACACTCCTCAAACACTTTTTGTATTCTTTTAGTATACTCGTCATACACTTTTTTTATGCACAAAATCGACTCTCCTTCATGCTCCTCATACATATGTCCAAATACTCCCTCACACTTACACCCCATATATCACTTACACACTCTTGCATACCTTTCTGCCTCCTCACACACTACCCATGAAGTCATCATACACATTCCTCATATACTCCTCATACACTGCTTATGCGTTCACAGCTCAAAAGCTCATCCTTACATGCCTCAGTCCTCCTAAAACACTCATCATATACCCTCATACACTTCTTAAACACTCCTCACATCTCATACATTCCCCATACACTCCTCTTACACTCATCACTATATATTTTAGATATGTTTATTATTTATAATCTTAATATTGTAGATACTATACTGTATATAATATATACAAATATCTTTCATGCTCCCTCCGACACTCTTGTACCCATCAAAGCCCATGCTTCATACATTCCTGCCTCCCCACATTTCTCAAACTCCTCATAAACCCCACATACACTTTTTGTATCTCTGCATGTCACTTTATATGTTACCACTCTGACATTTTATGTCTTCATATACTGGCCTACCTCTCAATACGCTGTGTGTGGTGCTCATGTACTCCTGGAACTCAACTTTGGGACTTTGTAACTAGGGTGGGATTTACATTTGTAGATCAATGTCATTTCATTTCTATTATAAATGAGAGACAGTCTACACATTTAGACCTATTGCTTTTATTCCAGAATTGAATACTGTAATAACATTAATACTGCAATACAACGGTTACACCAGCAAATAATAACAAAAACAACAACAACAACAATAATAATAATAATAATAACAATAATAATAATAATAATAATAATAATACCCTTTAATAATTTAAAGCAATTCATTTTCAATCACAGATATGGATCTTCTCCCTGAACATCTAGAGGCCTGAGAGAGTTCCTCACTGCTGTAAGTTGATTAATGCACCTGTATTTGTGTCTGTCCTAACAGCAGAGGAATGAACAGTGTTAACAAAGTGAATGCTCAGGCTACGGTCTAAAGCTGCTTGGGGTTGGTTTAGGATGTGTTGTAGAAGTGTGTGTGTGTAATGGCAATGCGATAACGTGCGTGCGTGCGTGTGTGTGTGTGTGTGTGTGTGTGTGTATGTGTATTAATGTGATGTAATGTTCAGCTGTTAAATTAACTGTCAAGCAGACTGCGGTAAGCAACTCTGCTGCATGTGCCACTGTTCAGAGCCGGTTGCAGTTGCTACAGACCAGACATGTCGACACTGTAACAGGGTTTACAAGGACAACTGATGGGGCTGCACTTAAGACAAGTTAAACATTAAAATTAAATTAAATTAAATTAAATTAAATTACAATTAGAATTATATTACTGTAACGAGCTTTGTACTTGTTGGAACAATAAAAGTAAATCAGAGGCAGGAATGATTTCCAACTCTTTACTCCATTCTCCCGCCAACCACGGCAAGCCCAGAAGGACAGAATACATTTCAGACTCTCAACAGTCTAACTTTCCATAAACATAAAATCTGTTACACACGTCCCTTTCAAAAAAAATAAACATCCCTGTTTATAACTATACATATAGAACATACCAAACTTCTTTTAACTAAAGATTTTTCCTAGCATATTGCTATTCAAGCAACAACACAACCCCTTTTTTTTTTTTATCTAGAACAAAGTTCTTCCGACATGCTAGAGGCTTATGTGTTTCTCTTCCAAGTCGACCCCCCATTTTGACTATTAGCACCTCCTGTATTCCCACTTTTTCCCCTGTTTGACTAGACATATTGGTGGTCATTTTGTGAGTGGTGGTGAACCCCACAGAAACCAGGAACCAGAAGATGGAGACAAAGAGGGTTGGAAGGATCACACGACTGCTGTGGCAGAAGCGGGAACTGACACGTATCACGGCGCGGCTGGCCTGTCACCAATGCACTACCTGCTGCCGTTCAGTGCCGTCAAATGGATTTGCTGTGCGATGGTGAGCTGGTATTCCCCCTGAGTCCATGCTTTTGGGGACCACAATCCCGGTCCTTTCCAGTGCGAAGGGCTAGTTTCATGCGACTCTCCACTGGGTTTGTTAAGCCACACCACTGCCACTTTTCCACTCTGTAGGGTTTGTGTCGAGCCATCTCATCATGGTAGAGCTTCTGGCATTCGTAAGCTTCCGCACCACACATCACTTCCAATTTTTCCTTTAATGAAGAGATAGAGTCAACATACTTATTGTGAATGTCTGTGAGGTCCACTGCGGCTAGGAATCAGCGCTTCGCTGGCACCCGTGCTTCTCTGCCATGTGAGTGGGGCGTGGGGGTGAAGTGTGATGCGCTGGGATGTACAGATGTGTTGTAGAGCCCAAAAGCCACTTGTTTTCACATACGTCCCATTCTCCCCCCACAGTGCAAATGGGTCCTAATCCCCGGTTGTTCAATCAGGTCTTATTAAAACGTTCCACCATGCCATCTGATTTTGGTTTGTATGGCGTGGTGCGTGTTTTAGTAATTCCCAGCAGGCGACAGAGACATTGCACCACTTCAGCTTCAAATTGCCGCCCTTGATCACTATGCAACCGCTCAGGCACCAATGTAACCGAGCTTAGGCACTTGTTGGAACAATAAGTAAATCAGAGGCGGGATTGAGATTGTCACCAACTCTTTACTCCATTCTCAAGGTCAAGGTCAAGGCTTTTTTAATGTCATTACAACCGAGTACAGGTACACAGTGCAATGAAATTGCGTTCCTCCGGAACCAAGGTGCAACAGGCAATAGGACGACATAAAGTGCTACCACGGCAAGCCCAGAAGGACAAGAATACATTTCAGACTCTCAACAGTCCTAACTTTCCATAAACATAAAATCTACATTACATTAAATGAATTACAATTACATTCAGTAATTACATTTTAAAGGTTGTTTAATTACATTAAATTAATATTTACATTAAATGCAATTAAATTATATAATAAGATGCATATATTAATGCATTAGTGGTTGTTAAGTGGTTGTTTTCTAAAACTGCAGGCTTTTGAGCTTCACTTAAATACAGTTCACAGGTATCTTATATCAGATTAAAGCCATCAGAATCGAGTCTACACACAGTCCCGCTTATTTCAACACAACAGCATCACTAACAACTGTATATACAGACGGAGCAGTGGAACGGTAGCGCTGTCATATATACAGTGCAGTAGGGGAGCGCTTTCGCATGGCTCGTTGGTCTAGGGGTATGATTCTCGCTTTGGGTGCGAGAGGTCCCGGGTTCAAATCCCGGACGAGCCACCTTTTATATTTTTCTTACATTACAATTTTCCCGTCGACTGAATAATGCGCATTATAACATTTTGTAGTGATATGGAGTCACGACAAAGTGTTTCACACAAAAAACGCTCACCAGTAACAATGTAAACGTGAGAACTGCTGAGCAGTGACAGGATTTCCCAAACACGACCTACAAGTAATTTCACTGTATTTCAGTGGATTCCATTGGAGAGCACGGAGCTGGACACCAGAACCAACCCCGGTTTAGAAGCAGAGAGACAGTTACAGCAATAAACATGAGAGAAATTCTTCAACCGACGACGAAACGCCAGAGGGAGCACATCACATCCTCAATGAACCAGGTGAATGGAGCAAACCTGGCTTAGGACTGAAAGACAACAATGTCTAACCAGCTGCCCAAGATGGTCTTTAATTCTGGAAAGCAGGTGATGTAATCCACCCAAAGCCAGAGAGAAAACGTACATGTATTTTTCCATTTCTACAGCAAATGATTTAAAGGCCAATTCATCCACACCGGCATTACAGCTACTGTGCACTGTGGCGGTGAAATCATGATCACAAAAAGAGGCACTTACAGCTTTAAAATATAAAAAGTATATTAACACACATTCATTTGGACTCTCAGGAGGTTCCTATTAATATGTTGCTAGGCAGTTGCTGTGGAGTTGCTTAATAGTAATAAGCGGATTAGAATTCAGTTTTGCAACCATAATGATCAGACTAATGAGGCAATGACTGAAGTCTCAGCATTCAATCTTTATTTTTTCATTACCAATAAATTATACTTTACAAAATGAAACTTTAATTTTATCCAATTACCTCTTTGGACATACATACATGATCATACAGAGAAGCACACACACACACACACACACACATACACACACACACACACACACACACACAGATATATATATATATATATATGTACATGACACATAAACCACACACTAATCCAACTGCATATTTCATGAGCATTCCAGTTAGTAGGAAGCACTGAATCATTAGACTTGTTGTACAGGATCACTCTGCTTTCACATGTTTTGTGGCATGCATGGCAATAGCTGTGTGTATTAGCGATTAACCAATGGCTGTTGATAATCTTTAAACTGTTGCTGCAGGACGTGCAAAACCTGCAGTTTCTCAGAGCAAAACACCACAGACAAGCACTATTCACACCCAGTTACTCTGTGACAATTAAAGGGCTCATATCATGAAAAAAAAAAACATTTTCTGTTTTTATGAATAATAGAGTCTGATGCACTATTTTAGTAGGGTTATGGATTCCCAGATCATAGCTGTACTGGAAATCTGCCAAAAAGCAGCCTGTTCAAATGTATTCAAGAAGTACTGCTTATATATATATATAGCATATATATATATATATATATATATACTATACTCTATATATATATATATATATATATATATATATACACACATACATACACACATACATACATATATATGTATGTATATATATATATATATATATATATATACTATATACATATTATATATATATATATATATATATATATATATATATATATATATGTATATGTGTGTGTGTGTGTGTGTGTGTGTGTGTGTGTGTGTGTGTGTGTGTGTGTGTATTACAGACTGTAGTCTTTTTCTGTCCACACTGCTACCCTCATTTCACCATGATTTTCAGTGAAGTGAAATGCTGATATTGAGTCTCTGAGATGGGAAGATAATGAAGTGTAACCTCAATGCATGCAAACAAATGAATCACCTTGGGTGTTCAGGTTCCTGCAGATGGATGACAAATACCTGTGGCGTGTGCAATGGGATTCATAGATTGAGAAGAGGTGGTAGAAATTGAGAACACTGAATGTCTTTTTTGAAGTGTGGAAAATGGGTCACAAAACAGATGCTAATGACTGGCAAAAAGGGCAGATTGTATTTGGGCATGCCAAAGGCCATAGTGTGACGACAGTAGCTGAATTTGCAGGTGTATCAAAACATATGCTTACACAGGTCTATCAGCAGTGGCAAAAATACCAATTTATAAGAAATCCTCCAGCTCATAATACAGTGACAGAGCTACAAGTTAAGCTTGTTTGAATGTATTCAAGTACTACTTGTAGATATTACAGACTGTAGTCCACCTGTCCATCTCTGGATACAATGTTAATATATATTAAATTAGTCACCTTGCATGTTTTAAGGTAATAATTTCTGGTTCCTGCAGATGGATGATATGCACCTGTGGAGAGTGCAATGATATTCATAAAAGGAGGTAGAGCCTGAATGTCTTCAATGAAAATGGATCACAAAGATGATGTTATTGATTGCCAAAAAGAAATGATTGCATTTGGGCAAGCCAAAAGAGAGCTGCATTTGCAGGTGTATAGAAGTGTATGCTCATACTCATTTGGGTCTACCAGCAGTGGCAAAAATCACAGTCTACAGCAAAATCTCCACAGAACCAATGGACAGGGACAACCAGCGTTTTACACAGCTTGTGTATGAAAATCATTTTTGCTTTCACACAAGAAGGCAGGCAGTGTTTCAAGAAGTCAACACAGTTTCTTTATCTATGTATTTATCTATCTACCTTCACCGATTAAGCCTCTTCCACTTACACCAGACTGCCTTTCTGTTTTTGGAACAAGGCACAGTCATTCAGAACATACAAGGTTCAAGGTGTTTAATTGTGAGGGATAAAGAGAGGTTGGTGTAATTAATTATGAGTGTTTTTGGTTCTTAATCTCAAACACTGTGGAGCTCAAGGAGGATATAACATGAAATAAAGTGAAAGACAGGATATGGGCCCTTCAAAAGCTTGTCAGTGGGAGGAAAGTTGTGTTATATAATACAGAGTACACACCCTGAACAATAATGTGTCACCAAAACCGTGTGACCGTGCAAATTCAAACATTCCATAAACAATTGTGTCTTGTCCGTCTGTTGACATTTGTTCATTTTAATTCCTTCATGACAGCGTTTCCCATAATGAGAGTAAGTGAGGTTCTTGTTTTCTTCATGCGGAACATGTTTTGGAGAACTGCAGGGGAAAAGCAGTTGTTTATAAAACACAAGATTATGCCTCTCATTTGCCGGCTTCTTATTCTAATTTTCCATTCCACCTTAAATGGAAATGATGCTCCATTTAAGGTGGCATGAAATATCACACAAGAAGCTGGAGAATTCAAGTTAAAGTTCAGCCTTGTCATGCAGACATTAGGAGGAGTCCAGCCTTGTCGCCACAGCAACCGCAGCAGTGACTTTTGATCCCTGTAGTGTCAGTACCTGAGACAGAACAAATACCGGTGGTGCCTCCAGTGGCTTAATTTGGTGCAAACTTGCTGGTATCCAGTCTTTATAAATAACCACTTCACTGCTCCTGCTCTGATTGGTTGACCCAGGTAGGGCTATAGAGTGCAGTTTTAGTGGCTCGGCGACCCCTGGAGGCAGCTCTGGTGGCTCCCTGTGGTGCACCCTGGGCTTGCTGAATCCTCTGGCACTCTTTCAGGTTCTGGACTCTAACCTCTGAGCTCAGGATCTCCTCCACCACACGACACGGAAACCAGCCACGCTCGCCGTCATGCAGACGCTCACCCATTATCCAACCTGAGTTGGGAGAGAGTTGTTTAAATGGGAATACTTTGTTCTAGAGAACTGTAGTGTGGTTTCACCTCTGTAGCTCATTTGCTTTGGTCTGAATCAGTTAATGATTTTCTTAACTTGGATCATTTTCCAGGTGTTTTTGGACTAATTTCACATAAGGAAATGCATCACAACTAACCATGTGAGAATGTTCTCTCTGCTTATTGGTCAGGCAAACAATTAAATACTGAAATAAGGTACTGTTTCCTGGACCAGTGTAGAACCAGACCATAGGTTCATTATGCAGGACTTACTTTTATTCACCAAAAGCATTTATGGAGAAAGTCACACATGCAGATCCTAGGCTACTCAAATTTGTCTTCATTTGAGGTGTAAATATTTTGAGATTTTAAATATTTGTATTAATCTGACCATGTTTTGATAAAAAAAATTACTTGTGTCTACATTTCTTATAAGGACTATAAAACACTTTGGATCTCAGACATGCTGTTGGAAATTGATCATCAAGAGTGTTTTTCAGCTGTAAATTAGTAATGATTTAACTGACAATGATATTTATAGTAATATAAATACTTATAAATACTTGACATTTGACAATATTTCACTTGTAGTCTAAATAAAGCAAAAATAAATAAATAAACTGTCCTTGATTATTTTTTTGTTATTTATAAATATATTATCTTTTCTCAGTGCTTTTATTCTGAAAATTTGACTATGTGAGCAAAGAATGAGAGCAAATTCTGCACTATATTCAGGTGATGCACCTAAACAAAGCATCATATTTCAAACACAGAGACATTTAGAATTGAATTAATGTCCACAGATGCTCTACTGGACATACCTTAAACAGCCACATTAACATTAAGACCATCCCCAAATTTGGATGTGCCAATAACCAATTACAATAAGAATATTAAGACTCATTTCACTTATTCACTTCACCTGGTAGTGGTTTCAATTTTATGGCTGATCAGTGTATATGGGTGTAGAATCCACAGTGTGATGACTCACAAAGTGTACTAGGGAGTAGGAAGCTGTCTGGGACCCAGTTGCAGTGATGTGGGTGTTAGCACAGGGTTCATTTCAAAGCAGTTGGTTGACAGAAACAGACTATTCACCCACACCAAAGTGAATTTTCACTCTGTTTCACTCGGAACACAAATGGTACTTTCTCTTCTCACCATCATCCGATCTCTCCAGGATGTGCAGAACATCAGCCATCTCTAAAGAGAGTTCATCTGGCTCCTGAGCAGAGTAGGACTGAATACACTGAACCTGGGCAGAGTCTAACACACACACACACACACACACACACACACACATTAATTACAAACAAAAACTATGTTCTACTCTTGAGTGTAATTATGGAATCACATTTAGTGAGACTGAAACTAAGGTGTGAGAGGCAATCAGAATCCAACGAGAATGTATCCAAGATGTAATATCCAATCAAACTGTAACTGAGGTGTGATATCCAGAGTGAAACTGAAGCCTGAAATCCGATCAGAGAATAACTGAGATGTAATATACAACCAGAGAGAACCTGGGGTGTGATGTCCAATCAGAGTGAAACTGAGGTGTGCTTTCCAATCAGAGTTTAACTGAGATGCGATATCCAATCAAAGTGAAACTGAGGTATGATGTGATCAGACTGAAACTGAAGTGTGATATCCTAACAGAGTATAACTGATGTCTTATCCAATCAGAGTTTAACTGAGATGTGATGTCCAGTCAAAGTGAAACTGAGGTGTGATATCCAAGTAGAACATAACTGACATGACATTGGCCAAATGGCCAAAATACTTTTTAAACACATTTTGTCAAGATAATACTATCAATTATGGCATTTGGTCCGTTTTAAAAATATTTAACAATGCCTTTAAAATCACAGTTAAGACATTAGAAAATGCCACTTTTTTGCAGTTGGAAAGGGTGTTCAAAAAGTCATGAAAAACACTGCTTAATTTGCAACAATACATCATATTTTACTTTTTTATATTGTTTTTATGTCACTCTGGTGCCCTTAAAAGCATAATTTTATATTTATTTTGTAAATAACTTTTGGGTCTTTGCCAGAATATCCCTTGAATATGTCCCTAATGAACAACATAGAATCCGGTCCTCTATCGTCAGTCAATCCACATCTCATGTGCCACTTCAGGGTCTTGTTCAATTCCTCTCTCTCTCCCTTTATCATTCAATTGGAGGAAATTCCAAGGTATTCGCAATTTAATTTACCGAGAGGCAAGAACTGGAAACTTCTGGACTGGCTGATGGTGACCTATGCTATCTGAATATCAGGGTACTGTTACATAACACTACATAACTGCAATTGCTCCTCAATTTGTGTTCTTTATTTTCTTTGCCATATTTACTCATTGTCCATCTTTATTCACGTATGCTTAGTTTGTTTTGTTCAGTTTTTGTTTTGTTCTGTTTCGCCACCATTTGATGAGCTGCTCACTTCACAGCTGAGGCCTAATCCTCCTACTGTGTCTGAAAACAAAAGGCCTCACATACAGACTCAGTCACTTACCCAGCTAACACTGAAAGCCTCAAATGAATTGAATGGAAACAGTAGTAATAAATAATCATTCTCTCTTCTACTTGACTTTATCAATACTGGTGACTGCTTTAGCTTAACTACATAGCCTAAGTAAAATGATGACGTGCCCTGTTTGAATGCTGGCCCAAAGAGTGGACTCTTCCTCAGTGTTATTTAATCATGTATGAAATAAAACTATGAGAAAATTCAAACTCTACATCGCCAAAGTCAAGAGTGAACATAATGTTCTTCTACTTGGTGAGTCACATGAAAAACCCCCAAAAAACCAACAAGTAACCAGTATGAACTTCTGGATATTTTTGGTTGGTAGTGACACTGAGAGGTTTAAACATTCCAGCAGCACTGCGGTGTCTGATTCACACAACACAACACACACTAACACAATATTACCGTGCAAGTGTTACTGCCGTGCTGAGAATGGACACACATAATACCTGCACTGTGGTGGTCCTATGGGGTCCTGACCATTGATGATCATGGCGAAAGGTGGCTAACAAGGTATGCAGAGAAACGCATGGACTACAGTCTGTAATTCTAGAACTCAGAAGTCATCCTGTATGGTAAGAGCAGCTGATAAAATGGTGGAAAGTGAAAGTAGAAACAGGGAGGTGGTCATTATGTTATGGTTGATTGGCCTAAATATACAATATTTGTGATATAAATCAGTTTAAATTAAATGAAGAGAAGAGCTGGAAGAAGAAACATTAGATAGATGGCAGTAGATAGAAGTTCTAACAGACATATAAATACATGCAGAAGTAATAATAAACTGAGGCTGAAGAACCCAGAATTTATCAGCAGCACAGATGAGCAGTGAGCCTCGTCTAACCCTTTCAGTCAGCAATTGTCTGGAAGGATTATAAATTTACTGATTTTAGAACCAGCAGGTGGAGCCCTTTAGCTTGTTATGAAACACCACTCCTCACAGAATCAGAGTGACACAAAAAGGGTATAAAATACAGCATTTTAGTACTAATGCAGCATTATTCACAACATTTTGAGTTTTTGCAACAGTGAAAAGTGTTTAACTGTGAAATATTATGGCATATATTACAGCATTACAAGTGCCCAAACATTATAATATATGACATCAAAGTGTGATGTCTAATCCGAGTTTATCTAAGGTGTCAAAACATTTGTAGGTGGGCATATCAGGTCAAGAAAGTAAAAAAAGGCCCCAGAATTTTTTCTGACTGCCTATGCTGCTCTGCTGCGGCTGAGCCATTATTACCAAAAAGAACTGAAGGTGAAATAAGGAAAGTAATGGACCTGAATTTAGGTTTGTAATTCAGACAGTAAATCTGCAAATATTCTGTGTGAATTTTGACTTGCTGGACCCGAAATGGCTGAAGTAACTGAAGTGCGAGAGCCAGGAGTGTAACTGAGATGAAAGAGTGTAACTAAGGAGTGAGAGCCAATCACAATGTAACTGAGGTGTGAGAGCCAAAGTGTTACTGAGGTGTAATCCGTGTGTAATTGAGGTGTGAGAGCGGTATGAACTGCAGATTCTTTGTTCAGGTGAGAATCCCCATAAATAAGGGTGATTCCCACATACCTCTACTGCCAGCTGTGTGTTCATGTGTATGTTTATGTGTGTATACCTGGTTGGTGGGTGCTGGTTGAGAGGAATCGTGTTCTGCGGTTGGGTGTAAGCGCACAGATCCAGCGCAGCTTCTCACTCCTGTTACATGAACACACACACACACACACACACACACACACACACACACACACACACGTAAACATTCTCTTCTATGAGGGAATCACAGACACCATTTGCACTATTTAAGTGTGTGTATGTGTGTGTGTGTGTGTGTGTGTGTGTGTATGGCAGTGTGTTCGTGTGTGTATGTTTCTCACATGCTGGTAGTTTTTAGCATGTAGCTAACAGGTCTGTCCTCCTGGTTCTCCAGCAGTTTGAGAACAAAAACAAAGGCCAGCATTTGCCCCTGATCCTCCAGGTCTTCTGTCCGCAACATTGAGCGGCTGCATGAGTCCAGCACCTGGAACTTCTCCCCACTGACACACATACAAATAAACATAATAAATGTTTTCAGGAGAAAATGTGAAAAAAAAAAAAAAAACATTTTTCAAAAATTCAAAATTGCATGCTACTGTAAACACAGAACGTTTCGTTTACATATGTGTTGTTTACTATTAGTGTGGTATTTGTATTCTATTGACATCCACACCACTTTCAACAGCACAAATTCATGTGTGAGTGCACGTGGACAAGAGAGTATTTATGGCTGGTAGTATAAAGTGATTGTGAACTGATGGTGTTAAATGATGGTGTAATGATGGTGTAAATGTATTGTAAACTGCTGGTGTAGAGTGATTGTGAGCTGATGGTTTACAGCAACTGTGAGCTGTTGGTGTAAAGTAACTGTGACTTGATGTTGTAAAGTGATTATGATCTGGCATGACCTCTGACCTGGAGCTGCGTTTGGTGATGAGCAGCAAGTTGTTGAATAGGAACAGATAGATGGGGTGGTAAAGTTTTCGGCTCTTCATCGTCCGAGTGCTCTTTGGTCCTGACATCTGCAAAACCTCACCCTTCTTCAGGAGCCAGCGCGAGTGAGAGATGACTGGGACGGACTGGGATCAAAAATCAGAGACTCAACACAATCCCTCTGGTTTAAAAATGTGTCATTTTAGCCAGGGTTAACTGTATTAATTTCATTTAATTCATTTGAATTTATCTGAGGGTGTACACACATGTGAGTAAGTGTATGTGTGTGGCGGGGGGTTTCAGTACCTTTGATTTAAACTCAAGTGTTTTCTCAATGCTGATCAATTCCTCAGTGCGGCTCATCTTCCTTGCTCCTTCATTACATTCTTTTACAATCTGGGTCAGACACACACACACACACAGAGTATTGTGGAGTAATGAAAAATGAGACATATTTATTGGTGAAACTATGACTCTTTGAAGTGTATGAAGTGGGTTTGTCTGAGAAAATTCTTGGAAGATAAAACCACGTTCCAGACAATAATTAAGCTGATCTGCAAGTCAGTTGCCATAGCAGTAAGGGTGTGTTCACAGTAATGCAGGTAAAGGTGTGTCGAACGGGTGAAAGTCCGTAGACATTTAGAAGTCTTGAAGAAGAAGTTGGGCATAATGCCACACCTAGACACACACACACTCACATACTTACCCTCTCTAATTCTTGATGTGCTTTGATGGCGTTAATTTCTCTGTCTGAATTTTCCTCAACCTTCTTCAGAATGTTCTGCAACACATATTACACAGTTGG
Source organism: Acestrorhynchus altus (assembly GCA_034509495.1). Lineage (NCBI taxonomy): Eukaryota > Metazoa > Chordata > Actinopteri > Characiformes > Acestrorhynchidae > Acestrorhynchus > Acestrorhynchus altus. The sequence goes on from CM067502.1 coordinate 19,997,375, forward strand.
ACTTTAAACACAGGTCAACATTTCTATATATTTACATAAATTAGGTTTAGAACAGGTTTAGACTGTTGCCAGAGCTGATGGACTAGTTTTTTTTTCCTGCACAGATTGTGTTACTCATCCTCTGTTTCTTCATCAGTGCTCAAAGGATGCTGCTCAAAGGACACTGCTGGCTTGATATTTCAAGTTGGTGGACAGCAGTGACAGTGAGGGGTTTAAACACTCCTTCATCACTCATACTAGTGCAACACACCACCACTTTGTCAGTGTCACTGCAGTACTGAGACTGACCCTCCACCCACTTAATACCTGCTTGGTCCTGTGGGGTCTTGATTATTGAAGAACAGAGTGAAAGGAGGCTAACAAAGTATGTAGAGAAACAAATGGACTACGATCTGTAATCATATAACTATAATGTGCTCCTGTATGGTAAGTGGAACTGATAAAATGGATAGTGAATGTAGAAAAGCTTCCACTGATTTGGATTATCGGAATACTGTAAGCATTTAGAGGTGTGTGGTTGGCTACTTTTTACCTGCACCAGCAGTTTGAGGCGTGTGATTCGCTGGAAGGGAAGAATGAGGAAGGAGGTGAATGACAAGCCTTTAACCTTTGGCTGGTTCTCCAGCAAGGCCATGTTCTCCCGAAAAAGAGCATTCTCCTGTCTAAAACACACACACACACACACACACACACACACACACACACACACAAACAAGACTAATTAACTTTCATTTCACCTTCCCAGCTTTAGATCATCATAACAAAGCTTTATAAGAGTCAAGAAACCATAAACGAATCTCTACATCACACAATGAGGTTCTAATAACACTATTATCCAGAATGCATTACTCAAATTGCAACTTCAAATCTAAAAGCCTTTTAAGACTTTTCTCTGCAGAATCTGCCTTTAATCATCACAGCAATCCAGAGGGTGGAGAGAGATTGTTAGGGTTTTGTGGGTTGCGTGGTAACCATACAATTTCTACACCAAAACCAGTGTGATTCACTGCGACAAGGTCCATGCTTTCAATCTCAAAACCTGTTGCTATGGTAACACAGAAAAAAAACCCCACTTTGTTTTCGACACTGCAGACATTCTGATACAATTAGGTGTGAATAATTCTACCCTATTTTATGTGAAAGAAACTGTTCCAATTGCTCAGTAGTTAACTCTTAAAACCCAAGGATTCTGACATTGTGGGCAGTTACATGCCGTTTTCTAGGCTTCATTACTCCTGGTCAGAGTAACATACATGATACACACATCATAACAAACTACAAGTCTCACCCAATCTAATGTGTAATGTCAGTAGGTACTACAGGTCATAAGACAGCTAATATTTACTCATTTCCAACTTACAAGGAGCCCTATAGAGCCTGTTTAATCTCTGAGTGATCAGCAAGATGGGGTGAGGCTAATGATGTCACTGACCAAGATACTGGGTTATAGAAGAAAATGAGAAGGGAGGGTCTAAAGGACAGTTTTTTGTTTATTTGGACTACTGTCAAGTATTAATTAATCAAAAATTGATGCACTGTCAGCTCAAAAACACTCTGGATGATAAATTCCCTTGAAGCTTTCTGAGATGAGAAGTGTTTTTAGTCCTTATGAGCAACAACAACAATAATTATATAATTATAGAAATAATTCTATTAATATTTGGATCTCAAATGAAATTAGAGCAGCCTATGATGTCCTGAAAATAACCGGCTTGTCTCCAATAAAAACATTATTTTTGCATTCATTTTTTTGGTGAATAAAAGTATATCAGACTACAAAACATCCCCCAAATTGGCCTAGGATTCTAAAGGTTAATGCTGAGTTGATCATCACACACTTTACAGAGCTGTTCTGGAAGAGTGTGAACTGTGTGAACTAATTACTGAGAATCTCCGTAAACACCCGATCTAATTAATGACTCTTAAATTCATTAAAAGTTTTTTTTCCTTCCCATGATGTGAAGGTTTAATAGTTGATTAGACAGTGTTTGTGCATTGCTGTTGTATAAATATTACTGTAGCAAATAATTAGTCAGAGTAACTGTCCAACTGTAGTCCAGTTTTCCTTTTAGTCCGACCATTAACTTTGATCTACAGTATTGCAGATTTAGTCGACTCCCAGCATGAGTAATTAAACATACTGTTCTGTATGGGTTCCACTGAGGGTGCAGTTCTATTCAGGTTTTATATACACAGTCATTGACCTTCACACTGTGTCAGAGCTGATATAATATTAACCTTTTAATGAGATTACTGTTCAACTGACCAACCAACACTCAATTCATTCATTAAAACTGTCTGTTTTCATTTCAGAAACATCTTTCTCTCATTGGTAATATCTACACATATTCATCTGACATTTAGAAAAGCCATCATAATACCTGCAAGTAGACTGTAAATTGAAACAGTGAGACTTGCTGTCGCCACACCTGTGCTAATTATTGTTGAATATGCTCTTTAGAACAGTGGAAGAGCCGGAGAAATGCATGACACACCTTATGGACCTGACTGAACCGAACTCCATTACTGCGTCGGGACACTATAAACATTCTAAACCTGAAATATTACATCTCTGTCTGTATGCAGTGTGGAGAATGTGATGTGCAGTGTGTTGTGCCAAGTATGCAATGCAAATTGTGCCGATTAGTGTACAGAATGTTCTGTGTATGCTGGGCAGTGCGCACAGTTTCCTGTGCAGAGTGTGCGGTAAAGAGTGAGCAGAGTGCGCACATGTCTATGGTTTTAACTACGATACTAAAAGGAATGACAAACATTCAAATGAGGTGTGAAGAAAAAAGGGGAGTGTGAGACAAATACGAGATTTCAGGTAAAGTTGAAGTAAATGTGAAGTAAATGTGAGACAAATCTTAGACTTGAGGTAAACATGAGATAAACTTGAAGTACATGTGAGATAACCTTGAAATACGTCTGAAGTAAATATATGATATGAGCTGAAGAAAATGTAGGTGTAGAGTATGTGTGATGTAAACTTGAAATAAATGTAGGATAAATTAGAAATGTGAAGTAAATATGAGGTAATGTTAAGGTAAATTGTGAGGCATGGTGTAAATATCAGCCGAATACAGTAAATGTGAGATAATCATGAGGTAAAATATAAATGTGAGAGGGAAAGGTGAGGTAAACACTGAAGTAGATGTAAGGTAAAGTTAAGGTAAATATGAAACACGTGAAATAAACTATAGGTAAATATGAAATAATAAAATAAATTAGGTCAATCTTCGACAACAAGGATAAATATGTAGTTAATATGTGGAATTTTGATGGAAACAAAGTCAATTTTATGTACATTTTGAGGTAAATGTGAACTTTGCTGTACATCTGAGCTTTCCTTGAAGCAAATGTAAAGGAAATTTAGCACATAGCATAATGTGAGGTAGATTTGAGATCTGAGGTGAGCATGAGTGATGAGGCAAATTCACACGTCATTGTAAGACAATGCAGTGCTTCACGTTTCAGACCAAACCTTCCTCTCATAATGCTTTCTCTTTCTGAGTTCACACAAACATACACTTTAAACACACTGACTGTGCACTGTATATATATATATATATATATATATATATATATATATATATATATATATATATATATATATATATAAATATATAAATGTTTTCACCCCTACTAATTATCAATTACCCTAAGTAGCCTCCCACATTACATGCCCTACTCTCAAGGCTAGGAATCATCCTCAGAGTCATGTGACGATAGCCTACCACCTTTTTTCTAGCTGTTACCATTTGTATGAACCTGGATTTGAACCAGCGACCCCAGGATCATCGCCTTAGCCTGCTACACCACTCATATTTCTGACCTGGTCTGCTCACAATGGCCCAAAGCAGCTTTAATGCAGAAGTATGTGCAACCCCCTAATTAGCGTTACCAAGGAAAATTATGTCAAACACCTATGTCAAAATGATGTTTGTGTGTGTTTGTGTTGATAAGTGTGAGAAAATCACAGTATGATATGATATTCAAACCACACCCACTTCAAGAATCACATAGTATTTACACCTAAACAAACGTCTCACCCACATACACTCACACTCAGTGAAGACACTTGCATTCTTTCCATCACAGGGCCAACCAAAAAACCATCACTTTCACACACAAACACACTCACAGTATGCGCCGGTAGTTCTTTTCCTGGTAGACCTGGTTAATGACATAGCTGATGAAGACATGGAAGTGATTGACTGCATGATGATAAACAATATCACACACGTCGGAGATCAGGAGGGACTCCTCAATCCTGTGCTCTAGGTCCATCAGAAACCTGATAAAAATAAACAAGAATAAAACAAGAATTACATGAATTGCTTTGAGCAATTTGCAATATGTGGTTCTGTGTTAAGCTGACGCTCATGAAAAGTCTATATAAAGTGATAGTGTGTTTACCTGTAATTAACTCTAAAAAACATTAGAATAAACCCAAATAAACTCAATATAATGTAAGAATAAAGCGTGAAAGTGTGAATAATGAGAGGGATGTCATATTACACAGAGACAACACTACTGTAAACACACACTATCATTCTCATACACAATTCAACACAACTTTAATAAAGACTCTGTCTGTCAAACCTGAGAGAGAGTAGTAAAGAGTGGACTGACTTGCTCTCCCCCTTATTTATTCTATTTTATGTAAGATAATGTGGAGGGATTATTTATTATAACCAAGTTCTTCATTATTGAGGCTTCACTAAAATATTTGCAGCAACATACAGTGGAGCTTGAAAGTTCCTGAACCATTTAGAATTTTCTATATTACAACATACATCTTATTTATTGAGGACAATGTTACAATATTACATATCAGTGGGTGGAAAATAATTGCTTTACTATGTGTTTTTCCTTGTACAGCAATAACTACAAGTATACATTTACTGTAACTGTTTATTAGCCCATTCTTCTGTACAAAACAGCTTAACGTTGGTCTCTGTTGGTCTCGACCAACTCTGTAACGTTGTTCTCCTCCAGGAGCTGCTTAAGGTCTTTCAACAACATTTCTATTGGATTATGGTCAGGACTTGGCCATTGTGATGCATTAACTTTATTCTTCTTTAACTGTTACTTGCCAGTATGACTTGCACGCTTAAGGTCATTGTCTTGCTGCATGACCCAGATTCTATTAAGAATTCAGAATTCATTCATCCATCAATGAGGGCAAACCATCCTGGCCCAGATGCCACATAACAGGCCCACATCATTACACTACATTCACTGCATTTAATAGGTGGGCTAGTTTTTTTTTTTTGCTGGATTGCAAAGTTCTCCAAAAATAATTCTCATTTAAACAAACAAAATATATATATAGCTTCAGCAATAGCTTTCTTCTTACAACCCTGCCATGTACACGATTGTTGTTCAGTGTTCTCCTGACTCACTAACATTAACATCAGCCAATGTGAAAAAGGCCTTTATTTGCTTAGAAGTTCCCTTGGGTTACCTTGTGAGCTGGCAAACTATAACACACCTTGCTGTTGGTGTCTTTGTTGGTCAACCACTCGTGGGAGGGAGATAATGGTCTAGAATTTCCTCCATTTGTACACAATCTGTCTGACTGTGGATTCCAAAGTCTTTAGAGATGGTTTCGAAACCTTTTTCAGCCTGATGAGCATGAACAATTCTTCTTCTGAGCTCCTCACAAATATCTTTTGTTTGTGCCATAATACACTTATTCAAACATATTGTGAACACCAGATGTTGATAGATCCCTGTTCTTAAAATAAACAGCTCACTCACACCCCATTGTAATCCCTGTAAAGCCTCTAATTTCACCTTTTATCTGCTAATCCTAATGGTTCACACACGTTTGCAGTCATGTCACAGATATGTAATATTGGAACATTTCCTTCAATATATAAAAGACCAAGTGTAATATTGTTGTTTCTTTTGTTTGATTTTGGTTCTCCTTATCCACTTTTAGAATGTGTGTGAAAATTAGTTGACGTTTGAGGTCAGATTTATGCTGAAATAGGGAAATGCAAAAAAATGTTTAACAAAAAGCTTGAAAAACCACTGATACTAAACAATGATACTCAAACACACACACACACACACACACACAGACACAGACACAGACACAGACACACTTCTGCACAGACACACCTTTCGCTTGCCTTCATGATGTCAGCGATGTTGGAGAAAAGAAAGTGCATATCTGACTGGCTGAGAGTGTTGATCAGAAGTGGGTTCCGCAAGAAGTGGTTCTCCAGCAGCTCCAGACTTTTATAATAAGATGCTTCAGAGGTCACCAACTCAAACATGGCCTTCAGAGGAAGGGGTTAACAACATTACACACTTCAGAGGGGTAAACAATGTTACATACATCAGACAGGGGGTAAATAATATTACACACTTAAAACTGAGGGATAAAGAATGTTACACACAAAGCTTCACAATTGACAGAGAAGGATAAACATCATTACACACTTGACACAGTGGAATAAACAAGTTTATACAGTTCACACTTCAAAAAGAGAGTAAACAATGTGTTACCTCCTGTAAAATGATCTCTCTGTGCGGCAGGCTGCTGAGCAAACCACTGTTCTGCACAGCTTCCAGGTTCTGCCACAGGTTGAGGGAACGTGCTGTGTTTCGTAGCTGCAGCTGGTGGGCAGGAGGGGACATTAGCCCTGATCCCAGTGTGACCCCAGACCCCTCTGTGACCCCAGACCCTGACCCAAGCATTGCCACAGGAAGGCCATCCCTCTGTCTTCGCTGTTCAATCTCCTGCTGTTCCGAAGTGCCCCGATATTCCTGATACAGGAATGCTACACACACAATAAAAAAAAAAAAAAAAAAAAAAAAAGAAAGTTATTCAATTTACATCTAAAATACAAAGAGAGCAACTGGATTATAAAGCCTGAACTGTGTCTGTACTTCAATACAGATTCTAGATAACAGTGAGTCAGACAGTGGCAGAAACAAGCATAAGAGATTACCAAACACCTCCACACAGTTTGAGGAGAATGTGATGATTTAGACAAGCAGTAACCAACATGCTAATTGGTTTACATATGCATCTGTTATGTTAGTAGAGCTGGGTGATATGACTAAAAATTCATGTCCGTATGACAGCTGGTAAATATGGACAAAAAAATCATATCCTGATATATTTTAGCTGAATGACAAAATATGATATAGGATACAATATATGATGTGAAAAATATAATGTAAAAAAAGTTAAAGTTAAAAAAGTTTGACACATCCAATAAATTTCATTCCACTTCACGATTGTGTCCCACTTGTTGTTGATTCTTCACAAAAAAATAAGATTTTATATCTTTATGTTTGAAGCCTGAAATGTGGCAAAAGTTTGAAAAGTTCAAGGGGACCGAATACTTTCGCAAGACACTGTATGTATAAACTCTGTGTTTAAACAATATATATTTTAATAATAAAGACAACGGCAGTCAGCAAACTGCACTGGATTATAACATTTGAGATCACAGTTCACATGACACAATTTGCACAAGAACGTACTTTGTGGAGTCATCCTCCAGGAAATACAAACTATTTCCACGTCCTACCCTCTCAAGTTATTTTTTTTATTATTTTGCAAACAAATGGCAACGTTAGTAAAAAAATATTGACTGAGCAGATTTAGAGATGAGGGTGCTGATTTTGATTCTCTTACTGAAACATAGGTTACAGTATATTTTCTTTAATCATTTAGGACAGACATGACAAATGTGCTTTGCTAAACCCAGATAATCCAAATGTCAAACTTCAGTCAAACCCAGAAACAACACACAAGAAGTGTTGGAGAAGTGGTGGAAGTGTTTACAGGCTAACTGATTACAGTCTAAATGTTTACAGGGTGAACAATCACAGTTTAAATGTTTACAGGCTTAAAATAACAACCCCAAATTCTTATAAATGTACATAATAATAATAATAATAATAATAATAATAATAATAAATGCATTAATAACAAAGTGAGTTAAGGTCAAACTAATTTGTGTTTATGTTTGCATTTAGATGCTTTTAGGCTGTGGTGGGAAGGGTTGATGTAGATGCAGGTACATGTTGACCAATAGTGGGCATGAGAGGGCAAGGCTTAAACATTCCTGTTCAAAATCTAAGAAGAAAGTCCACAGAATGTGTGGCGACTGTAGAAATAAATGCTAATATGGAGACCATACAAAATCCTAGACATTTTACACAAGTTAGAAATCATGGCCAGGTGCATTTTTAACATCCCAAAAAGAGGGGGCTGTGAAAAAGAGGATGTAAAGTCAACCTATCTAGTCAAATGCTAAACTACCAAATCCAGTGTTTAATTGTGTAATTGTTGTTTTACTGTGAAAAACGGGAACTAGATCCTTTAGTCGGAATCCATTGGGGAACCTTTCATCTCTACTCTCAATTCTCAAGCAATTTCAGATGAGCGGATCCAAATGAAAACCTGCAGAGTTGTGTCCATGCAAACCTCAGAGAGAGGAGGTTCTTATTTCCTGAAAGTATGAAATCGAGTTGGGGTGTTAGAGGAGCTGCTGCAGAGCCCTGAATGATAAGCAGTGGTTTTAGCAGCTTCCTCCCACCCAGATCCTAATATTATCTAGCAGGGCTGTCAGTCATGCTGGGTTTTATGGCAGAACAGTGTGAGTTCTTACAGCTTTGCAGAGAGAGATGACCTCACCCACTGCGGAACTGGTTCTGTATCTCAGACTGATAATAGCATTGCGTAGGAAACCAGCAAGAGTGTGTGTGTGTGTGTGTGTAGTCTCTTTTAAAAGGTGACTCTGGACAGCGAAGTGGTTGCATAATGTCCTTCAGGTGGGTGTACTTACATAAGGAGGTGGGAGGGAGAGCGGGTTTAGCAGTAGCAGTAAAATGCTAAGGCATTTAATGTAAATGTAACATACAGGCACAGATATCTGCTCATCAGCACATCACTCCCCACCTCTCTTCTCATCCACATACAACATACTCTCACGCTCATGATATAGACTGTCCTTGTAGGCTAAAGCAACAGTGCTAGACTACAATGAGGCCAGATTAAAAGTAAAGTCTGCATCAGCCTGTGTCACCTCAACTAGATCTCCATAAACACATGCCCAAAACCTCTTTTACACACTTAAAGATGAGGGTTCTTCAGTAGGACCACGAACGCTCAAAAAACCCTTTGCATAATTAATCATCATGCTGCATCAGTCTGTTGGAGAATGTGCTGTAGATGGTTTTATATAGAACTTTTTGGAAAAGGGTTCTACTACTGTTACAATAGCTAGTAACAATAGAAGAACATAAACACAATAGAAGATGTAGCTTGTAACAATTGTGGTGATATGTACCCTTTTCAAAAAGGTTCTGTGTAGAACCCTCTACAGCACATTCTCTGTTATTCTGAAGAAGCCTTTCATGATGCATACTATGCTTAAATCATTCAAAGCTGACATCAGGGGGATGAAATTTAGTCCCATCCAACTTAAATCCAACAGACTTATAAATAATAGTTTTAAAAAATCTCTCTACATGAAAGACCAGCATTTTTTTCTCTCTCCCAGTTCACAGTAAAAATAATCACAAAAAGTATACATAAACATTAAAAGGAAATCCTGAAAACGAATAGACGGGGGAATAGTTTGGCAAACAAAAAACAGGAGATGATTCATCTCTGACCATATCATAACCATGATTGATCACAAACCCCAGGTGCACCCAATCAGCCAAGACATGTTTGGTATCTTATACTTCTTTAGTTTGGAACCAAAGATGCTAGGCTATTGATTCCAAAAAATACTGGACTCTCACTGATCTCATCTCTGTAACAACAAAAATCTTCAATTATTTGCTTCAGGAATCTACATGAAAAGCTACACAAACTTTATCTACACATTTAACAGAAATCTAGAACAAGAAATCTGCTTTCTGCATGTGGTTTTCTAGGCTTAATAACTCAGAGGACCTACAGACATGAAAACCTACCCAAAAACCACAAGACTTGCCCTATCTAACCATCTTCACTGTGACCTGAATTAAATCCCAGTTTGCCTTCAAATGCACGTTTACTGCTCTGTCATGCTTGACCTGCATGCAGACTCTGACTGTTCAGTGTGAGTGGAGGGGTTCTGATGACATCACTGACCCAGATATTGAGAGGGGCTGTTCAAATTTCAGAAAAAAGCCCTCATGAGAGATAATACATAGGGATGATACAAACATAAATAATAAAAATAATAAAGGACATTCAGGTTGTTTTTTAATTTTGTTCAGATCACTGTCAAGTATTTAATTTAGCGTATGGTAATAAATATCCTTGTCAATCTAGAAATTTTATATAATTCATCACAATTCTTCAATTTTCAGTTCAAGAACACTCTGCATGATCAATTTCTGACAGGATTTATATTAAGAGAAATTAGTCTTCTTAAGCAAAAACAAACAAAAATCCCACAAAAATGTAGATACAAATAAATTTTGTATCAAAACAGTCATACAAATATGTAGATTATGTTAATATTTATATCTCAAGTTAAGAAATATTTCAGTAGCCTAGGATCCCTTGAAAATAACAATATCTGGCATTTGTGATTTGTCTCCTATAAATACTTTTCAAATATTTTGGTGAATGAAAGTACATCAAACTATGAAAACTTGGCTTGGAATTCTAAAAGTTAAGCTTAAAATGGTTCCAGTTACTCCACCATTCACCATTTACCAAACTAATGAAGTTCTGATTGAGAATTTAAGGATGAGTTGAAAGACAAACATTTTGGGGGCGTTTACAGAGAAAAGACTGGTGACAGTCTAAATCCAGTGTTACCAATGCTAGCCTAGTATTTGCCATTGTAAACTAGAGAAGCAGACATCAGATACCAAATTAGACACATTGGGTAAAGAATATTTTAAACCCAGAGTATTCAGCACTGAGTGACATCATGCCAACCTAATTCACTGGACCAGGGTCCTGTGTCATCTCTTAGTGCTGAAAGTCTAACTAACTGATAATATGTAGACTAACAGATTTCCGAGATGTGTCCTCTTTCACAAAAGGCACAATGAAATCAGAGACCATCCATCTAATCTAACTGGTATAATGGAATATACACAACTTGGCTGCCATTTGCCTGCATTATTATCACACTTCATTTGGCTGGGGTCCTAACCAAAACCAGAATCTTTTCTTAGTTCTGTTGATATGTAAAGCACAAACTGTACTTAGAATAAATTAAGTAGAAAGTTATAAGATATGAAAAAAATCACAATTATACCAGAAGAAGAAGACTTCACAGAATACACAATACACAAAATGAACAAATGCTTCTCCCCTTCAGTTCTGGTACCACTTGCATATAGACTACACCTATCTACAGTTACTTCAGTTATACTAATTATAATTCAATGAGGGCTCATCCCAAAAAAATAGTTTATATCCTACTGTGGATTTGAGCTTGATTTGAAAAATTCGCTGCAGACGTTACATCTTGAAAATGCTCTGTGATTTTGTCCCTAGCCTTAAGTTCAGGCTGAAGACCCTCTCACTTCCTAGTGATGTTCCTGACTGTCCCAGCTTGTAGTTACTGGAAACTGCCACAATTCCTAATCCTCTTTATGTCCTAGTGCACCCAGTCTTTTTGTTCAAGCATCTGCAGATTTTAACAACATCAGTGTGGTTTCTATTCCTCAGGGACAGTCTTGTTGCTTGACACATCATTAGCCTTCCAGCTGTTGACCTTCACCTCATTACTGTCCCCAAATGGCCCCAGCTCTGTCCCTAACTGTCCATTTGTCTTTGACATAATGTCTGTCCCCACACATTTCTCTTCCTACTGTCTCTTTCTGAGTGGTCTTATTCCTACTGCCTGTCCCAAAGTGGTCCTCTTTCCACTGTCTGTTCCAGAGTTGTCCTTACTGTCCAATCTCAAGTGGTCCTGTTCCTACTGTCTAGTCCTGAGTGGTCCTACACCTACTGCTTATACCCAAGTGTTTCTTTTTCCTATTGTCTGTCCCAGAGTGGTGCTGTTCTTACTATCTATTTCTGAGGTGTTCTCTTCTCACTGTCTGTCCCTACATGGTCCTATTCCTATTGTCTGTTCCTGAGTGGTCCTGTTGCTATTTTGCTTGTTCCCTAGTGGTCCTGTTCCTACTGTCCATTCCTGAATGGTCCTGTTGCCATTCTCTCCCTGACTGGCTTGCTCCTACTGTCTGTTCCTGAGTGATCCTGTTTCTGCTGTCTATTCCTAACTGGTTCTTTTCATCCATAAGCTGGTCATTTGTTTCTCTCTAACCTAAGTGTACCTCACTCCCTCACTCCCAGAACCTGGTTCCTTACTAGTCCATATTCAAGGACTTGCTCTCTCCTGTGCCCACTCTCATTCTGGCCCATGTTTCAGAAGCTATTCCCAGTCTTGCATCCGTTGCTGCTTCTATTTTCATCAGTGTCTCTAAATCTTTGTCTCAGTCCCCTTTCTGCTCCTACTTGTTTCTGTCCCTGTCCTTACACCAATCTAGCCCTAGTCTCTATCCTCTGGTCATTTTCCCTGTTCAATTTTGTTCCCAGTCCTTATCCTTTTATCTGTGTTCTTGTCTCTACCTCTGTCTGGGTCCATTCTCTGGTTCTGGTCTAGTTGTCTGGACCCATATTACTGAGAAGTTGCTTTAGGAAATAAATGTAACTTATGTAAAAGGAAATAAGAGATGCTGGAGGAAGAGGAGAAAGAGACAAATGTGTTGCGTTGGCGAGGAAGAAACTGTCCTGCTTTACTGCAGCAGTGCATGAAAAAGATCCAAAACCCACACACTCCACCTGCCCTCCACCCACACTCTCTCTTTTGCTCACTCTCCCTCCCTCTCCTTCTCTACTACTCAAGAGCCATGGAATCACACTTTAATTTAGCTTTCCTACACTAAATCAATCCTTAGTTTCTGTTTCCTGTGTGTGTGTGTGTGTGTGTGTGTGTGTGTTCACTCACGGACACTCTTCACAATGTTTAGACTGTAGCCGTAGTTCTCTGGTGTCCCCCCACTGTCTCCGCTGGGTACAAATCTGCATAAATACAGGAGCACAATATCATACACAAACTGGATCTGATTTCAGATGACTGTGTGTGTGTGTGTGTGTAGCATAGCAATGGAATCAAGAACAAATGAATCTACAGTACATTACTGTTCATATTGTTCTATGACATGCTTCCCATAAACTTAACCCAAATCCTAAACCTAGCCCAAAACTTACAAATAAACCAAAGCCTAATTTTAAACCTAATCCTAATTTTTAACCGAATCTAATCTTAGTCCTAACATTAACAGCAAACCTAAATATCTTAAACCTAAACCTGATCTAAAACCTAATACTAACTCTAGTCCAAAAAACTCATCCTAATCTTAAACTTGAAGTTAAACCTAATCATAATATCAGTATGAGAAAGCTGATTGTTCTGCTCATGTAGTTTCTGCTCATTATGTATATAGTACCTGTGGTCCTCCCAGAAATCAAGAACACAAACACATAAACACATGCACACACACACACACACACACACACACACACACACAGTCAGACTCCAAGAGACTGACATACATAGGCATAGACACAGGCATACATTTACACACACAAAGTGCTTTAAAGTGATACAGACACATACAGGTGCACACACCTGCTCTTACCTGAGTGTGGTGTTGTCTGTGTGTGAGTGTGAGTGTTCATCCTGCATGCTGCAGGCTCTGGTGCGAACGCTGAGCTCCTCCATCTCTCCTCTGAGCCGCCAATCTCCCGTCTCTATCGGCGACCAAGAGGATGCTCCGCCCACCACCCCATCGCTTAGCAACCCTCTGTCAGATCTGAGAGGGGAGGGGCTAGAGGAAAAAAAACAACACAAAGCATGACTTCTCTACACACACACACACACACACACACACACACACACACACACACACACACACACACACAATCAGAAAGTGTGGGGTTTGTTTATATTTGAACTGCAAAGAAAGATTAAGTAAATCAGTGTGACTTTGATGTGTGTGTGTGTGTGTGTGTGTGTGTGTGTGTGTGTGTGTGTGTGTGTGAGTGAGTGAGTGAGTGAGACAGAGAAAGAGAGAGAGTGCAGTCATCAGCAGTTGAGTGTTGGAATACCAATTAACACACACTGTGTTACACAAATGTGGTTCAACCAGGGGGCGCCATCACTTCTTCAGTAGGATCTACTTACTGGCAGTTTCGGGGGGTGAGGGGGGACCTGCTGGCCACAGTGCTCCGGCCAGAGTCCTGGGGGGATTTTGGGGGAAGGGAGGGGCCTGTGAAAATGAGACATGATTAAATAAAATACAAAATTAAATTATTTTCATTTAAACAGAACATGCCATAACACAGTGGAATAGAATAGGACATACCCTCACATTTTATAGTACAATAGAATAGAATAGAATAGAATAGAGTAGAATAGAGAAGAATAGAACAGTACATACTACAACACAGTGTTGGTAGCAAGATGAGGCCTCCTCCTGCAGTTGGTGGCAGGGTAATAAAGCACCCAAGATCCTGCAAACCTGTGCTGGATCTTCTACTTCTGCTTGGGATTCCTTTGTTCTCTTTTCTGGCCATTTTTCCACAAGTTTCACCATGTTATGGGAGTGACGTAGGAGGATGTAGTGGGTCCCTCCTCCAGTGTTAACTGGCATTTTAGCAACCAATGCCAGGGAACTGAGGTGTACTACGGTGCCACATATCTCCCTCCTTATTGGAAATTTGTTAACCTCCTGTGTATCACACCTCCTGAACATACATCAGGGCAAATAGACAGTGGCAGATTATGCCATCATGTTTTGCATGCTCGTACCCGAGAGTGAGTGGAATGCCAGTGGACTGGTCACAGCACTGCATCATGGCCTCACTCAGGAGCTCAAGGACAAGCTCACCTATTGACCCTCCCACCTCCCTGGATGGGTTCATTTAACAAACTCAGAGGATTGACAACTGCCTCAGGGAGAGATTAAAGTCATGGAGGGCTGGAGTTGTCAATGCTTCTCAGGGGTCACTATCTCCTTTGTGTCTCCACAGTTGGCCAAGGAATCCAGGGAGTGTACCTCAGCACCTCCCTCTCATGGGGGCATCTGAGGTACTTCTCCCTGCCACTTCAGAATCAAGGAACATCCTGGATGCTGGCTTGGCCAAGAGGCCAGTCCTACCACTGGTGGGCCACTGATGGCTGCTCATTTCAACCTGGGATGGTGTCCCACCAAACTCGCCCTGTCAAACTGCAAGTTGGGTCCCATGTAGAGCAGAATGTGCTTTATATCATTAGCATCCACAACTTGCAGTTGGTGTTAGGTTTCCCCTTGCTCCAGTGCCACAATCCCATTGTGGACTGACTCAGTCAATCGTTCCTGAGGTGGGTGCCATCCTTCTGCTCCACCTGCCTCCACCTCCCAGGGAGAGCTGGGCCCACTGTAGCCAATCTTGGAGTTCCCAATCTAGCCCAGCTTTCCAATGACAATTGGGGTCTCTGGGAGGTGTTCAAAAAAAAAAAAAAAAACAAAAAAAAAAAAAAAAAAAAAAAACAAACAGCTGCTGCCCTCCCTACAAGCCATATAGTATAGCCACCAACCTCCTGTCTGGGACCAGTCCCCCCATGTGGAGGTTGTTTTCCTTGACAGGCCCAGAGGGCCAGGCCATGAATGAATATATACAGTAGGCTCTGGCACTGGGCTTTATATTGACATCCACCTCCCCAGTGGGTCACCTTTCGAGTTCCAGTGTGGGTATCCTCTGCCTGTATTCCCTGGACAGGAGATAGGAACAGGGCTCCGGTCTGCTAAACAGCTGGTTCACTGCTGTTGCAACAGTTGGCTCAGAGTCTAGATGGCCTTCCTGTCAGCTTTGGCAGCACAAAAATTGATATCCACCTCCCCAGTGGGAGCTGGCTTCTTGTTTGCCCCTCATGACCTCTGAATTTCAGATGCTGCAGCAGGCCACCATCTTTACCACGTTGTGCCTGCACAGCTCCTACAATTTGGTCAGGGTCAGGGAGGGTGATAAATGGAAGATGGCATTCGGCCACTATGAGTATCTTGTTATGCTGTTTGGTTTGATGAATGCCCCCACTGTCCTCCAGCAGTACTTTAACAAGGTCCTTATGGAGGCTCTGGACAGGGACATGTTCATCTACCTGGATGATCCTGATTTACAGCGTGATGGCAAAAGGATACATCACCCACGTATGGTGGGTTCTCCAGCTTCTCCTGGAGAATCACCTGTTCATTAAGCGGGAAAATTTCATGCATTCACTGCATTCTCCAGTTTCATGCATAGGCCATTTCTTTTGGGGGTTGTCATCTTGCATAGTCTGCACATGGACCCTGCCAAGATCAGGGCTGTAGTTCATTGCTTCCTGGGCTTTGCCAACTCCTTCCAGCAGTTTTTCAGATATTTCAGCTCTGTGACCACCCCTGTCCCAGCTTGCCTGATCCAGACCTCCCTTTCCTGGTTGAGGTGGATACATCAGAACGAGGAGTGGGGGTGTTTCTATCCCAGTGCTCATGCCTTGGACAGAGGCTACAGGCCTGCGTCTACTACTTCCATCGCCTCAAAGGAACTATGAAATGGGTAACTGCAAACTGTTGGCTCTTAAGCTGTCTCTATGAGAGTGGATGCGCTGGCTAGAAGGGGCCAAATACCCCTTCCTGGTCTAGATTGACAATAAGAACTCGGACTACATCCAGCAGGCCAAACATCTCAACCCACACAAAGGCCAGCTGGGGGCTGTTCTTGATCTTCTGCAATATTGCTTCTGGTGGCCTCGCAGCTACCCGTTTCTGGGATGCCTTTTTTGACTACTGGGGGCAGAAGCAAGCTTATCCTCTGGGTTCCACCCCCAGTCTAATAGCCAGGCAGAGAACATCCATCAAGACCTGGAGCGCATCCTCCGCTGTCTGGCTTCCTCATCCTGTCTTCCTGGTTTGACCCAATTCTATGCCCACAACACCCCTTTGCCTTCCATTCTCAGGATGTCACCTTTCGAGTTCCAGTGTGGGTATGCTCTGCCTGTGTTCCCTGGTCAGGAGATGGGAACAGGGCTCCGGTCTGCTAAACAGCTGGTTCACTGCTGTTGCAACAGTTGGCTCAGTGTCTAGATGGCCTTCCTGTCAGCTTTGGCAGCACAAAAATATAATGCAGACAAAAGGCGCAGACCCAGACCCACCTTCCAGCCAGGGCAATGAGTGTGGCTCTTGGTGAAGGACCTACCTTTGCGTGGTGCCCCCTGCAAGCTGGCACCTCGCTACCTCTGGCCCTTTAAGGTTCTTCACCAGGTCAACCTGGGGTCATAGCTGGGTGAGCTATCCCCTTAAACAAGGAATAGAGAAGAGAATAGAACATACCCTAACATTCTACAGCAGAATAGAATAGAACAGAATAGAATAAACAACATACACTAACATAAGACAATAGAATAGGGTAGAATATACAATGCAATAGAATATACTATAGCAGAATAGCACAGAACATACACAACAAAGTAGAACATACCCCAACTATACCACTATAGGACAATAGAATAGAATAGAACAGAATGAAGTAGAAAAGAAGGTGATTGATAAAGTGGTGCCAGGTCGTTACAGTGGTATCACAGGTGGATGCTAAGGAAAAGGTAAGAAGGTAGACTTGTTTGGAGAACAGAGTAGTGTATAGTGCACACTCTGGAGTACACAGTCACTGATGTTCATGAGGAGTGTACTTTACCCCTCAGCCCATCCCCTTCACAACTCCAGCTCACCCAGCAGGATCATCACACGGGGTAAAGTGCACCACCCATTAAAGCTGTTTACAGCTTAAGGTGTTCAACTGAAAGTGGGACACTGATACACACACACACCAAGGTTTAGGTAAAGTTTAGGTTATGGTTAGGGTAAGGGTTGGGTTAAGTTTAAGGTTAGGATTTGGGTAAGGGTTGGGTTATGGTTAAGGTTGGAGTAAGTGTTAGACTAAGGGTTAAGTTTAGGCTGCGTTTAAGATTAGGGTTAAGTATATATTAAGTTTAGGTCATGGTTAAGGTTAGGGTACAGGATTAAGTTTAGGTTGAGGTTGGGTTATGGTAAAGGCTAGGTTAAGTTTAAGGTTAGGGTTAGGTTATGGTGAAATTAAGGTTAGGTTTAGAGTAATGGTTACAACATGGGTTACGTTAATTGTAGGTTATGATTAAGAGTATGGTTAGGGTAAGGGTTAAGTTAATCTTAAATTTATGTTATGGTTAAGATTAGGGTAAGGGATTATGGTTAGGTTGTGTTTAGGTTATGATTCAGGTTAGGTTGAGAATTAAAGTTAGGTTAAGGTAAGACTATGGGTTAGGTTAAGTTTAGGTTAGGGTTAGGATAAAGTATAGGTTAAATTTAGGTCTAGGTTAAGCTGTTTGTTTAGGTGATAGGTAACTTTATTTTTCTATATTTAGTACACAGTACAAGTATCCTAAAATAGTCTGTCACATATGTATGAATTACTCTTGAGACCAGACTGTGACTGAACAATGACTAAAATGCTGAATGTTTTATTTCAGAACTCTGTAACACACATTAATAAACACAGCAGCTGATTTCAGTCACATAGCAGGTTTTTTATTTTGCCTCCATCATTACTCGCATTTCACCTCAGCATAGCAGAGAATTTAGCATCTTAGATTACACAGCATCACCTTTAGCTTTATACACAATGTGGACAAAGGTATTGGGATACTGTTTCTTCTGAAATCAAGGGTATAAAAAGTTATTCCTGCTTTTGCTGTTCTCCACGGTCTTGCAGATTTTGGAGTATTGCTGCAAGAATTTATTTGTATTCAATGACAAGAGAGTTGGTGAAATCAGCACTCCACCTCAACTCCAACTCCCTAACTTATCCCAAAATGACTCAGCATCATCATTCCAGAGAACACAGTTCCACTGCTCCACAGCTCAGTGCTAGGAGCTTACAGCTTTAGTATCCCTTATATTTCAGCTTTATAACTACATATAATGAATTCAAAAGTATTCACAGTGCTTCACTGTAACAGCTTTATTCCAAAATGGATTCAATTAAGGTCCAGAGAGCTCTGGAGCAGTTTCTTATCAAGGATGTCTCTGTACATCGCTGCAGTCACCTTTTCCTCAACCCTGACTAGTCTCCCAGTTCCTGCTGTAGAAAAACATCCCCACAGCATGATGCTGCCACCACCATGCTTCACTCTATGAATGGTATTGGCAAGGTGATGAGCAGTGCCTGGTTTCCTCCAGACACGATGCTTTGCATTCAGTCCAAAAAGTTCAATATTTTTGTTTTTCATGGTCTGAGAGTCCTTTTAGTTCCAGATTTGTTGTTGTCCCTTTTACTGAAGAGTGGCTTCTGTCTGGCCTCTCTACCATACAGGCTTGATTGGTGGAGTGCTGCACAAATTATTGTCCTTCTGGAAGGTTCTCCTCTCTCCACAGAGCAATGTTGGAGCCCTGTCAGAGTGACCATTGGGTTCTTGGTCACCTTCCTGATTAAGGACATTCAACCACGATAACTCATTTTGGCCAGGCTATGAAGCTCTATGAAGAGTCCTGCTGGTTCCAAAATTCTTCCATTTACGGATGATGGAGGCCACTGTGCACACTGGGACCTTCAATGCAGCAGACATGTTCCTGTACCCTTCCCCAGATGTATGTCTTGATTCAATTAGGTCTCTGAGGTCTACAGAGGTCTACAGACAACAAATAGAGAATATATTTGCAAAAAAAAACAAACATTTTTGTGGGGAATGGTGTGAAGAATTTGGATGTAAAAAAATAATTTAATCCATTTTGGAATAAGGCTGTAACAAAATGTGCAATAAGTGAAGTGAACTTTCTGGATGCACTGTTTAGTTCAGCCTTGTGAGTCCCTATACAGTCATATGAAAAAGTTTGGGCACCCCTATTAATCTTAAACATTTTTATTTATAAATATTTGGGGGTTTGCAACAGCTATTTCAGTTTGATATATCTAATAACTGATGGACACGGTAATATTTCAGGATGAAATGAGGTTTATTGTACTAACAGAAAATGTGCAATATGCATTAAACCAAAATTTGACAGGTGCAAAAGTATGGGCACCTCAACAGAAAAGTGACATTAATATTTAGTAGATCCTCCTTTGGTAAAAATAACAGGCTCTAGTCACTTCCTGTAGCTTTTAATGAGTTCCTGGATCCTGGATGAAGGTATTTTTGACCATTCCTCTTTACAAAACAATTCCAGTTCAGTTAAGTTTGATGGTCGCAGAGCATGGACAACCCGCTTCAAATCATCCCACAGATGTTCAATGATATTCAGGTCTGGGGACTGGGATGGCCATTCCAGAACATTGTAATTGTTCCTCTGCATGAATGCCTGAGTAGATTTGGAGCGGTGTTTTGGATCATTGTCTTGCTGAAATATCCATCCCCGGCGTAACTTCAACTTCGTCACTGATTCTTGAACATTACTTTCAAGAATCTGCTGATACTGAGTGGAATCCATGCGACCCTCAACTTTAAGAAGATTCCCAGTGCCGGCATTGGCCACACAGCCCCAAAGCATGATGGAACCTCCACCAAATTTTACAGTGGGTAGCAAGTGTTTTTCTTGGAATGCTGTGTTTTTTTGCCGCCTTTTTGTATGACCAAACAACTCAATCTTTGTTTCATCAGTCCACAGGACCTTCTTCCAAAATGAAGCTGGCTTGTCCAAATGTGCCTTTGCGTACCTCAGGCAACTCTGTTTGTGGTGTGCTTGCAGAAACGGCTTCTTTCGCATCACTCTCCCATACAGCTTTTCCTTATGCAAAGTGCGCTATAATGTTGACCGATGCACAGTGACACCATCTGCAGCAAGATGATGCTGCAGGTCTTTGGAGGTGGTCTGGGGATTGTCCTTGACTGTTCTCACCATTCTTCTTCTCTGCCTTTCTGATATTTTTCTTGGCCTGCCACTTCTGGGCTTAACAAGAACTGTCCCTGTGGTCTTCCATTTCCTTACTATGTTCCTCACAGTGGAAACTGACAGGTTAAATCTCTGAGACAAGTTTTTGTATCCTTCCCCTGAACAACTATGTTGAACAATCTTTGTTTTCAGATCATTTGAGAGTTGTTTTGAGGAGCCCATGATGCCACTCTTCAGACGAGATTCAACTTGCAATTGGCCACCTTAAATACCTTTTCTCATGATTCACCTGGCTATGAAGTTCAAAGCTCAATGAGGTTACCAAACCAATTTTGTGCTTCAGTAAGTCCGTAAAAAGTAGTTAGGAGTATTCAAATCAAGAAAATGATAAGGGTGACCATACTTTTGCACCTGTCAAATTTTGGTTTAATGCATATTGCACATTTTCTGTTAGTACAATAAACCTAATTTCAATCCTGAAATATTACTGTGTCCATCAGTTATTAGATATATCAAACTGAAATAGCTGTTGCAAACCCCCAAATATTTATAAATAAAAATTATTAAGATTAATAGGGGTGCCCAAACTTTTTCATGACTGTATTACAGTCTTATAATATCCTATATCCTTTATTACAACCATAAAACTATATATATAGTACTGCCTCATAAATCTCTATATTACAGCCTTAATTACATATAGTATATATATAGTATAGTATATATCCTCAAAAAATGAGAATACCATTAAAAAGCTCATTCATGATCATGATTTCATTCAAAAAGGTAAACTGACATTTTATATATTCATTACACATAGGGATATTTCAAGACTCGTTTTACTGTTGATCAGTATGGCATATAGCTCACTAAATATATGAGTTTAATTTTTGAATTATCAAAAACCTTTTTGACAATATTTTTAAAAAGCACTAGTATAGTATACCTCATAACTTGCTATAACTTAACTCTGTATTACAGTCCTCTATTACAGCCTTATAGCTCCTGATCTTTTGCTTTAATAACTTGCTATATTACAGCCCTATACCACTATTTTATAGCTCTGTATTTCCTTATGTCATTGTGTGTGTGTGTGTGTTAATGAGTCACATGATTTCCAAAAAAGGTGTGGGACTAAAATTCCTCCATATATCACACTTCTTCATGCCTAACATCACTAATAACACACACACACACACACACACACACACACACACACACACACACAGAACAATTAAACTGGTTACTCTGGTTCTGACTGGTTTGATTTGTAGGACAGGCAGATGGATAGAACACTGTGTGTTTGTGTGTGTATACATGTGTCCAATTGTTCTCATTGTAACACTCGGCTGGTCTGTTTAAAGACATTCATCTGCACTGAGAGCTCTGAAAGCGCTCAGATTAGACATCTTTGTAACAATGTTTAATATGTGAGAGGCATTTTAATATGTACATTAAGTGTATTTTGTTATACTGCAATATAGTTTAATATTGTATAATGTACTCTATAATGTGTAGAGCAGAAAACAAGTTATAATGCTAATTAATTTCATTCACATTCAGGGGGGGTTTGTGAATATGTGCATACAGATTGGCTGTGCTTGCACACAGCAGGGAAATTTGTCCTCCTCATTTAACTCATCATACACTGAAAAACACACACTAGAGAATACACACAATGTGTCTCTGCTATCTGGTGTCGACCCAAGAGGATGGGTTACTAGATACACTGGTAATTTTACATTAAAACTGAATAAGCAAACAGTACAAAAGTCACAAAGCTACACACACACACACACACACACACACACACACAGAATTTAGAAGGGGATACACACACTCAGCAGAACCCTTCAATCATACAGTGAAAGTGTGTGTGTGTGTGTGTGTGTGTGTGTGTGTGTGTGTGTGTGTGTGAGAGAGAGAGAGAGAGAGAGAGAGGGCAGGAGAGCTCTGCTCACTGTGCTGTTCTGAGGATGATGAAGATGACTGGAGCTTCTTCTTCCTCATGCTGCGGTAGAATCGGGAGTTGCGGCGGATGGGTGCTCGGGTCAGGCGCTCTTCATCTTCCTCCTCTTCCTCGTCTGCCAGAGGTGGGGGAGCTGCAGGAGGTTTAAGGCCCGGTGGCTCTGTGGCCTTTTGACCCCACTTACCCCGAAACAGTGCTGTCATCGCCATGATGATACCCTCTGACCCCAATGACATCAGGGGCAGAGTTTAAGTACAGCGGTCATAAAGTCCATTAGCTGGATACACACACACACACACTTAACTATACAGGCCAATAGTAAATGCTTTCTCTCTCTTTTACCCCTCTCTTGCTTGCTTACTCACTCACTCACTCTCTCTCTCTCTGAAATCAGCAGTGTGAGTTTCAGTCACATTCTTGTTCTGTCTCAGTATGATTCAGATTTCCCCCAAAACCCTGACACTCCTCTCTTTCAGCTCCTCCTTCATATACTCTCACTCACTCTCTCTCTCTATCTCTCTCTCTCTCTCTCTCTCTCTCTCTCTGAGATCAGCATTGTGAGTTTCAGAGTTACACTCTTGCTGTCTCTCAGTGCGATTCAGGTTTCCCCAAAACATCTGTGACTCTGTGACTCTCTCTCACTCACTCACTCTCTCTCTCTCTCTCTCTCTCTCTCTCTCTCTCTCTTAACCTGGTTTTGCTTTACATTGTTTTGCTGTCCAGACAACTCACCTGAGGCAGTTGTGTCTGGCTCGCCTCGTCCGTCTCTCTAACTCACTCACTCTCTCCCTCACACACACCTGCCCCCGTGTGAAAAATGTTTAGTCCTGTGTGACAATGTGTGTTATGTGTTGTATTTCTGATCAGCTGACTGCTTAGGGTCCAAAGGTCACTTTTAGTCTCAATACGCGCGTGTGTCTGTTGCTTAAGACAGCCCCCATAATCCTACTGAACTGAGGTTATTTACACACACACACACACACACACACACACACACACACACACTGACTGGTAAACACAAATAAACGGTGTCTTACCTGCTAATATCACTGTTGACACAAGAGGGAGCTGTTGCTTTGCTACAACACTGTTACAGCTGCAGGTAGAACAAACCCAGAACTTAGGAGAACTACACTGGAGAATGTGCTATAGTTCAGATGCTATGCCAGCCAATCAGTATCCAGAATGCAAGGAAATCAGGACTCAGTGTCCACAATACCAGCCAATCAGTACTCAGTAGTAAGAAATCTAGCCAATCAACACTTACTATCTAGAATATCAGCCAATCAGCACTCGGCATCCAGAATGCGTTCAATACCCAGTTTGCCAGCCAATCCCCAGTCAATATCAGTCGTTTTAGTGTGTTTGTCGTCTGAATCTGTTTGGTGCATAAACAGAAATCTGTCAGTTCAGTGTGTTTTACGACGTTCCTTACTATTCTAAACAGTTAAGCTCCATTCACCGCATTCAATTAGACTGGACTCAGGAGCACCCTCTAGTGTCTGTTATAAACTGGTTAAACTAATTTAATTGACATACTAGGCTTTTAAAATGAATAATGTCATTTATTAAAATGTTATAATACTTAACTTGTTTTTAATTGTTGCTCATGACAACCCTTCAGTGAACTCTGAACTAACTCTAACTCTGAACTAGATCTAACTCTGAACAAGCTCAAATGAAAGCTACTGTAATGTTTTATGGACGGATGAGACCAAAAGAATTTTTTTGTTTGTTTATTTTTTATTGTTTGTTTGTTTAAAGAGAAAGGTTTTGTTTGGGGAAAGGAAAACACAGCATTCCAGCATAAAACTATCCTATCTTTGAAACATGGTGGTGTTAGTATCGTGGATTGTGCCTCACCTGGTCCAGGACAGGTTAAAGAAAAATAATGTGAAGGTTTTGGAATTGTCAAGTTAATGTCCTGACCTTAATCTAATTGAAATCTTGTGGAATGACCTGTAGTGAGATGTTTTGTACAGAGGAGCGGGCTTAAATTCCATTGATGTCCCAATATGCAGGACCAATCAACTGTTACTGGAAATGTGGAAAGGGGGTCACATTAGTTACTAAAAGCAAAGGTTCACATACATTTGCCACTCACATGTATTTATATTTGATCATTTTCCTTCCTTTATATTTATTGATGTATTTTTTTATTGATGTATTTATTATATATATACTATAAATAAGTATGTTTATATATAAATGTTCATTATCATAGATATTGATATTTAACTCCCTTCTGCCCTCACATACACACAGTGCAACAGGCCTTTAACTTAGGCATACCCCAGTCACAAAATCCTAACCACCTCTATCCCCAGCATCCTCTTTTTTGAAGACCAGAACTGTGTTTTGTGTGAGTATACAGTTTTAACAAGGAACTACCTCATGTTTCTCACAGGAGTTTCCAAATAAAACAAGAAGTGTTTTGTTCACATATACTTCTTTCAGCAGAAAAAAGAAGACTCAGAGAGACATATAAATGTTATTTTAAAGACAAGCAGAAGTGCTCTTTAACTTGGTGTTTTTTTAACTTGGGATTATTGTAACTAATATGTAGAAATGTAACATGTTTAAGTAATTTTATCTGCTGAAAGTAGTTTTTGCATTGGCAGATGGAAACTCATCAATTAGAGAAGCAGTTGATGAACTGACATAAACATGTAAAAATAAATAAATAAATAAATAAATAAATAAATAAATAAATAAATAAACATAAAAATGCCAAGATATACACTGATAAATTAAAATATTAAAACCTCTGCTAGCTGAACAGCATTCATCAGGTTCTATCAGAAGACTCTGAGGAGTATGCATAAACATTTTATTCTGACCAAAGATTGTACAGTTTTAAGGTTAATATTTATGAGTTAAAGACTTTGGCGTTGAGTAGTTGGACCATCTTGAAATGTCTAGGGCCTCTCAAATCCTGCCTTAAAGATGTGATTGGTTGAGCAAGGACAGAAGGCATGACGTGAATCTAATGATAGAACTTTTGCTAAAGCTTTCATTTTTTGAAGTTGATATATTAAAAGAAGGAACGTGGGCAAGAGTAAGCTGAACCACTTTAAGTCTATGTCCACCAGCAGGTAAAAGTGGCCTAAATCTGATATATTTCATCATGTGAAAAATGTGTTACCTATGTGGGAGTGGGATTGACTCACTGAATCTAACATTTTTAATTCCGATCTGGGCCTCTTTCATATGTGATGTTGATAGTGAGGTAACTATATAATGCTTAAAAGCAAAGTTAAAAGAAAACAAAAATGTAAACCAATGTGACCAAGTGTTTGAGAACAAAATAATGTGCCCTTTCTACAGTTCATTCTCGGTAATAAGCCCAGCTGTCAGACACTGGAACCCCTCAATAGCTCCTGTGATGCTGGTGAAAATTTAGTTGTAGGAGTTTTAGGAGAGTGAACTGTTGAAACGAATGTACGATATAGATCTCATTAAAAATATTTGGTCAGACAATTTGATTTGGACCATTTAACTTTTGTATAACCTGTGATGGCTGGGTCAGAGCATCAAAACATCGAACAGGTCTTGTTAGGTGTTCCCAGTATGCAGTGGTCAGTACCTTCCAAAAGTGTAGTGAACTGTGAAAAATGAACTGGTGACAGGTTCATTGATGCTCAAGACCTATTGATGAGATTCATGGAGGCTTAGCCTCCCAACAATATTATCAGAATAATGATGGCATGTAATAATATTATCTTTCCGAGGTCAGGTACTGATGTGCAATACTACTCCAGCTCATCCCAGACATATTGGATGGAGCTCCAACACAGAGAACATAGCTCAGTGCTGAAAGGCTTTAAATCCCTGTCGCCAACTGGTTACTTTTGAACAAATGTGATCTTAAAGCTGTGGATATAACATTATCAGTATCCTCACCATATTTCTGACAAATCAGATAACACACTGAACACCTTCATGCATAATTATGTGCATTTCAGTTGTTGCTGTAGGCAACATCACACAAACCTGAACTCTGATGTAAGGCATTAGCAGAACATTCAGCACAACATATAGGCTTATGTTTTATTTATGGACAAAAAATATGTTTATGTTAAATATGCTTTATTATTAATGTTATAATTCCAATTTCTAGAATATTCTTAATAATAGAACATTCATGTATCTTTTAAAGGGTCCAACTGATTTATTATGCTACTATGTCATCCAAATAAAAACGTTATTGTGACAGGACTAGGTACAGACTTCAAAAAGTTATATAGTGAAAGCAATGACGTATATGAAGTGAATATGTAGAACTAAAACAACTCAAAGTATCATTTGGATGCTCTTTAGATGAATATTTGTCTGATGAAATGGTTCATCATATAAAAAGAAAACATCTTGCATGTGATTCATTCATCGTCTGATCTGATTCTTTGATCAGGGAATATCCCCTCGGACAGGGTACACCAAACACACCCATTTTCATTGGCTGTTGAGGGGATGTATTCAATCTGAGTCACTGACAGTATACATTACTAGATAATGCGGAAGAAATGTGAACACGTTAGATATGCTCCTGAAAGGTGGTCAGGAGGCCAAAAATCAAGTCTGTGCTCCTCACACACTACTCGATTCTCACTCCAACTGTCCACCGCAACTGAAGAAAAAATCTGCAGAATTGATAGGCTTTGCAGATTTTTTCATCAGTTGGTGTGGACAGTAGGAGTGAGAACAGACTCAGCCAGACTGACAATAAAAATATGAAACAATCACATACTGTAATCATGTATGTATTAGCGTTTGAGTTCACCATACACATCACTGACCAACTTTGACATTAAGCCAGTAGTTATGCATCCAAACTGTGGAACACTTTCACTGTCTCTCTGGTGTAAACACACTCAGGGAGACTATAAAGTATTCACTTGACATTTTGACAGGCGGATATTTAAAAATGGTGCTACCGTAAAGGACCAGACATGTGCAGTAGCTCTGCTATTGTTTACCTCATTGAAACTGTCTATAGGAAAGTCTGTTCACTCATTGCCCATCTTGCAACAAATGGGGAGGGACAGAAATACTTGAAACTGAAAATCCAGTTACCACTTAAACAACATATTTGAACTCTTAGTTAACTCTTAATGATGAATTATCAGCAAGTAATCCAGTTCAGAAAACAATGGTCAAAATTCAGAAAAACATTCTAAGAAATACTGATACATAAGTAACTAACAAAAATAATGAAGGACAGTTTTATTTTAATTTTCTTATTTGTCAAGTATTATGAATAACAGTTAGTATAATCATTACAAATAACAAATACAAATACAAAAACACTGCTGATGATCAAAACACTAAAGTGTTTTTAGTCGTAAACTGTAGACTCAAGTAAATTTGTTATCAAAACATGGTCAAATATATATATAATATAAATATAATATAAATATATATTTAAATTATCTTAATTTTTACATCACAAATGAAGACAAGTTTAAATAGTCTAGGATTTCCTGAAAATAATATCTGACATACGTAACTTTCTCCTACAAATGTTTTGACAAAAAGTACATCAAACTACAAAACATCCCACAAAATTGACTAAGATTCTAAAGGATAAATTTGTGGGCTGCCATGCATGTGTGAAAGGGTCTATAGCAGGGGTCACCAACACTGCTCCTGTTCCTGTAGACTTTAGATTCAGCTCTAGTCCACCCCACCATATCCAACTAATTACTAAGTTCTTGACTGGCTGAATGGGGTGTGTTAGATTTGGGTTGGAGTCGAACCCTGAAGGAAGGTTGCTCTTGAGGAGCTCTGGTGACCTCTGGTCTATGGTGTAACTTGCTAACATTGGCTCACACTACCTAACATGTCTGTAAATTTCCTTAAGCTAGACCACAGACCACTGTGCTGCTAATGTTTACATTTTCCAGTGGAGTTTCAGTTTCCATGACTATTTAAGACTATTCCAGTCAGTGGAAATTCCAGGTCCAGACACTTTAACAGGAGTTTAACAGTCAAAGTGATGCTAAAGTACTGTTTAAGGGCTACAGCAACCAGAGGACACCCTGAACATCAGGGATGACAGTTCAGGTTCAAAGTTTGAAAGTTAGGGTTATAAGGACTGGGATGTCACCTATCAAACTGAGCCCCTATGTGGTCATGTTATACTACTGCTTTGCTTTTTGACCAAAAGTTTTGCAAGTTCTTTGTCATATTTTCTTCACCATGGAGATGTGCAGATCCATTCTTTGACCCCTGTGCACCTTCGTCATCTTCAGGCAACCTTTTGATGAGTGTCTGTGTTTGCGACTGTGTGTGTTGTTGTGTTTGTACTGTGAGTACAGTGACCCGGTGCTCCAGCTTTGCAGCATGAAGGTTCTCCTTCAGGATGAAGTAGTAGCACGCTCCATCGGCCAGGCAGTTCATGCTGCTCACACACAGACTGCTGTGGACGAAGCTGCGCAGTGACTTGGAGGTGGCAAGTGACCATGTTTCACTGGTCTTGGAGTGGAAGTACAGCAAAGCTGCAATATGGTAGGGGATGAAGCAAATGAGGAACACCAGCAGGTTGCTGAGAACGATCTTCATGCTCTTGTTGTTGCGAAGTTTGCGATCGTCCGGGTTCCTCTTTCTGAGGTCCCGCAGCAACCTCACAACCTGTACAGAGAAGAACATCATGGCCACAGCACTGCAGCAGAACACCATCTCCATCGTGACCACAATCCAGCTTTTTGTCCAGGTGTCATTGGTGAAGTTCTGGAAGCAGAAGTTCTGGAAGCTGTTGGTGCTGTTGAGTGGCACGTTATTGCTTTGGTGCAGGCCATAGACTGGGTAGCTGAAGGCGAAAATCAGCACCCAGATGACCAGGCAGACCAGGAAGGCCTTCAGCGGAGAGCGCAGGCGTTGTGCCAAGAATGGGAAGCGCAAGGCGATGTAGCGGTCGGCAGCGATACACACGCACAGTAGGATGCTACCATACACATTGACGTATACCAGGCTCTCTAGCAGTGAACAGAAGGGCCGTCCAAGACTCCATTGACGATCATAGGCATAGATTTTGAAGGGCAGTGAGAGCAACAACAGGAAGTCGCTGATAACCAGGTTCAGCAGGTAAACAGTTGACATACGCCACTGCCGATTGCTTAGCAGTTTCCACAATGCTGCCAAGTTTAGTGGAGCACCCACCACCAGCACTGGCACATACACAAGAAGCTGCAGACACATCACCCAGTCACTGCAACCAGGCATACTTGAACACATACAAACGTGCAGATAAACAATCCAGGCAGTCAGGTAGTGTGGGTTGATCTTGTGAGCATCCTGCTGGACATCCTGCTGGAAAAAAGAGAGAAAGATGGTTAAACACACACTCACACACACACACACACATGCACACACACACACACGCACGCACGGACACACGCACACACACACACACGCCCACACACACGCATGCGCACGTGCACACACACAATCTCACAATTGTCAGTAAAACCAGCCTTTAAAACCACATACAGATTATGTAACAGCACCCAAATTTGAAGTAGAGCATGAGCTTCTGGGGAAATCCACAGTTATTTACATGAGAACAAAAGAGCAGTGTGAAGTCACCATTTATTTTACAGTAACAGTCGGCATACACACACACTACACACTATAAAATGTAATGTTTATTTATTTATTTATTTATTTATTTATTTATTTATTTATTTATTTATTTAGATTTCCTATAAAACACACTCTTAAAATTGTGTTCATGGGTTCTTTAGTTCTTTAGCAAATTTCTAATGGTAAATAAACCCTTTTTTGAAAAAGGTTCTGGACAAGAGGTTTTCCTTATAGTCACTCATTGACAAAAAATAAGGCACCAAGAAGGAGTTGTGGGAATGGAATGGAACTTTCAATGTGGGAATATAATGATGATGTATTTAATTGTATTGAACTGGTTACAACATCAGAGAGAAAGGATAACTGTACATTTGAAGGGGGCTCTTGTACCCTGTTGGGCCACATCTACCCTGGATACAAGATCAGATACAATTAGGCATGGAGGCATACAGGTTCTGCATAGTATCCTGCAGTACATTTGCCCACAGATGTTTCAGTTGTGCCTATAGATCCTGAATAGAGCTGCCAAAGCTGATCCCACAAATATTTGAAGGGCGATGCATTTGGTGACCAAGCCAAGGAAGTGTTGCAATCTGCAAAGACATTTCTGGGACCCTTGCTGTGTGTGGGAGCATTATCCTCATAAAAAAATATCAATTGGAAGCCCTACCATGAGAGACAACATGTGGCCACAGGATGTCCTCCAGTTTTGTTTGCTGTGTACATGTCCTCACCTAACCACTGACCCCAACATCTCCTAATGGCTCAGTCTCGATGGTCTAGAAGGTGAGCAATATGTCAAAATTACCATCCTGCTTCTCTCAGTCCAATAATGTACCCCATTTCAAGGTCTGTTAGATGCCAAAATGTGTCTTTGAGTGTGTTGTAGAGGCAAGTGCAGTAGTCAACAATCTTTCAGCAAAAGGTACACTACCCAAAAGTAGCCCGAAAGCCTTTTTATAGGGTAGCAGGGGAAGTTCTTTACACCTTCTTGTGCCAAGACACACTGTCTAATTTGACCACACCTGTAATCATTTTATATGCCAATCTGGGTGCATTAATTAGGAAATATAATCACTAATACACTGACTCACTAATGAACTAATTCACTGACTTTGTGAACTGACTTTAAGATTGTGATTCATCTTCTTGCCAGAAAACAGCCAAACCGAGAAGACAGTAAGTGGTTTTCCACCATTATATTTAACTTCTTCCACCACCAACACACATTCACAGTTTCATTTCAGAACGGAAGGTTCTCTTCTTCACATGTTGGTGAGTTTTAAGGGTGTGAGATTTCTGTTACAAACATACCATTTAGTATCATCTCAATGGAATGATTTTGAAAGTATCATTGCTTGTGAACACTGAAATCCTGGTCTGAGGGTCATGATAAACCTTCATAAACTGGTGTACTGATGTATAATGAGCAATAAATTATGCAGATGCAGTATTCCAGAGGTGGGTTTTCAGGTCAAGCAAATCAAAATCTGCCTCAGGTTTTTGTTTTCGAAACAAAATCTTAAGTTGGATTCTGGCATGATGGACCTGAAATACCCACCTCTGGAGTATTGTCCCCGCTATGACACGCATGCACGCACACACACCTCTGAGCAATCAGTGTGATCATTTTAACACAGTTCCTAATCTGTTAAGTTTCCATTATAGTGTGAGTGTGAGCTCCAGAACCACTGTGACTCATTATTCCCGTCCCATCACTGCAGTAAAAACATTAATACTGTTCTTATAAATTTACTGAAAAATCATTATTGATACATCGTACATCACCATTTCACGGAGTTTATAATCTGCCTAAATATAAATACAGAAATGCACAAAATTATATAATTCAAATTGGAATCCTCTTAAATCTGGTGTACATATCCAATATTTCTCATTTTAAAATGTGCAATATCTAGGCAATAAACACTTAATTGATCTAAAACACATTCTGATATAGGTATAAGAACAAATTCAGATGATTTTAAAATCATAGCTAGCTTGCCAGGATCACTGCTGAGGGATCATTTTGCCTTGTTTATATATATTTCACTTTTACACAAATCTGCAGATCTAGTCATTTTTTACATTGTGTTAAAATTTCTCAATGACATACAAGGTTTTTTCCTTAATCCTGTAGAGGTTGCTGTCTTGGAGATATGTTTTATGTGACAGTAGCATTTTATATCATAATTTGTTAAATATATTCGTTTCACATGTTGATATACGACTCAAAAATCTGTTCAGAATACACACACACACACACACACACACACACACACACACACACACACACACACACATTCTGTATAAGCAGCATTATTAACCAAAAAAGGATCACAGATTTTAAGACACAGATTATTTACAGATTTAAACTGAGAACCCCAATGTCCATGTGTAACAGTGTATATGTATGTATATGTATAATAAAAAAAGCACAACCTACCCCCTGGGTCTCTCCGGCTTCCAGTGCAAACCTGCCCCAAACCCTGGTTTGTGTCACCTCCACCCCCCCACCTGCCCCTCAGTGCTGTTCAGCTCCAGAGCTGTTCAGGTCAGTTACTCAGAGCTGCTTCCTCTTTCATTTATCACAACTCCCCAAAGCCCAACCTACCCGACATGCGTAGAAAAGCAGGCTGTGTTAAACTTCACATACATACACACACACACACACACACACACAAACACACACACACACAAACACAATGGCAAATATTGCTAATCCATCTCAGAAGAACAAAACAACCATCTAAGGTCTGTGTGTGTGTCTGTCTGTGTGTGTGTGTGTGTGTGTGTGTGTGTGTGTGTGTGTGTGTGTGTGTGTCTGAGGGGCAGTGTTTATAAATGATAACAGTTTAATAAACAAACAAACAAACAAACAAACAAACAAGTTTAGCCACTTCCATCAATGTCGCTATATATCAAACCTTCTGCACATCCACATACTCTCAGCTCATGGTATGAATTGGGCACTTTGGGGAGTTGAAGGTTAAGGCTGAAAACAACTTTATTATTTTCCTTTTAACTGCTTAAGATTTGGATCTGTATTCATATTAGAAACCAGAAGTGGGTGTATTCTAACTTTGAACTTCAAGTTTGGAGACTCTTAACTCCAACACATAGTCTATATATAAACTTACTTAGTTTACATTTATTAAAAAAGATGGTTTGTGTATGTCTAGAGAGTTTTTGGGAGAGTGTACATTTATACATTTCCTTGAGTTAAAATGTAAACCATACTTTAACTTTTATTTTTTATATATTTGTACTTTTACTTATCCTTTATTAATCCTTACTGCTACAAAATGAGTCTCTTTTGGGGGGGTGAATAGCTATGCACATTAAAGTTTTCTGAGACCAAAATACTGGAATACCAGAATACATTTTAGAATTTCAGAAACATTTCATTGGTACTCTTAAGCTTGAGATATTGTTCATTTGTGGTGAACTGCAGACCGCCATCTGATGAAATCATAGATGAACATTGCATCAGTGAAACAATGTATACAATCAGTATTTGTTTTGATCTATATATATATATATACAGACTACAAACAAATTACAGCTACAGGCACAGCTGAAGGTTTTATCATGGCCCTCAAAGTCCCCTGTTCTGAACATCATTGAAAATCTGTGGATAGACATCAAAAAAGCAGTGCAGGCAAGATGACCCATGCAGTTCACAGAACTGGAAGACTTTTGTGAGGAGCAATGGATGAAAATCCCAAGAACTGAAAGACTCTCAGCTACAAAAAGCATTTGCAAGCTGTAAATGGGGGCACTACTTAGTACTAACTGTGCAGGGTGCCCAAAGTTTTGCTTTGGGCCATTTTCCTTTTGTTTTTATTTTGAAAATGCAAAATATGAAAATAAAAAATGAATTTTGCACAGAATAAACATAGAGAATGTGACATATTTAACTTTACCCTTTGGAGTAACAGTCATTTGAACCAGGGGACCCGAAACTTACCACAGCAAACCAGCAGATCTGTGGTGAGTGCACTTTTAAGTGCTCTGTGGATTTTTACTCACTCACTGGCACAGACTACACACTCTCTACACACTGTAATAAATATCTTATATTCAAATAAAAAAAAAAAAACAGAAAGAAAATAGCAGTGAAGAAGTTCAAGAAGTGGCTGGTTAATGGATAAAAGAAAATGTGGAAAACAGCAGCTTAAGGACAGGCATGTATTTTTCTGTTTTCTGCTACTGATGTTCAAATCCAGTAGAAGCTGCTTACACCGTGCATGCATGTACAGGTGTACAGAGTTGTGGTCTGTACAGACACAAATAAATGTGCAAAACAATGCACACATACATGCATGCACACACATTGCAGAAAACAGCCGAAACCACAAGAGTAGGTGGGGGCGGGGGGTGTTTAATTTGTTCTGACTGATCCTTCCACTGCATATCTCATTAATACAGAAACGTAAGTTTCAATTTGAATGGACAATAAAACTGGGGTGGGGAGCATAGTTTAAATGGAAAAGGTGCTGCAAACCTCATTGTTGAACACAATCAAAAGAAGGACTGATATGCAACTGTTTCTCAGTGTAGAGAAACGTACCAAACCTTTATAATGGGAGTGAATGAACCAGGTGTCCATCACTACAACATAAACATAGCCAATATAAACACGATTTGCCAAATTATCTTAAACTTTGATTGGACCAAACTTATATCCTCGTGTGTTTGGGTAGTTTTAAAAAATGAAATTGCCCATCCTCTGTTCCACCCACACGGAGATTAAAATGCTTGCTTGATCATTGTGTGGGGTGACTACCTCATAAAGAGAGACATACAATGCATACACAAAACACCATGAATACTGAAGAAAACTGAGACTTAATCGCAAATTACGCTCCATATGTGGTGTACTATGAGCTCAATAAATTAGGGATTCTAAACACTTGTCAATCATCACATATGACCACCTCCTTGTTTCTACATTCACTGTCCATCATATCTTCTCTCTTATATATCTTCTATAATTACAGACTGTAGTTCATATGTTTCTCTGCATACATTGTTGGCCTCTTTTCAAACCAGCACACAGCAGGTATTATTATCAGTGCTCCAGTTATATTTACAATTACAGTGGTGGTATTTCAATGGGTGTTGCACTGGTATACGTGGATCAGATACAGTAGTGCTGGTGGAGTGTTTATACAGTTTTATGCCTTAAGGCCCACTCACACTGGGTTTTGTCTGTAAATATGTTTGTGAAAAAATCCATTTCAATATGATTTGCCATGATGGGAATTTCACATACATGACTGGCAGGCAAATGAATTTAGTTTGTGAACTTTCACATCTAGTTTTCGAAGCAACATGAATTGAAATCTAGTGTGACCATACCTTCATGTACTTCACAATATAGGGAATAAGGAGGTATGGTGACCTGGGATGGTGATGCTTTTGGGCTGGAGTTCAGAGCGACTTTTTGGTAGGAGCGTGAAGCTGAAGCCCCTCCCAAGTGCACTGCCTGGGTGTGACCTCAGGTGAGTCCCAGGATAAAGAGGTGGAAGTGGTACAGCCAGCAGTCCCAAAGCAGATGAGAAGAGCTTGTCACTGGATGCGACCAGGTTGATGTCCATTAGGAAGTCAAAGTGATGTAAGGAGCATGAGACAAGGTGATGTAAACCTGTTAGACATGATGGTGCAGTAAAAGTGAGGGATTACATAGGTTGGAGATGAATAGTAATTGACCATTACTGCCTACGGCTGCATTTTCAACCTACCACGTTTTTTGTGGGAATCAAGCAACCTGAAAGCGAATCTCACATGATAAATTTGCAAACTGCAGATCTCCTTTATTTTCACAGTTTACAGTGAGTTTTTCTCGTGCTGAAGGCTCAGATTTGGGGGCACTTTCCCTTTCCTGTGCATCAGGCAAGTGGATTCAGAACCACTCAGTTAATATTTGCAGTTTATATTTAACAGTTCTGCACTGAATCACTTGCGTGCGCACACACACATTCTCAAATAGATCTGGCCTAAATGCTGCAGCTAACACTGCTATTCTACAGTAAAACAATGTTCATAATATCATTGAGTGGACTGAGCTTATCTTCACTGTTCTAACTTCACCCAACACACTGCATTTATAAACTTCCTCCCACTGTCTGAGTAAATAGGTTAGAGCATAATGTCAGAGCATAATGTATCATCCCCTCAGAAGATCCACACAGGTGTTCATACAAAATTACTATGCAGAAAAACAAATCTGAATCTTATTCATTTTTATATGAATGGAGTGGTGAGATTTCAAGCTGGAAAGCTGATTAAAGCATCATCAGACTTCTGTTAAAACCTCAATGAATCCTGAATAAGTTCAACCTTCCATGTGAAGATGAATAACCACATTACACTCAGTGTGGTGGTGAAGAGGTGTTCTGTTTATTTGCACAGATATGATTCAATTCGCTACATTACCATTAACACAGACAACTACACCTGTAACCATGTGTGTGTGTGTTTGTGTGTGTGTTTGTGTGTGTGTGTGTGTGTGTGTATGTGTGTGTGCATGTGTAGTTTTTACACTCTGATTCCACATATTTACATTCTTATGGCACTTTTCCCCTTGTGGCAGACCGAGAGGTGGGTCTGGGTGGTCTGTAATCAAGCCACACCAGCAGTTACTACTTAAACGACATCACTTACACCCTTCAAGAGAGAGGTCAAACTGAGAAGGGACTGGGACCTTAGAACACCCCTACAAAGATCTGGATCCCATAGCAGCCCAGTGGGGCTTAGACATTTATTTTCCGTTTACACGTTGGTGTAGGTGTGTTATGTGCAAATAAAGCTTTTTCTATTTGCCCCACTGTTTGTGTGTTGTGGCCACGCCCCTATTTTCTAGGCATGGTTCACACACTGCATGACATCTACAATAATTTAACTAACAACTCTGATTTTTGCCTTTCCATTAGGCAAATTGTTGCCTTGTTAGTACCTGGTCACTTGTGGTTCCATGCAAGCTGAGTAGGGATTAAAACATGGTGTGTAAACCACGGTTCCACTGCTACTACTTTTCAGAACTTGGTTTAACACAAAAAACAGGTTTATCATCTCTGCCTATTGGTTTTGCTCTTTACAGTCTGATTGCCGGTTTATTTAATAATTGTTTTTGACCAATGCTTGCATTTCGACTACCCCTTAAGGATTTTCCCATTGGCCTGTGTCTTTTCACTCTGTTACTGACCTGGATTAGCTCATGTGTGTACATCACCTAAGTGCCACTTTGCCCACATGTAGATAAACTACATCAATCAGTGGGGGGCACATGCAGAAGGCGGCGAATAGTTTTTGCTTCTTGACAGCATGGAAGATATTACCACACAGATGTTCTAGTATTAGTCAGTCTCTGAAACCACTACTTTTTCTGCGAGCAAGCGTACAATGGACGTCCTGAATATTTTTGTGGTTGTGGTTTGCAATGCTTGTTTTTGTAGTAACACTACTCCAAGTTCTGCTGCATGTAACTGGTAGGGTAATAGAAAGGGACACTGCTGGCCCCATGAGGGTCATTCCCAAAAGGAGTTGCTTAAGAAGCTTCATCAAAAGCACCGTTCAGTGTCTGATTATGCTCTGAAATTTCATTCATTAGCGGTTAGTGGATGGAACAAACCAGCTTTATTGGTCTTATTCTGTAATGGACTGAATCTTTGCATATTCCACCCCGAGAGGAACACAGGAAGAACAACTTCATGGACTTCATGGGCTTTGTATATACTATGGTGGGGTTGGTCACATCCTGCAAGTGGAGATCACTTTATGCAGTACTGTGTTGAGTAAACCCATCTCACAGTTGGATTCTAGGTCATTCCAGTTAGCTGTCACATTATGATGCCTGGGAATCTGTTTTTCTCATTGGTCAACTCAAAAGCAGGTGGTGGCTCCTGTAGAACCACTTAACCAAACACTATGTGTCTGATGCTGATGGAGATCCTGAATGTCAAAGAACAGTCAGCCTACTCACTGTTACTCTAAGTTTGTCATGGCAAACACACATTTCATGGGCTGATAAATAAATAGTAAGATGGTCTGACTTTCACAAGGGACAGTGTCTAACCTCAGTTCATCATTAACAGTACCGAAAGGCCAGACTCACACGAGCCCAATCGTATTCCTCATTTATCACCACTAGGGGGCATTACAAGTATTTGGAAATGCCATTTGGTTTGGCCTTAGCTTCCTCAGGCTTTTCAGGCATTTATTAAGGATGTTCTTGGAGACATGATCGTTTGGTTTGCTTGGCCGTTTGCTTACCTGTTTCATGGCCCTGTCTCTTTTTAGACTTTATTGACCGTGATTGCCCTTGTGACTACTCTTATGATTAACCCTTTCACTGACTTGTCACACAAGTGTTACAGAAGCTGTCAGCTGAACATTAGTGTTTGTTCCTAACAGACTCATATTAACGTTTTTTAAACAGTATATTTTCTGCTCTCACTCATCTGTCTGGACACATAAGAGAAATCTATGTGGCTAACTGGACTCAATGCTACAATAATAAAGACACACTACTCGTTTAAATAAAGCATTCAGTGGAAAAGTGCCATGATATGCTGTCAGCATAAACTAGAGGGCACATCTGAGAGTCTGTAATGGGGAGGTTCTTTTGTAGCTCCAATCATTTGAAACATTAAAGCCAATGACAAGTGAAGAAACTACTTTGTGTCTTCACAGCTAGTGTACTGTGTACTGACCGGTGTATTTAAGCTGACATCACTAAATGTGAACTGCCATTCGGCGCTCAGGAGAGGAAAAGCATTAAAACTAAAGGGTCATTAATATATTTGTTATTTTTAGCGGATCAGTTCCATTTTCCTCTAATCATTAAAGACTCTCTCTAGCTCCCTCTAGGGTTCATAGTCATGTACTTAGTGTAATTGAAAATATTGGAAATGTTTGTGACCACAGTAATGTTTAAGTATGTGTGTATATACTGTATGTGTGTGTGTGTGTGTGTGTGTGTGTGTGTGTGTGTGTGTGTGTGTGTGTGTGTGTGTGTGTGTGAGATGCTACAGTTCATATTCAGAAACATGAATAATAAACAGCTACAAGAGAAAACACCTGTGCAGAGAGTTGTGGGTGCAATATTAATCGTGCTACTGTAATGAAACACACACACACACACACACACACACACACACACACACACACACACACACACACACACACACACACACACTAAAACAACACAGTAAGAACTGTGCAGATGCGCTGAAATGTACACATGCATTACTGCTTTTTTCAGAACAAACTCAGAAAAAGTCATCAAGCGCACACACCCCTGCCCCCCTCCCCCCCCACACACACAATGCTACTGGGTGATCTGCTGGAAGCACTTCTATTTGCAAACACAAATTATTGCAGGTAAATCAGGAAGCAAGATGAGAAAAAATACAGAATTAATGTGCCGAGAGTGTCAGGCACTCTTACACTCTCACTTGCTCTCACAGATCTGAGTCTCCACCACAAATGTGTTCTCAAAGTGACGAATAGGATGACAGTTCTGCACCTCACGTTTGAAAATACCTGAGAAAGGAATAAACAGTAAGAGGGTATCATTAACCTGCAGTAGATCAATTAACTGCAATTCAGTTAAACAGGAGGGTCGGAGTTACTGACAGAGTTCAGCTTTACTTCATACTGGAACTGGACTTTTACTGTAACTACAACATAAATACTACACAAATGTAACTGCTTACATTACATGTATGTCATTTAGCAGACACTTATCCAGAGCAACTAACAAGGCTATTCATGTTACAGAGGTTGGTCAGAGTAGTGTTAGGAGTCTTATTAGTGTAGTAGAGCATAGTTGTCCAGACTGGGAATCAAACCCCAGTTTCCCACATGGTGTGGTGGCTCACTGGTGCTTTTATCTGTTGCACCACACCAAACACTGTCAGTGGAATAGCTATTATGAGTGTAACTGTAGCCATAAGTTTGACTCACGACGGCGGGTGATCCTGCGTTTGAGGTGAAATGTCTCCTTGTCTTTACACAGTCTGTGGATAAACACTCCGAGGTCCTCAGTTTCAGACACCAATCCAGTAACCACCATCTCCTCCTGAATCACATACGTCTGAGGCAGGTAGATCCCCTTCTGCAGTGAGAGAGAGAGAGAGAGAGAGCGAGAGAGAGAAAGAGCCAGAGAAAGGGCGAGAGAGACACAAATGGAGAGACCATAAAAGAGATTGAGAGAGAGACAAAGAAAGAGAGAAAGACAAAAAGAGAATACGAGAGAGAGACAGACAGCATAAAGAGACTGGAGCCTTCTTACTAAAAATAATATAATCCTCCATACACACACACACACACATACATGTCTGGTTCGCAGTTTGACATTTATGAGCAGTTCCCACAGGTTCCGTGGCGGCATCACGATGGTGGAGTTCAGATCACTGATGTAGCACTTATCCAGTGCAATGTCATGGTATGCAGTCAGCCCCTGAACACACCAACACACACACACAAGTCATTAGTCTTCATTTAGCTGAATTGTGAATGGTGTGTGTGTGTGTGTGTGTGTGTGTGTGTGTGTGTGTGTACGTGTACCTTGTTGAAGTCGTGGATAATGTTAGCTGGATCAGAGTTGCTGAACTTGGGGACAGTGAGGTGCTCATAATTGTCCTTAAGGAAAATTCCAACATTCTCCTCCAGCTCCTCAGCTCCACGCAGGGGGGCGCTCTTTGCATTCTCATATTGAACATGGCAGTGGAACCGACTCTGATCTGGAGCCTACAGCAATATCATTACATACTTCATCATTATCATATATTCATTAACACAACGATTGTCCCAACAATCATTACCATCACCATGCATACATATGTGCTTGGGTGACAGAACCCGAATGCTCAAGTGAGAGTACCCGTACACTTGGGTGACAGAACCCGAATGCTCAAGTGAGAGTACCCGTACACTTGGGTGACAGAACCCGTGCACTCAGGTGAGAGTATCTTTATGTACTATTGAGAGAACCCATATGTTCAAGTGAGAATACATGTATGCTCAGGTGAGAGTATCTGTATGCTCAGGTGAGTACACGTAGGTTCAGGTGAGAGTACCTGTGGAATAATGTAGTAGCGATAGATGTAGACGGAGGCATAGATGAGGCTGCAGGTGAACACTATGAGAGCAGTGGTCAAACAGCAGAGTCCACCCAGAGAGGAACGGGTCTGTCCTGGCCACACTGGCTCACTCTGCACCTATTTTGGTTTGGGGTTTTTTGGGTGGAGAGTAGAGGGAGGTACAGAGGCAAAGGAAGACAAGAGATTAGACACAAGAGGTTAGCCTATAAACACAAAATGTAGTTTGACTGAAATAAGGTTAAAATGCTGTTTCACTGCATGTGCACTGGTCATGACCGTCCGTGGACACCAGGTGGCGGTGTTTCGCTGGCCTAATTATTTCAGTTTCATTGGTAATCGTAATATTAGGATGATTGGATAGCGTGAGACGGGTAAGATAACGTTGTTGTTTTCATTAATGTTATTGTTTATAAAGTTTGTTTTATAAGATATTTAACATTTTGAGGTTGGTTTTTGAAGCTGTATTTGGCACTATTGCAGCAAAGCTGCCACTTTCTCTACTGTACAATTTTACCCTTTAAATCCAAGAGATCACAATAAAACACACAAAACACAGAACAAAGACGATTATTGTTGGTTATTTTCTGATTTATGCGTGAAGAGTGTGTTTTTATTCTGGGTTGAAATTGTAATTCTCTGTTCCACCTTAAATGGCGCTCAGTTCCCTTCTGGAATCTCAGGCATCAGAATACAACTGCGGCATCGTTTAAGGTGAAACGAAGAATTTCAATAAGATGCTTTAATGCAGAAACAAAAGGCAAACTGGTAAAGATTGGTCTGTCAGCTGATGACTGTATTGGGTTGGATGAATGAAGGGACGTAGAATTACACAACAGTTATTCTCTCTCTCTCTCTCTCTCTCTCTCTCTCTCTCTCTCTGTACCTGTGTGTGGCTGCAGTGCGTGTTGATCTGCTCCTCATCTCTGTCCTTCTGCAGGTCTTTGGGAATCGCCGGCTGGAAGCGGATCTTCCCCATAATGGTGGTGATGGAAATACAGATGAAGATGGAGGTGCTCGGTCAGAGGGAATGGAAGGCTGTGACCGCCAGAGGGCGTCAAAGAGACTTTAATAGGAATGAACGTGTTTTTATGTGTTTATAATC
This sequence comes from Acestrorhynchus altus, assembly GCA_034509495.1. Lineage (NCBI taxonomy): Eukaryota > Metazoa > Chordata > Actinopteri > Characiformes > Acestrorhynchidae > Acestrorhynchus > Acestrorhynchus altus. The sequence continues at coordinate 20,040,018 of CM067502.1, forward strand.
TTTGACACTGGAAGTGCTTTAGTCTTCCATACACGAATGAATACTTTTCACAAGAGTCAATAAAAATATATCTCTATTTTTCCGTTTGTCTGTAGTGAGATTTTGAGCAGCAGTACGTTAGTATTACTGCTTCTGAGTACTGATTGGTTAGAAATACGGCTGCTGAGTAAGGACTGGTTGGTATTGCTGTTACTGAGTAATGATTTGTTCGTATTTCTGCCGCTGAGTAACGATTGGTTAGTATTACTGCTGCTGAGTAACGATTGGTTAGTATTACTGCTGCTGAGTAATAATTGGTTGGTATTACTGCTACTGAGTACTGATTATTTCTTGAAGACACAAACTTGTTTTATCAGTTGCAGTGCTTTTTAGATCACGAAACACGGACATGTAATGTGGCTCGTTGGTTAAGCTGTAGCTGACCATTGGCTAGAACTGCAGGGAATGATTTCTGTTTCATTTCATCTTGATGTTCTGCACATTCTAAACACAAAGTAGTTTCACATCAATCTGCAGTTGTGTTTTTATGATGCATAAATTAAAAAAAATTTGCATACATATGCATTTGTGTGTGTATTAGGGAGGGGTTGTTTGTATACATGCTACGGTGTAAGTTGGGGTAGGAGTGGTGGAGGGTGTAGGTTTGGGTTTTCTCTCTTGGGTGGTGAACTCTGTGTAAGACTCAGTACCAGCAGGAGTGGACACAGAGTCAGTCTCAGCTGTGATCACATCATAATACATTCAAGAAGTTAGTGATCTTACCTGGACCAGAACAGCGTTCATCAGTATCACAGAGATGATGCCATCAAGGGCTCATGTTCAGTACTTATATTGTCCTGTAGTCTTTGGGCAAATCCCCCAGGTCAGCTTCAGGAGGATGCCCGACAGCCCTGTGCTCATTGACCAGAACGTGAAGGGTACCCACATTTTTGGCCAATAGCTGGTTGGTCTAAAAGCTCCTCCAAGCACAGACAGTAAACTCCCATCTAAAGTCCATTCATTGCTCAGAGCTGGAAGAGCGGAGACACATTCTGTAATTCAGAGCAAATGTGGAAGGTTTACACAAAGATTACAGACTGATACTACAATTCTGACAAATCTGACCAGGTAACAGAACCTATATAGAGGGTGTTTCTTACACAGTTCAGTGTAGGAGTCTCTGGAGAACAGTTGTTTCTCGAGCTTTTGGCAGAAAAAAACAAAATTATCTAGAACCAAGTAAGACTCCTACATTGAACTGCTTTTCACAGAACACAAGGTAAGAACCAAACTGATTGCAGTAGGTACACTTGTTGTACAGATGTTCAGGAAGGTACAGTAATGAACGTGTGGAACATCTAGGGGCAGCATTTATCAAACAGTTCACCATTAAAACTCAGAAATTTGCTGGGGACCGGCTCCCCCATGACCCTATTCAGGAATAAGCGGTATAGAAAATGGATGGATGGATGGTTATTTTTATTAGTAGTAGTAGGCAATCACACTGTTGTTCTTCTTATGTTTTGATATTAGTGCGATTGCTGTAGTGCTATGGTGTTTGTAAAAAAATGCATGCAAACAAAAAATGATGACAAAGACCTGTAGATGAGTCTGAAATTGAGAACCTTCCAATGTTATGTTATAGCCTTTAGCTTCTTAGTGTGTTCATCCAAGGTGGCCATCTCAGATGAGTGAAGATGAAGCACAGAGGAAGAGCAAGACTAAAGGTTCTCAAGCATAAAAATGGGCTGTTCATGGTCACATAAACAAACAGTACATAAATTGTGTTTGATTTACACGGCAGTGCAGGAACTCAGAATCAAAGACCTCAATGATAGACAGACACACTGTATGTCCACATGTTTGTGGACACCCCTTCTAATGAATGCATTCAGCTACTTTCAGTTGCATCCATTGCTGACGTACAGATGCACACAAAGCTTGTCTAGTCCCTGAAGACATTTACAGCCAATAGAATAGCTAATGCTAGGGGTGGGCTACATGGGGTATAAAGCCCCCTAGAAATCAGCGGTGGAACAGTGGAACTATGTATTCTAGAAGTATGATGGTCCATCCCTTACTTTAGGGATGAACTGGGGAGTTGCAGAAGTTGTGGGTGGTGATCATCCAACATCCTGACCTCACTAATCCTCTCAATGCTGAATGCAATCAAATCTTTACAGCAATTGAGCAAAGCATTCCCTGTACATTAGAGCCATTTACACCAAATACTTTTCTTCACCGATTGAGTGCAGTGGCATTGAGTAGCATTATAAATCCCAGTGCAGAATTAAAATAATAGAAAATGTTTTGTTGAGTATTTGCCAATACTTATGAGTAAGTATGTTTATGAGTAAGTTATGTGAGGCTTCCAAATTACATGGAAGTAAATCCAGGTGTTTGTTGTTGCAACTGTTTATCCTTCCATAGCAAATAACTAGAGACAATTTGTGAATGTTCTACTCCTGCTGACCGGTTCTGTACTGGTACTGTGTTGACTGATAGAAATGTGACTATTATCTACACTGACTCTCTGTGTTTGGTTTGTGATTTTAGGAAAATGTGCACGGAATATTAGAAACATGTTCTCTAAAATATTTCAAAGAAACAATCTGAAAAGCACAGCGATAGAAAAGACTTTAAACTGCTGTCTTATTTTTTAATGTCTACTATAAAGTGTACAGTAATTACTAAAAAAAATAGAAAGGCTATATAGTTGATACCAGAAGTAACTAAAAGTCCAAGTCAGAACCCAAATGCTGTCCTATCCAGACCTGTTCCTTAATATTACTATTGAATTGTGCCTTTATTCAATCTGGTGTAACTTTTCTAGTCTTTATGGTACAGTTTTAGGAGCCAAAGAAACTCTTAGACCAATCAAACGTAAAATCCAAATGTAATAGTTCTCAATAGTTTGATGATGAAAGGACAGCATTTGGGTAAGATCATCAATGAATTTCCATCAGTAACACTTATACATCTGTAAATGTTAACATCATCTGCAACTCTATAAACAATATTTAATATAAACCTACCTCAGAAACATTGAATACATTACATTCATAAGTGTACAGTACAGGTTTTATTCATGTCTTAGCTCCTCTGCGCTTCAGTACTTTTTAACTTATATTCTTTATTGTATTTATTGGGGTTTTTTTTAATATAATTTAATTCAAATTTTTCCAACTTATATGACATAGATCATATATACATATTTAGCATCATAGACAGAAAAATACATTTTTTAATAACAAAAACAACATTAAAACCTCTTACAATCAGAAAGTTGAAATATACATCCTATGCATCTTGTAAATCCTGCTGGCTTTTCAAGAAGTCTGTAAATTGTTCTCAAACTCTGTTGCTTTTAGTCAAATTTTCCATGGCTATAGTGTTGGAAAGGGTCTTGAACCAAACATTGACATAGCCTTCCACGAGATGGCAATACAGTGTTTATCTTGTAATGAGCATATATACCATCTTTTTATCTGCATTAGACAATCTTAAGTCTGTTGGGACAAGTCCAAGAATCTGGTGGAGCTAATGTCAGAGACTCGTTCTATTACCTTTTCCCAGAATTCCCTAATTTTAGGGCAGTTCCACAGGCAGTGATAAAGTGTGCCCTCCTTTAGACCACACTTAATGCAGAGGTCAGGGTTATTGTTGTTGAAGCGGTGCAAAATGGAGGGAGTTACATATATACGCATAATCCATTCATACTGTATAAGTTTAAATCTGGTATTGATAGTTTGAGTCTGTGCTGTGTGACACACCATTTCCCATTCGTCCTCAGAAATGTCTGTGTCCATGTCACTGGACCACTTCATTCTCTTGTCAGTTGAAGATTCATTGGAGTTTTCCACAATTAAGCTATAAATAACAGAAACCTGACCACGACTGTGCACATGATTTAGTATAACCTCTTCAAGACTGGACAGTGGTGGTTTGTTTATCTGATGTTTGTATTTTTTCAAAATATAACTCCTAATTTGCAAATATTTGAAGAAGTGGTTCCTGGGTATATTATAAGCACCATGTAATTCCTCAAAGCTATACAATACCTGATTTGCATTATACATGTCCCTAAGTTTACTAATACCTTTCATTGCCCATGATTTGAACCCTGGGTGGTTTTTCCTGCTGGAAATCAGTGGTTTCCCCAAATTGGGGTGAACTCTTTATGCCAGACTATGATGGAGTTTTTAAAAAAGAGATTGTGTGTATTCTTTAACAGGTTTTTTAATGAATCAGAAAATAAATATAACTTGAATGGCAAGGGGGATGTGGTACAGCTTTCGATTTCGACCCAGGAATTTTTGGGTTCATTTGAGAACCAATGCATGATTGCCTTGATCTGGGCTGCCCAGTAATACCACAGAACGTTTGGCACTTGGAGCCCCCTCTATCATATGGCAAATAAAGTAAGGACATCCTAAGTCTTGGGCGCCTGTTATTTGAAATAAAATTAGTTATTAATTCCTTCAGTTTAGGAAATAGTGTAGGTGGGGGACTAAGTGGGATAGATTCTATTTAGTTAATTGTACCTTCTTAGTGTAATGTTTGTCAATAGTCTGTGTACTTGTTACCTGTCATATATGTGTTGCACTCAACAAGCAAAATTCCTTGTATGTGTAACATACTTGGCGAAATAAAGAGATTCTGATTCTGATTATATACTTACTACCTTCCAGGTGGTTGTGACAATGGCACAATGCACGCAAGTAGTGAACTGGGCCCCAGTGGTAAACTGTTCTGTTACTGAATTACTGATACTGGGGCTGTCAATCAGTGCTCCAGTCCAAAATCAACAGTATTGCTCTTTATTGAACAGTATGGTATTTTATTTTTTTATGCACCAGTAACACCAGTTCAGACATCATTCCAGACCTTTATTACAGGCTGGTTATATGTCTTTCACATTAAGTTCATAGGGTCATTTATTTTTGTTTATTCACCTCCTTTATGATTGAAAATACCCCAGAGAAGGGAATAAATAATGACAGATTTGGGTTTTCCAGACCTAAGTGTGCTTTTGTAATTTATTTGATTTATTTGATTTATATGATTTATATCATTTCTCAGCTAATATCAGTATGGTTGTGTAAGGTAAGGTGAGTAATTAAGACTACCCACAGAGACTGGGAACATTAATGGAGGCACTGCTGTTTAGCTGATTTATTGTGTGAGCTTAGACAGTGCACATTTTATGGATATGCTGTTTATGCACTGAGATGTAAGCCCCCTAAATTTCATTTCCGCGCCTTAGGGAGGGGTTACAATTAAGAGTTTTTATCTTTTATAAACAGATAACACGTGTCACATATGAGGAAAAGGTCAGATTTGGGCCCCCTTTGAGAAACTGCTTGACACTTTAACACTTCATAATTTCTTTCCACCTCATGTACCACATGGAATACAAATGACATCATCTTGAATCTATATACACTGTATGGACAAAAGTATTTAGACACCTGCTCTTCCACTGCTTGATCTGAAATCAATGGTATTAAAAAGATTTGATTCTCCTTTTGTTGGAGTAAATGTCTCTACTGTCCAGGGAACACTTAGCTCACTTGCTGTAAAGATTTGATTGCATTCAGCATTGAGAGCGTTCAACCTGATGAGGACTGAAAAGTGGGTTCATAGACTTTTTGGTGGTGATTAGAAGACCCATATTCAACAGGTCTTTCATCTTACAGAAGAACCACATACTTTTTTACACCTTTGAATAATTCAGAAATATCAATGAATTTCCATCAATAACACTTATATACTTACCCACTACCTTCCAGGTGGTTGTGACAATGGCATTCTCTTCCACAATATCTTCAAGAGGAACTTCACTGTGCACCTGGTTCTCTTCCACAGGCTTTCGCTCCAACCATTTCTTCCATCTTTTCTTCTCTGCTTTGATTTCCACAGAGCACTCTGTCAGAGTCTTCTTCAGCTCCTTCTCCTGCCACGCATGCCTCTAAAGCATGACCACATAAAACTCATGGCTCTCTCTGTGCTGTTTCATTACAATTCTCTGAAGAAAATGCTCCTCAGTGTCAACTGTCAATGTTTGGCCACAAACAGATTGTAAAGTCGCATTCTGAGCTTTATATTTGCCACCCATAACATCAGTGCTTTGGGGTTGTTGGGATTAGTAACAGGTTCTTACCTTGTCCTGTGTGACAATGAAAAATATTACTGCTACTAAGTAATAATTGGTTAGTATTGCTGTTTTCTGGATGCACTGTACATGTATAATCATTACATTCACAGTTGCATTTAATTCCAAAAACTACTCCTTGGTGCATTATTGTGTCAAATAGTGAACATTTCCCAGACAGCAATGAATGTCTGTCACACATCCAAGGCATAAAAGTGCCAGATTTGGCCCAAATGTGCTCCTCAGCTTCACTAAACACAGAAATAAAGCTTCATGTCACAAATGTCTGCTTTATTTTAAAGATGGGTTAGAGCAGATATTTAATATGGCAGAAATAATGGATTACTTCAGTACAACAGTTCAGGCTAAAGTGTGCTAGCTGTACATTAACCTTTGTTCTGGACTGAAATAAACTGTTCAATAGGCTTTGTATGTACGAAAACTCAGACTGTTCTTCATGCTAAGAAGAAATAATGGTAATAAACCAGCAAATCAATAAACAGCCCAATACGATCAGGAATTATTTGGTGCATTGATGGATGGAGACTGGTCACTTTTCTAGCTTTCACTCAGCACCACTGTAAGCATGACAGAGGTTTCTTGGGGTCTTTATGGGTGAATTTCACCAAAAGGCCTAGATCTAAACTATACTTTAGCTCTTTAGTTTATTGTTCTAAATTAGAAATAAACAGGATTTCTGATGTTCTGCAGAAGTCTGAACTGAATAAAGGATTAAAACTTTGCAATGGTTGTAGTCAAAATGGATCCCTGTTTACACTTTAGAGCAGCAATGAGTACCTCAACTATTTTCTTCAGCATGACCGAATTGTAAATTCCACCGAATTCGCTGAATATGGACCAGATTGCAACTAGTCTCATAACTAAAGTAACACAGTGAATCAAATGTAGCTGATGACATTTGCTCATATAGTTAATTAGTTAAGCCAGTGATCCCTTAAAGCCACTGCAGGCATTGAAGTTCTGATGTTTTTGTGTAACATTAGATCATTAATGGGAGGCTATGTTTGTAAGCAACATAATCAAGAATTATTCCATGAACAGCACAGCTCTTTACTCACTTTAATTCAGAATTGGAGCTTAAACATGGCTGAGACATTTGCGTGTTTATGTAACCAGTGCTGACGCACATTGCCGATAAGGAATTTATCTGTGTTTCTACCACTACTTAGTAAATTAAATAGTCTAGCCCCATATAGCTCAATACTAATGAGTATAGAGATCCATTTCAGCCACAGCCACAGTTTTTGTATTAACCAGTTTCAGTTCATTCTGTTGCTCATCGACTGTATAGTGCTGTCCGACAACACTTTGTCTAAAAAGAGTTTTAAGTAGAATTTTCTGGTGGCTTGAGGACAGAGCAGACCAGGCACCCAAAGCTAATACTAATATCAATAATCACCTAAGAAATAGTTACCAAGTTTCACTGGATACAACTCATTGTTATTTAACCAAAAAAATCATTTTTCTGAGCTCTCTTTAAAACAGTTTCAACAAAAACTGGTTCAGTAATGACTAACAGCTCTCTCCACATCCACAACAACTGTCTGATGTACAGTACAAGGCAAAATAAACACAAAACCCTAACCCCCTCCCCCCCACACATTTCTGCATTGGAGCGTCTTATTGTATATTTTTCACCTTAAATTAGAAAAGGTGGAACAGAATTACAATTCAGAAGAATCACAATTCAGTCTCTAAATCAGGTAATACACATTCACATACTCTACTGTCTGTGTGTATGAATACAGTTGTGTGAGGGAACATTTATGAGAGACCTCTGTGTGTGTTCAAGGCCAACTACATGTTTATGTGCAAGACAGCAGCAGCATCTCTGTTTACTAGTTTAAAACAAGTCTATCTTCATCATCCTCATCTTTGCCACTCCTCCTTTCAGTATGTGCAGAACCCTGATGTGAGGAACGCTCAGCAGGAGCCGCTCATTCTACACACACACTCAGATCAGCACTCGTGTGAATTCCGTGCAGATGTTATGAACATCATGCAGATGTTTGTTTGTTTTTGTTTGTTTGTTTGTGCGTGCGTGCGGGCTCAAGCATCCTGGCCGGGCCGGCGCAGCTCCCGAATCTGTTTGATTAAGTAGGTCTTCTCATCGTTGAACTGCTCGTCCTCTGTTCGATCATTCTGGAACTTGCTGAGGAACTCAATTAGTTTGGTCTGATTCTTCAGCAGGATCTCCAGAATCGGCTGTGTTTTATTTGGGTTTGCCACAAACACCTGATACACATCAAACACATCAGTAAAAAAAAAATCTATAAAATTGTAAATACTGCTGCTGTGAATGTTACATTTTAAACATGTACATCTGTAAACCTGTAAACTTCTAAATCTGTAAATCTATAATGCATTTCTGAGATTTTAGACACAACAGTATAAATCTCTAAACCTGTAACAGATTATAGTTCGTTTTGTTTTTTTTTTGGTGTGTGTGTGTGTGTGTGTGTACCTTGAACACGTGGAAAGCTTCAAATTGTATATTGCGGCTTTTATCTCTTAGCAGGTTCATCATCAGTTTGAGGTTGTCCGGTTTACTGATGTATTTGGTCATGATGGTGAAGTTGTGTCGGTCCAACAGAAGCTCACCCAGCAGCTGAGAGAGTGTGAAATAGTAAATCAGTTTTATTACCATGACAACATTAAAATATCATTATAGTATGTCATTTTTTCCACATACAAAACATCAACAGTATCAAAATTAAAAAATGAGAGTCCTTACAAACACTCTTACCTTCAGCGACTGTCTCTTGGTTACATAGTTCTCAGAGTGCAGAAGTTTCTCATATTCACTGAAGAACTGAAGTGAGAATGGAGTATTTGTTTAATAGTCTTTCCTAAATAAAACTGAACGTAAACATATACCAACTTTCATCTAACAGCAGAACCATGTTCTCTCAACACAGATCAAGTATAATAGCTGAGCACCAATCAGCAGTAATGGTGAGACAAAGCTTTGTGGTGCATTGAAGCTTTCAAGCCTAATATAATGCAAAAAGGTTTTCATGAGGCTTCAATTGCACATTATTGGCGCCTAGTGGTTAAAAGAATATCAGGCTGTGTGACTTCAGAACTGTGTACAATTTATGTACTAATAATGAATTAATAATAATTAATTAGTGAATCATCATCTTCTTTCAGCTGCTCCCTTTAGGGGTCGCCACAGCAGATCATCTGCCTGATCCGCATTATAGTTTGGCACAAGTTTTACGCCGGATGCCCTTTCTGACGCAACCCTCACCATTTATCCTGGCTTTGGACCAGCAGTAGTAGTGCACAAAATACACCCCTAAAGGCTGGCAACAGTAAATTCTCATATGAAATCTAATAATTATTGTGACAGAGCTGGAGGAGCGGAGAGACATTGTACAAATCTGTAAATCATTTCACACTTACCAAATGTGGTTTTACAAAACATGAATTTCATGTCACTTGCTGTCCAGTCTAACAAACATATAGTAGATATGCCTAAGATATATCTTATTCTGGCAGTCTGAACATAGCCTTACAAATCTCAGCTGGACACATTTTTTACATCCCAAAAAGAGGACATGCCCAGAAACATGAGAATGTATTGTCACTACTTTTACGCATCTGAACGCATCTATAGTGAATATATTTTCAATTTATATGATCAGGTCTGTATTTTTCATATTATGTAATAGATGTATTTGTATAAACATGGGAGGTGATATGTTTATTCACGTATTTTACTAATTTATCATTTTCTAGGTTTTTTGTGTGTTCATATGAATGTACATTCCTGGGAGATTCTGTGCCAAAAATATCCCTATAGTGTTGAATTACTCCTTTCTATTGCAAAGTAACTAACACTGGAAACTTGCTAAAAACCGCTGCCAAAACTGAACCAATTCCTAAACCAATATTTAACATTTAAAAGAGGCCCCAAGTACTCATCAGTGACATCACTTCAGGAAGATGACAAGCATCGATGCAGAGCATCAACTAAAAGTGCCTTGCCTTGTCTCAATGTATGCTTCAAAGCTTCAGCACACAAAATTTCACTCCCAATCAGGACTGTGTTTATCTACTCATTACTTTCACCAGAACTATCAATAACTGCAGGTGATGAACTCACCCTGTCATAATGCTGCTCCAGAAACTCTGCACTCAGCAGTTTGTGCCTAGTTAATAAATCCTGAAAAACATAAAAATGAAATGAAATAAAAATGAAAATATTGTGTAAATCTGAGAACATTATACAATCACCAAAAAACATTCTTTTAGCTGCTGCTGATCTGAATCTATCACTGTCTACACGTCTATGTATTTTTATGTTGGTAAGAATGTTTACCAGTACATACAGTTGAGTAGTGTTTCCCAACCCTGTTCCTGGAGGCACAGGTGCACTGCATATTTTAGAGCTAGCCTTCTCCCCACACACCTGATTTAACTAATCAGCTCATTAACAAGCCCTTCAGAGTAGCAAGTAGGGTTGCAAAGGGGCAGAAATTTTCCAGTAAATTTCCGGAAACTTTCCATGGGAAGTTAAGCTGGGGAATTTTGGAAATATTAAAAGAAAAGGAAATGAAAGGAGCCCCACCTCCAAAAAAGTTCCATTCAACATGTAAAACAAAACCCTTGCAAGTCTAGTTTCTGCATAGTCTACATTCTACAGAACTTCACCAAACTGCCCAGAACTTTATCAAGACCCAAATGGCCAGATATAGCATTGACTTTATATAATCTTCAGGCTCAACTGTGTAGCTTCAATAGTCTTGTGCTTTGGGCTCAAATGTGTGGCCTTCAGGGTTTAAGCAATCATTTGTGCCTGTGATAGAGGAGTGCACAGTGCATGCAGGGGGTGTGGCCTCAGTAGTCTTGCAGTAAGCAGTGCTGTGTGCATGTGATTGAGGAGTGTACTTGCATTAAATCTGGTTGTTTTTGCCAAGATTATGCTACAATATATTTTCACCAACTATATTTAAGTTCCCTGTTGAGGGCCAACCTTCAATTTTGTAGATTTCTGTTTCATTCCCATAAATTCCTGTTAATTCCCATAAATTTTCATTAATTCCCATGGAAAGTTTTCAACTTTGAAAATTCACAGAATTTTGCAACCCTAGTAGCAAGGGGTGTGTTAAAGCTAAAACTTGTACGGCAGGTGTGCCTCAAGAAAAAGGTTTGGGAAACACTGCACTAGAGGGCAGTTCAAAATTGAAAGTTTTTGACAACAAGCTATAAGGTATAGTGCCCCCATGGCTTCCAGTTGTATTGCTCCATACCAACCATATGCCTATGCTTCCAGAGAATGCACAAATATGGACGAAATTAATGCAGTTTATGGACAGAAGACTGTGTCTGAATCTTTTTCTATATTCAGAGTTAAGTATAAATTAGCCTTTACAGGTTTTCAGTCCTGCTCCACAACTGCTTCCAGAAACCATAGGAGTTTCCGCAAGTTATTGTCTCATGCTCTTGAAGGATACTCCTGTTATGCTACTGTACCTCAAGAAGGTGTTGTTGCTTAGCTCATTTGAGTGATCAGGTGCTGAGAGTGATGGAGGGGAGCAAAACTGTGAAGCTCCTAAAAGCAGCACTTAAGCAGTAGCTCAGTGTGTCTACACTGTACTCCCACAGTGACCCTGTCCTACAATGAGCTGCTCTAATACAGGCTTTGTGTGGGTTCTTTGCCTGCATTTGTGTGTACAGAGCTTAACACATGAACACACTCACTTTGAATGTGGCGAAAGCATCGGAAGCGATGTCGAAGGTAGACATCTCCACATATCTGAAAAAGTCGTAGAAATGTTCGGACCACAGTGTGATTTTGGCGAGGGGCTCATGACGGATACACTCCCTTAGCATGATCCCACAGTTTAGAGCGATCTCTGGAGATTCATACCTACACACATGTGCACAAAGACACACATTCATTCAATGACCAATTTAATTTTTAATGTGTGGATTTGCAGTCCTATATTACAGTGAGAGTGTGTGGTTTACCCTTTGAGCAGCATGAACAGGATGTTCTGTTGAGTGCAGAGGTATTCCACTGTCGGAGTTCTCGTTCCAATCTGTCGTCTCAGGATGTTGTTGAAGATCTGAGCCACATCTTTCTTCCCCTGAAATGCAAAAACAAACACATCAAGACTGTTCCATCAACAGGAAAAAAATGGATTAAAAACACACACCTCAAAGTCAATGAGCTGCAGATTCGTGATGAGGATGGCCAGTAGGCCGGTGTTGTAGAGCTCCTGCGCAAGCTGAGCAACTGCCTCTGTCTGCGGCTCCTTCTCACTTGAACCGTATAGAATCTCCTTCATTGCCAACAGAGACTTGGACACCTCCTCAGTGGCCTACACATATGCAAGCAAGCACACAAACACACACCTTAACATATGATGGGGAGTTAAGTGCAAATGTGAGAGTGGCAATCTATGCAAAAGTGTGAGGAAGTATGTGAGAGTGAGAATGTGGGGGTGTTGCAGAGGAGAGGAGTGTAGGAGAGTGTGAGAATACAGAAGTGTGAGTATGCAAGACTATACAATAAGCAGGTTTGCACCTTCTCTGCCTTTTTATCAGAAATGTCGTGCTTCTCCAGGACAGTCATGCTTTCCTTCAGGTTCTTCACAATGTCCGCTGGACACTTGTGAGATTTACCGAAAGGAAAGGGCATGGCAGCACAGTAGTCACAGCAACCAGGTGAGCACACCTGAGGGAGACAAGAGGGACAATTTCTCAGAGCAAGTTGGCTTCATGTTCTCAAATGAGAAAGAAGGATAATAGAGGATTTGGGAGAGATTGAATATCTGCAGAGGAGCTGTTAATGTAACAGATTTAAACACTAACTTTAATCAGTCTAATTTCTCTCTCAGCATGTCCAGTGTTGTGTATTTAAGTGTTTAATGTGTTTAGTTTAGTGACGCTCCATAACCACCTTCTGCATTCCTCTGATTCGTAAGCTGCTTATTAGAACTGCCCGTTCCACCTTAAATGGTGCAGTACTTCATGTACTACTTCACGCAGCGCATGAAGCGTTACTGCTGGAACTGCTGCACTATTTAAGGTGGAACGGGCAGTTCCAATAAGGAACAGCTTTGAGCTTCTTTTTAAAACTTTTCACGGTTGACAGCAAATATTATTCACAACTAAAGACCAATATCTTCCTTACCCGCTGGAAAATTGAGTCTCTCGGGGTGAACAGAAGATTAAACACGTTATAAGCATTAAAACTCTGCTGCACAGCCACCGCTGACTCCAGTGCTGTCCCCCTGGCCTTCTCTCCTCCAGTTTCACATAGAAATAAGGTCTTACCTTCTACAGCGCTTCTGGCTGTTCCTGCTTCACAAACAAACGTTATCACCACAGTACTCCAGTCACAATCCGTCTCTATAACGTCTTATGGCGGTTTTGTTCCCCAGGGATGCTAATGCTACCGCTGCGCCTCAACTTCGTCTTCTTCCAGGGTTCTATTTCAGCTACTCCTGCCACCTACTGCCATCTACTGCCCCAGCTACCTTCTGCTGCCCCAACTAGAGGTGGGCGGGTCCATCCAAATTTCGATATTATCGATACCAACGCTGGTATTGATATTGAGCAATACTCGTGTAAAAAGATCGATACTCAAACGTTTTTTTTTCTCGAGCATGCATCGACTACTGCGCAAAACTATAATGCGGATCATAAATATGATGATCCGCTGTTGTGACCCCTAAAGGGAGCAGCTGGAAGAAGAAGAAGAAGAAGAAGAAGAAGAAGAATTCGTACCTCTGGAGATTGTGTTGAGTGATATTTTTTTACACTCTGTTTATTTTAGAAAATACAGAATTGTACTGAAAGAAAATTCCTTATTTTTTATTGTTTTTTATTTTCCAAGAACATTTCTATATGAAAAAAGAAACAAAGAAAGAAAACTAGAAAATATGTGAGGTTTTTGTGGTTTCTCCTTTTCTCCCTCAACAAAGATTTATTTTCTGAATGTTAAGCCAAACTTTGTTTTGTTACGGTTCCATTGTTTCCTAACAAAAAATTTGATTATAATAAAGTATTTTGTTGTCATGTACAGTGTTTGGCAAAATTCTATCCTAGGTCTTTTGGATTCTTTGGATCTATGAAGCTTAAATATTAAAAAGTATCGGTATCAATATCAGCAGTACTGGCCAGTATCATCCAACTCTAGCCCCAACTACCTTCTACTGCCCCAACTACCTTCTATTGCCCCAACTACCTTCTATTCCCCCAGCTACCTATTACTGCCCCAACTACCTTCTACTGCCCCAGCTACCTTCTACTGCTCCAGCTACATTCTACTGCCCCAACTACCTTCTACTGCCCCAACTACCTTCTATTGTCCCAGCTACCTATTACTGCCCCAACTACCTTCTACTGCCCCAGCTACCTTGTACTGCCCCAACTACCTTGTACTGCCCCAGCTACCTTCTACTGCCCCAATACCTTATACTGCCCCACCTACCTTCTATTGCCCCATCTACCTTCAAGTTTTAATTTTTTTATACACATAAGCCACACAGTTGTTTTATTAGTTTTTAATAAAAGCAGTGATGCAGGAGGGCAGTGCGGTTATAATCATAGGAAATCACTCAAACACACACCGAGGCACTCACAAAAACACAACAGACAATAGTACATTATACACAGTATTTACCCAGTGGAGAACCATAAGTTAGTTCTACATGTTCTAAACCTGCTGTTTATGTGAAGTCCTGGAACTTTTTCAACGGAATACGTGATTTTGACCCTCAAAGAGGAACATGCCATTGATATATCTCATTAACAGTGTCTTTATGAAGACTTAAAAACTGAGTGTGATTACATGCACTCAATAATCAATCAACATTTTACAACCAATTTTTACAACTGATGTCACAGGGCATCTAGATAAGAAGGTGAATAAGAATAAGAAGGTGAACAACACGTGAAACAGGATAAAGACACAAACCCCACAAATAATCTATTCATAGTTGGATTTCTGCAGTTATCTGATCATTTAATTGGTCACGCAAATGGCATACTCTGATTATTTGCTTGTACACTGGAGTACAGTGTAAATATCTGATTAAGAAATCCAATAATGAAAGCTGGATTTTGGCTTAGTAAACTGATTACAAAGTATATTCTTACCCAGAGTTCTCTCAGATTTCTCTGTCTGCACATGTGTTAAAACAGACCCTGGCACTGAAAATAAGCAAGCAGTTTTTAAAAAAGCATCTGCAGAATGCCTTTAGAGTGATGCTGAAACCAACAATATGATTGATGAAATATAGGATTAAAATGTTCATCTATGTTATGTACACATATTCATCAGATTACTGACAAAATCTGACTTTCTACAGTTATCAGAGTTATTACTGAGTGCATGTAAACATATTCAGTGGCCCACCATGTTTGACCTATTCTGACCAAGTCTGACCTCTGTAGGTCAACAGCAAGAATGATTTGTTGTGTTTCTGTTGGCAACAGAAAACACATAAAACATACAGACACAGTCATTCGGTGGTTTGGGGATTGATGACAGAGACACTGTAGTTGTTGTTGAGTATTTTCTCTAATTTCTTTCTCTCCTCCTCCACTCTCTTTTGCTCCTCCCTTAGAGTCTGCACACACTCGTCAATCTCCCGCAACTCCGCCTCCAGCTCGTCCCCCTCTCGCTGTAACTTCTCCATCTCCTCTGCCTGCTTTCTTTCTCTCTCCTCCACCACCTTCAACCACTCCATACTCATCTTCTGCACCTGCACACATATTCACACATGTGTACAAGACACACATTTTCTTAAATATCAGTATCAGTGATATGATCCAGTTAAACCAGTAGAAAGTGAAACTTGCTTTAGATCTCACCAGATTCATCTCTCAGTGTGTGTGTGTGTGTGTGTGTGTGTGTGTGTGTGTGTGTGTGTGGGTGGATAATCTGTGAATTTAGTGATACAACAACCACCCACCTTTACATCCCCAGAGTCAGTCATGGCCCATGAAGGCGGGGCTTCATCCTCCAGAAGTAGGAGCTTCTGAACCTCAAACAAGCTGTCCTGGATGGTCACCACAGCCTGACAGGAGGAATATTTCAGTGTCTTGTTTGTTCTTTCTAACTAACACACACAGACACACACAAATGCCCAGACAAACTCAGTGGACAGAATAAATGGTGTACCTGTAGACTGTAGAGTATCTGAGTGAGACTCTGAATACTCTCCACCACCTGAGATGCAGAAACAGTTCAGGAGTTCAGGAATGAACCATTTCACACCTGTGTAATCAGACTGATAAGGTCTTTGTTACCTGTAGATGAATCTGGATGGGGTGTCCAGTGGTCACTAAAACAGCATCCATCCATTTCCTGTTCAAACTGGGCATGCTCAGTTTTTCCACTGGCCAGCACATCAAACATGACATTATAACATAACAAACATTATGAACGTTATAAGGATTTGAAATATGAATGAAATTCTAATTACGTTAATCTATGTGATATTAATAATCACTCACAGTCTGGAGCCAACTCAGAGTGAGGAGAAACCCACGGCATTACAGTGACTATCAGACTCACCACTGAGAGCAGAGGATGAAAGAGAGAGAGAAAGAGAGAGAGAGAGAGAATACCCAAGAGTGTTAAAAAGAACCAGTAAAATACAGATGAACACATATCAGCTTCAGACAAAACACACGTCTAATTGCATGTGTTTGTAAAATGGGTGTGTACCATGTTTCTGTGCATCCTGCAGCAGAGTGAGCCCCTGTGGTGTATTAGAGAGTGTGTGGAGTGTGTAATGGTGGGGCTGGAGGAGCAGGTGAGGAGGCTTTAAACTAAATCCAGCAGCACACAAACACAGCTTCTCTTCCAAAGCTGCACACACCTGCAGATCCAGAGAAAACACTGTCTCTACACACACACACACACACACACACACACACACACACACACACACACACACACACACACACGAGGTGGGTGGTGTCAGCAAATGGTGGTGGTTGGATGTGGTGGGTGGTGTAAGATGGGATGGATGGTGCCAGGTGTGGTGGGCAGCTTTTACCTTGTAGTTTCTGTATTTTCTTCATTTTCTGCTCCTCATTATTCCTCTCACCGTCAGCAGTGTCAGACAGACTGATGAAAAAAAGCAGTGATCATTCTGCACACTCCGATTACTCAAAACACCTACACCAGGCTGATCGCTCTGACAGGTCTAAACACTCTGACCAGTCTGATCAATCTCACCAGTTTGAACACTTTCACCAGTTCGATCACTTTGACCAGTTTGAACGCTTCGATCAGTTTCTGCCCACACAGGTACACACTGGAGAGGAAATTGGTGAACACATACAGACAAACACTTACACACCTGTCGGTTGAGAGTTGCAACAGTGTGATCCAGGTGTTACGCTCTTCACGGGTATGTGTGTGAATCTCATACATTTCTGGCCCAGCAGATGCATCACTGCTGATGAGGAATAATCCTCGCTCCTGGTTGGCTATTTCCCTCCATATCAGACCCTTTAATGCGACCACTGCAGGCTTCTGCTCCTACACACACAAAACAAACATCCAACACTTTTTCTATGAATACAGTGTGCATGTGTTTGTTTGTTTGTGTACCAAAGCAGCAAATGTGAGTTTCTGTTCTTTTTCTTGAAGAAACACCAGAACATCTGTGAGCAGCAGGGCAAGAACATCTAGCAGCAGAAGAGAGAGAGAGAGAGAGAGAGAGAGAGAGAGAGAGAGAGAGAGAGAGAGAGAAGATAATTGTGACTGTATCAGAGTGATTGATGTGTATGAATGTGTATCAGGATGCACAGGGTGGTTGTATATTGGTTGATATTTGAGTAGTTTGTGTGTATCGGAATGGTTGTATATCTGTCTATATTAGGTTGGTTGGTGAGTATCAGGGTAGTTGTATATTGGGGTGATTGCTGTGTATCAGGGTGGTTGATGTGGTACTGTACTGTAAATGAAACACTGCTACAGTTGAAGTCAAGTAGTGGATATGTATTGTTGTGTTCAGGTGTGTGTGCGGTACCTCTGAGCCGTCCAGAGGTGGTCCTGCAAGTGATCATTGCGGAGTGTGTGAGTGTGTGTGAGGTATTTATGAGTGTGTGTTTGCTGTAGATCTCTCCATTCTTTAGTCGGGTGCAGCTCTTCGGGTCCAGGCGACTGATGATGTCATCTAGTTTCTGTGCTCGCTGGGCCTCACTCACCCGCTGCTCCACCCCCACCAACACCCCTCGCAGGCCCTCCAGAGCAGCAGCGATGTCTGCTTGCTCCACACAATCCCCTACAGGCCAGCGCACAGCAGTGACACACATAGGGTAAATCAGTCTGATGTTTGGGGGTCCTGTGTGCTCCTTTTTTGTTTTATACTGGATACAAAGTGTGTGCATGTGTGCTAATGTGTGTTACCCTCGGTGTGCTGCAGAAGTCTCTCCAGCAGGACAGGGTATTTTGTTATCCGCTGAGTGACCAGCAGCAGGAATTCTGGGATTTCTCTTCGTTTAATTACAGAGTTGCTGCTCTGCTGCTGCAGAAATGCACAGAGACACACACACACTGTATTATCAGCTGCTGCTTCATAAAAAAAACTTGGTCATGTATGCTTACTGGTCATTAGAGGTTTGCAGATTTCTGGTTACTCAAAGAGCAAAATAATGTTCCATATCTGCAGTAATAGGAAGTCAGTATCTCTAGAGGAAGAGTTGTTTCTTCCAAGGTAGATGTATTTTTTTTTACTTTGTAACTGTTGTTTATGAACTGTTGCTGAAGTGATCGCATGCTTATGCCTTGTAGGAAGATGCATAATCATGATGTGTATTTTAAATGGAAGACCAAAATAAAGATACAATGTGATAGAGACTCACTCTGATAAACAGCTGGAGTTTCCGGTTGTTCTGCTGAAGGTTTTTATAAACTCTCAGAGCATCAGAATGTTTACTACAGAAATCCCCATACAGTTCCATCACCTGGTCCCCCATGCCACCACTGAACTACACACAAACACAAACGCACACACACACACACACACACACACACACACACACACACACACACACACACAAACACACACACACAGGTATGTACACACTTCTGATGCTGTCGGTTCATTGTTCAGTTTTCTGTTCAGGACTTTTTTACTAGTCACTTGCAGGTCCAACTTGTGGACCAATCCAGAGAACAGGGAACACAGGCTTTAAACAGAACTCATGAAGCCCTCAAGACCTCTTCAGAAATTCCTGCTTAGGAGATTGAAGGGCATAATTACATGATATGCCTTTAACTTTTGTTTTTGTATCATCAGGACACAAATGAGGTGAGTAATGCTTTAAAGGCAGCATAAATCAAAGGACTCTGAGATGGAGACATCATATTACACTAAACTCAGCCAGACAAAAGACACATTACTACTACTTTCTCTCACCTGAGTCATCTGACACACCTGAGTTAACACTCCTTATAACATACCTATACTGAAAACACTGACATTTATTATTGTTAGTGTTTATTTTAGCTATTCATTGCAGGTAACCCATAAATCTAACAGGTGTAAAAGCTATTATTTAAGCTCGCACACCTGTTGCAGCAGGATGTCCCCAATGTGCTGGACGATGTAGTTGTTGTGGTGTTTGTAGTTCCAGCGGTTTCCCACAGTACTAGAGCTCCATCTCCTCGTCTCCATGGTGGCAAGGAAGTTTCTGTGCAAAGTGATAAGGTCATCCAGACTAGGGAAAATCTGACCAATCACATCCTCCTGCAGCTGCACCTCTTCCTGTAAGCCCCGCCTCAACACCTCAGCCATCACCTTCAGTGTCTGCACATGGTGGAACTCTGTCTGCATCAGCTCTGCAGGTCAAAGGCCAAACACACCAGTGACATCACAGCAACAAGATTTACGGCCAAACATTATTATTTATTTATTATTTTATTATAATAACAAGTACGAGTATCAATGCAAGGTCACTACTCTTTAAATATTTTGTGATTAATCTGGAACTATGGTAACAGACCATAGATAACTTCTTGTCTTTTAACTGCTCCTTTGTCCAATGCATTCAGAAACTCTGGGTTCACTAAAGTGCTCCAGGACTCAGCACTGTAGTCCAGCGTGGCGGGAGCTGCAGAACAGGGTATGAGTATTTATTACCATTTATTAGTGTTCACTGGTGTCTGTTGGCTATTTCTTTGTTGACTGGTGTTTATTATCATGTATTGGTGTTTACTTTTGTTTATTAGTGTTTATGTATGATTATTAGTGTCTATTAATGTTTATTGACAGTAAATTGTTCTGTATCCTGATCAGATCAGTTGAAGGAGACACTAAAAGAGACTGCAGTGATGTAGAGAAGTGAAGTGTCTGACCTGAGCTTGGGATCAGTGAGCAGGACGTAGATTGTCCAATCACAGACCAGGATTTCCTCACAGTGACCTCATGACCACACCCTTCACTATTACTGCGCCTTCTACACACATTCACACAAATGATATGTAGAACACAGGCCTATCATACAACACAGCCCTACTGTAGAATACAGGCCAACTGTAGAATATAAGGCAATTATTCTCTAGCTAATGCATGCACACACACACATACACACACACACACACACACACACACACAAACCTTTGTGTCTCTGCATTATTGTAGCTGCTGACAAACAGAGCAGGAGAGCTGTGGCTTGAGGAACCTGAGGACACACACACACACACACACACACACACACACACACACACACACACACACACACACACACAATGACTACAATTATATTATTAAATAATTACCCATATATTTTATTTATACCCATGATCCTTTAAATGTACATATTTGGAAGCTGCTGTTTATGAGCCACATACAGTGATATGGTGATATGTATGGACTCACACAACAAGATAGGACAGTTGTTGAACACCTTCAGCTGCTGAGGATTCTGCATAAAAACAAAATAAGAATGAAAAAAAACCCAAGATCAATACCTAATCTACAATCAATCAAATCATTATCTAAACTATGACCAAAAATACACATTTTATAATCAATCACTATACCATCAATAATTGATTAAATTAATATAAAATATATAGCCAGTCAGATCCGTATAATCTATCAGTAAAAGCATACTCACCTTCCAGCTCCCAGAAACACTGTCAGCACAGGGATTGTCCACTGAGTCTGGAAAACAGCAGTCATTACACAAGCACACACACACACACACGCACGCACGAACGCACGCACGCACACACACACACACACACACACACACACACACAGTCTCTCTCTCTTCAACAATAGGAAGTCCTTGTACCTGTGTTCTTCTGCAGTCTGTCAGTTTCAAGCACCTGCAGAAGATCAAAAATTTTATCAATTATGTTTCTTTAAACTCAGTTATGAGTTCAGTTCAGTAATGTTGTGTAGTGCAGCTGTAGAGTTGAAGGTGTGATGCATGTGTAAATTTCCCGACTGACCTGGGGGCAGTGTTTAGGTCTCTCTTCTTCTGATCTTGGTTCTTCATTATTATTCTTACTGAAACACAAAGAGTTCACTCTCTCTCATTCTCTCTCTCTCTATTTGTGTGAGTATATGTGTTTGTGTGTGTGTGAGTTGTCAGACCTTTCAGTGATCATCTTCACTTCTTCAGGATCTGGAGAACAAAACTCATGTTTGGAATAAACATAAATTTAACATGTGTATAAATTCAGAAAAAGCAAATCCAAAAACTCACTTTACACCACACACACAAACAACCCCCCCCACACACACACATACCTAATGTGCTGTGGGTGTGTTTAGCCCAGGGGATGCTAGGAGATGAGCTGTGTTCAGAGTGAAGCTTCAGGAAAAACATTAAGACATGTATAAAATGCCGTATGTGTATAGACAAAAATAGTTAACTGTAGAACATAACGCTAACCCTAACCATACTCATCACCATACCTAACCATACCAATACCCATACCATAACACATAACATAAATACATAAACACATACATAAATCCGTAACCCTAACTCCAACCATACTAATACCATACCATACCCAAACTCGCATGCCATAATCCTAACCCCATCCATACCAAACCAACAACCACAACCAACTCCAACCATACCCACACCTTAATATTTCCTAACCCTAAGCATACCCATACCCATACCCATACACATACCCATATCATACCCTAACCCTGTCCATATCCACACCCTAACCCTAAACTTAACATAACCAATACCCTAATAATACCCAAACCTTTGTCCTAACCCAATCCACACCCATACCATAATATATACCCATATCCTAACCTTAATAATACTCATATTCTGACCATTTCAATACCCTAAAATAAAAAATGTGAATACAGTAATAACTCAGATTCACTGCAACTATACACCTGCAACTAATTCTGTGTTTCACCTCCTCATTAACTTCCTGCTCACCTCCTCCTCCTCTTCCTCCTCCTCCTCATCACAGACGCTCCTGTTGCTGGTGTCTGAACTCTCACTGAATCCAGGAGGAGAGCCTGAATTCTGGTGATGTTCTGATCCATCTGTTAATATGATGGCACATTTAAATTAATTCTTCATTCATTTCTAAAACAAAGTTTAAACAAAACTGATCTGAATGTTCAGAGTATAATTTTGGTTTACCCGAGTGTATGGACAATAGCAGTTCTTCTTCATCATCATCATCATCATCATAATCATCATCACTGGAAGTAATGAACCATTCCTGAGAAAAAAGGAGAGACAGTGAAACATTAAGGTGAGATTTTTGTAGATGCTCTAATGTTATAAATACTCAAATGGTGCAGGAAGAAAGTTTCAGACTCTCACAGAAAAAGACACTAAAAACCCTTCAGTCCTTGTGAGAGAAACTGGACTGGACTAATACTCAGTGAACAATCAACTTAAACTCTCTGGTTTCCTCCCTGACAAACAAGATGCCCTTCATCACCCTTTCAGGGCTCTGCTCTGGTTCTCTGATACACGCCATTACCTGCAGTAACCTGAACATGTCAGCAACCACACCTACACTAAATCTGAATGTGACAATGATGAAGGTGGTGAATATTGCAATGAAGGTGATGAGGATTATGATGATGATAAAATGCAACAAACACCAGCATAACAATAAACACTTACACTGTATGGAACAACAGCGTAAGATGATTCTGTCATTTCATCTGCAGACAACAAAGAGAGTAAAACACATACACACACACACACACACACCTCAGAACACACATTCCTCAGAGCTCCTGGAGAGCTACCTTACTCCAGGTTTTCACTCCAACCCAAATCAAACACACCCAATCAGTCAGTCAAGAACTTCTGAAGGCAGTAATGAGTTGGATCAGGTGGGCTGGATTAGGGTTGAATCTACAGTCAGGATGAAAATAGCTCTCCAGAAGCAGGGTTGGTGACCGATGAACCAGAGCATACACAACACAGTGATCTGGAGTCAATGAGGTTAAGCTGCTGAATACAGAACAGAATGCTCAAGAAACAGAATGCATTACTAAAATATGATTACTGTTTATATTTCAGAAAAGTCATAATTATACACTTAGTCAACCGTTAAATATGCAGTTGTATGACTTCACTCACCTGATACACACTCGCCCCCTGCTCTGCTCCCTGAACACAGCTGTGTAATCTGACACACACACACACACACACACAAGCACACACATTTGTTTCATTTTTTTTTAATTAATTTATCAGTTTGAGACAATAAAAGTAAAAATGCAAATAAATCCCAGACTACATCAGATATGATATTATAGCATGAGTAGATGTATTGTTGACATTGGATCTAAAATATACAGGCAGTTTTAAGACAGAATTAAAGAGGTCTTTATTTCATCTTGCAATGCATTTTTTCATCATCATTTATTGTTTTTTTGTGAGGGATATTTGGGACATATGTTTTCATGAAGATATTCTATTTAAGATACTGTTCAGGCCCTAACTGTCACATTTTCACTGCCTGCACTTGAGAAATAAAAGGGCAAAAATATCTTGGTGTACAAAGCTCTACTTTCTAGTTATAAATATGTGGTCCATGAGGTGGAAATGGTTGAGAACCCCTGTCCTACAACATCATCACTTAAAAGACAGTGCCTCGCTTTCTCAGCATTTTTCGATGCTCTTTTGCTAAAGTGACTAGCAAACTAATGAACTGCACCCATGTATTATACTATATATGTAATATTGGAAAAAAAGTGATTTAATAGACATAAAATTTTGTTCTCACTGAAAATATCAAAATATCCTTCTGTAGTCCACTTCACAAGCTACTTGGAATCTCAACTTATGAATATTTCAATTGTTTTTCACACCCTGTCTGAGTGTGTGTGTGTATATATATATATATATATATATGTGTGTGTGTGTGTGTGTGTGTGTGTGTGTGTGTGTGTTTATACATCTCACCGAATGTCTGAGTGTAGAGTCCGACATACACTCCATCAGCAACAGAATGGCTGAGAGCAGGTGCTGAGGGGAGGACACACACTCTGACACACACACTGACAGAGACATAACCCCAAACACATGGCTGAACCTGAGCAGATGTGAATGACCGATCCACACCTGCGAAACTCCACCCAGGGGCACGGTCAATGGGTTAGGAGGGCTGCAGCAGAAACAGAGCTGTCAGAGAGGGTGAGGATGAACTGTGCCCAATGAACCCCCAATAAACATACCTAATTAATTTAAATGAGGAGATCTGTGACTGGTTAAAATAAATTTATGGCTAAAATCAACCCTTCACCAAAATGAGCCAATCAGCTTGCTGGTTATGTTGTGAGGGGAGAAGAGAAACTCCCATCATTAGTGGGGACCCCACACTAATTTGATCTTCACTTTTGAATATTTTGGTCTCTCCTCATTCACAGAGATCAGACCTTTTAGTACTATATTATAGAAAATAATTCATAATGTATTATATACTATTAATTCATATTGGATACTGAATAGTTGACAGTGGATACTGATGAATTAATAGTGTATACCAAATAATTCATAGTTATATAATATTGTAATGTAAAAATCTTTCTACTAAAATTAAGGTTAATTAGAAATTATAATTATTAATCAATTGTTAGCATATGAGCAGATATTCATCAATGTGTAAAAGCATCTTACTGGGTGAGGAGGTTTATTATTTCATGCTGATTGGTCCTCTGGGCCAGCTGGAGGGGTGTGTCTCTGTTCTGATTGGCTGAATTTATCATCAGCAGCGCACCAGGCTGACACAAGAGAAACTCACACACACAAACAAACCCTATTCGGACACACAGGTGCAGGAGAGACTCTACACACACACACACACACACACACACACACACACACACACACACACACACACACACACACACACTTGTAAATTAAACAGACTCTTTCTGTTTCCATTAAACCTGTCCTCAGTCACATTGCTGTAATTATAGCTTCCTCATTGGTTCCAGTCACTATGGAAACCACATCCACTCCCTCCCATAATTCCATCATCATCTCCGGAGCACTTTGTTGTTCAGATATTAAGCAGAAGAGTCCAGAGCAAATCACACACACACACACACACACAATACTCCTTTACCTATATACTTGGACATTATAATATAAACAATTAAAAATCAACTTCAAAGACAACCTAACACACAGCCTCACACACAGTGAGTATTGCAGAAAGTGTGGACAGTGAAGACAGTGTGATCAGTGTGGACAGTATAGTCAATCTTAGACTATGGATCTTCCTTAAACTAGATTCTTACAAACAAAAGGCAAAGACTCACAATGGGGAAAATGACTTGTCAATTTTGTGAATGTAAATATTACTGACAACTGACAAATTACACAAACAATAAATAATAATAAATAAAATAACAGATTATAATAAAGTAATAATTATGTAATTGTGATGCAATAGTATTTTCCCAACCGTCCCCCAATACTGCATTTCTATGTTTATCTGAATTATCTGTTTTCATGTATTAGTCCCAACATCACTAATATAATGACACCTCAAATTACACACACACACACACACACACACACACACACACACACACACACACACACACACACACCTTGTCCTGGTTGCCCCAGCAGGCTGTGGGGTGTATGTGTATTGATCAGTGCAAGGCTGACCCGACGGTCCATCTGAGCCCGCCTTCTCCTGTCACACAAACTGTAACATCCAATCAGATTGCTGGATTCTGTGATGCTGAGGCAGTTGCTATGGGTTACCAGATACTCCGCCAGTTCTTGAGCTTCATCCTCCACAAATGTCAGAAAAGCCACACCCACACACCTTAACTCTCCGCCCCCATTTGTGTATGCCCTCACACACACCGTTTCACTCCGGTTATGGCCTGAAGAAACACACATATTGCAGCCATCAGATTATTCCAATGCAGACTGGCAGAGTGAGGAGTGTTTGGAAAGTTAGAGTGAGGAGAGACTTAGAGTAAGGAGTAAGAGAAAGTGAGGAGTGACTTAGACTGATTAGTAAGTCAGCAGTGATGAGTAACTTGATAAGATGGAATGAGGAGTGACTTAGAGTGGAGTGAGTCTGACTGAGGAGTGAGTCAGAGTCAGGAACAAATCAGATTATGGAGTGAGATTAGCTCAACACATCCAGCCACATCAGAAGTAGAGTGAAAAGTGAATTAGTTTGAAGACTCAGAGTAAGGAGTGAGTTAGAGTGAGTTGGGTGGTTAGAGTATAAATTGAGTTTGACTGAAGAGTGAGGTAGAGTGAGAAGTTAGTTAGAATGAAGAGTGAAGGGTGATATACCTGGAGTGATGAAATAGAGCATACGTTGGAGTTTAGTCTGGAGAACATGCCCCAAGGTGGAACCTTCCAGAACCACAAACACCTTCTCACAGTGTGTTACTGAGGGGAGTAAAAAATAAACTCTTGCATGTCCCTAACACACAAACACACACACACAAACACACACACACACACACACACACGTTTTTTGTTAGTAAACAAATTTACAAATACATTTTTAAAATGTCCATCACACACAGAGAGAGAGAGAGAGAGAGAGAGAGAGAGAGAGAGAGAGAGAGAGAGAGAGAAACATTTGTACTTACATAAAGTGGAACTTCTTTCCTGCTCAGCTCCATAACAACGCCAACTAACACAGACTAAAATAGAGGAGTGAAAACTAAGTGTCCACAGTTCTCTGAGCAGTGTGGAGTGAGTCCACAGTACAAACAGACTCCTTTAGATTGAAAGAGGAGGAGGAGGGATGGAGAATAAGATGAGCTGAAACAGATCAGAAGATGAACACAGGGATAGGATGGGGGTGGTGGGGACTGTTTAGTTTCTTCATTTCTGGTTTCACTAAACTGCTGTAGACTCAGTGGGTGTGGTTAAACTGCTGTAGGCTTAATGGATGACACTAAAATGCTGTAGGATGTATGGGTGGAGCTAAGCTGCTGTAGGCTGAATGGGTGTGGCTAACTGCTCTAGGTTGAATGGTAGACCCAGAGTCATTTATGCAGACATAAACTGCCTTAGATTGAAGGGATAATAATTTTCTGTGAGGAAGCAAGCACCACCAGGGAGTCATGAAGCACTCACTAGTGAGCCACAGACCCATCCTTGGGGGGAGGCAGTAGTTCTTAGTTGGTTGGTAATGTTACTTTAATTCAGAAAAGTACTTTAAATTGTCATGTCTGTCACTCATTCCACCCATTACCACCTGTGTCTAATCTGTTTACCTGCCCCTCGTTAGTTTGTCCCAGCTGTTCCATATGTCATTTAGTATTTAAGACCTGAGGTCCCATCTGATCTTTGTCAGTCCTCTGTTGTAGTCAATGTTATAGTCACCTGTTATAGTTACTGTTATACTTTGTTAGTCTCTGTTATCCTGCTGTACTGTTTCTGTTTGCGTTTGGTTTTGTTAGTCTATGTCATGTTTTAGGTTCCGTCAGTCTAGTATCATGTATTGGTCAGTGTAATTTGTTTGTTTTGTGCTTCGTGTTTCACATTAAATCTTCAACCCCTGCATTTACTTCCACACCCCTAGTCATCTGTTCTGTCCACCCAAACCTGACATAAATGATATAGCTGACACAATCACAGAAAATGCTTAACAAGAAAATTTTCAATTAAATGGTGCACCTAGTTCTGCTTTCAAAACATGAGGTGAGAAATGAGTATTAATGATTTCAACAAATGATTGTTTAGGTTGTCTCGTGAGGCTTGTAACCTTAGCTGGTATACAGCACTTCTCGACAGTCCTCTTGTGTTCTAACTTGTAACAATCAATAATGTCCTTCCCAAGAACATGTCTATTCTTTGCATTCTTGGTACTGAGGAACACCCAGGCTGCGTCCAGAAATCCCAAAAGATACTGCCTTTTCCTACCAATCCTCCTCCTCCTCCTCCGTGACCCTAAAACTAATTTTGTGATGCCATTTTGCTGCCTGTCTGAATACTGAAGGAAACAAAAGAAGTTGCTTAAAATCCCCTTTAAAGCAGCTTGCAGTGGAGGATATATGAGAGTTTCCTACCCAGGCAGTCTTTTAAGGATTTTGGCATGATGTCACTGAGTGCACCTGTTCATGTAGATTACTAACTGCATTGGTACAAGGCTGTGAGGAAACATACATGTGAGCAACCATTATAATAAACTGATTTTTAAATGAAAAGGTTCAAATATAAGTAAAAGAAGAACAAAATGTCATCAACTGCCATCACGTCTGCAGGAAGTACAGTGAGATTATAGTGTATCTCTGCAATGAGCAGAAGTTTAATTCAGAAAGAAATGGACGCAGTTAAATGGACAGAACTGTTGTATATGTGTGGCTTCATGCAGCAGCTGTGATTGGCTGTGCAGTATGAGTGCTGCGATTGGCTCAGTTCATTAGGTTTCAGCATCATATATAAAGGGGCTCAGCTAACCCATTTCCACAATTACTGCTCCTCTCCATTCCTCCTGCTCCCTTCGTCTTCTCGACTCCGCTTTCTTCTGTGGTAGGAGAGGAGTTGTAGAAAAGGTGGAGGAGAAGAGGAGTAGTAAAAGTTTCTGGACCGCGTCCTGTCCTTCACCCTCTCGTAAGCTCACACCCGCCGGGACTTTTCCCAGTTCTCCCGATAGCCAGGTCATCCCTGTGCCAAACATAGAACTAGTTCTTAAGTTCCATTCTAATACAACAAAGTGCAGATGTTTTCTTGTTACACCCCGAACACCCAAAAGCATTGACTGGTGAATTGCCAGCCGAAACGACAATGAAAGAAAACAGTGGACAGACCCGGAGATGTATTAAATAAACACTGCAGCTGGTTCTACTTTATAGAACCTGTGCTTGGAGCAGTGGGCAGCTGGGGAGTTAAATGCTCGAGTTAAGTGCCTTGCTCAAGGGCTCTTCAGTCATGCCCTGCCAGTTCAGGGGATCTAATTCGGCAACCTTCCAGGCTCAAGTCTGCTTCCTCAACCACCAGGCCACGACCGGCCCAGTTATTGGGTGAAAATACTAACACAATTGAACGCTCATAGACACCCTGCTGAAAGACGAGGGGGGGAGGGATGGCAACAAGACATCAGTTCGTTATTCCCACGTTCTGCCTCCGAGCAAAGCGGCGGTTCGAGGTTTATCCACGCAGGGCCGCCGTAGTGCCCGCCAGGTCACGTGACCGGAGCGCTGTTCGTGCAGGCCGAGGCGAACGAGGTAAGAACACCTCGAGACGGAGCTGTCCAGAACGGTGACGTCTGTAGCAAGTCACGAAGGAAGGAAGAAACGTTGAGTCGACGAAGGGGGAGTGTAGACCTGCGCGTGAGTGCGCGACATACTGTTGTACTCGTGCACGCGCCGATTCGGTGGGAACTGCTCGGGTCGCGCGCCTGCAGCGGCAGCTACAAAAGGACTGAAACCATGACAACCTTAGCTTAGCTTAGGTGGCTACCGACCGCTCTGTTACCCCTAAAACTGACCCTTTAAGTGCCACAGAGCTCCCCTGTCCCCCGGGGTGAGTGAGGTCACGCCAGTAGACCTCTGGAAGTCCTTTCAGGAGGTTGTTGGTTCGTGTATCTGTTGTAGGATCAGAAACACAAGTTCACAAAGCAGGTGAGGAGCAGAGCCTCCTGCTGCACTCTGAGCTGAAGCTGAAGCTCTTAAAGGAGTTTTGGTTCAGTACCATAGGCTACAGAAAGTGTGGAGAGAAAAGCTGCATCAACTTGTATTAAAGAGTGGATTTGTTTATGAACGGGTGGATTATGAACTGCTTTGGTGATTGGTTGATGCTGTGTTATGAGACTGAAGTTGAATATGTTTCATTTTTTAAGTTTTGAATCCAATAAGTTAACAACTGATGACATTCATTATTAAATGTTTCTCAATCCTTGTCCTGGAGGCACCCCTGCCCTGCATGTTTTAGGTTCACGCACCCCTGCAGTTCCGAAGGCCTTGTTAATGAGCTGATTGGTTGATTTTGCAGGGTAGAGGGGCCTCCAGGATCAGGGGAGAGAGCCACTGCATTAATTGACAAATGTCCACATACTCTACACAAATGACCTTGGTCAGGTTAGGCATGCAGCGTAAGTTGCTGTGGAAATGTCTCATGGTGGAAAAAGAAATTGCATAGTTGAACTGGATGTAATTTCGGTTTCAATGTTCTTTGTTGTAGATTCTCTGTTCTGTCGTCCGACGCTGAGTGCTGGATGCAATGAAAGGGGACCAAAGAGAAATTTCCACTTTTTGTTAGAGTGCCAACTTACGGAGTCCTCTGCGGAATGTGTGTGTGAGTGCAGATACTGAGCGATGGCCATGGTGAGGGGGGGGTGGGGCGATCCAAATGGGAATTCAAACGGACTGGGATATCTGAGGGGTGATGAGGATGAGGGGTCTCCACAAGGGGCCGGCAGTGATGCTGAAGAGGACGAGCGGGGATGTGTTGTGGACTGTGTGGTGTGTGGAGATAAATCCAGTGGGAAACATTATGGAGTGTTTACTTGCGAGGGCTGCAAGAGTTTCTTTAAGAGGAGCATCCGCCGCAGCCTGAACTACACCTGCAGGTAGGATATACCTTTGTCAGCCTACACATTCATCAGCCTTCACTGTTCAGTTACATCAATACAATTCTGTCTGTGCTGTTAACTCTCAGGCTTAGGGCTGGATTGTGAATAAAATGGCTATGTAGGTGTTGTCACCCATAACCAATACCAATCTACATCCTCCAATCTTCACTAATGCCCATTCATTCCCATCCCAATACCAATCTAATCCCACCTATAACCAATCATGGCATCACCTTTCATACCCATATCCACCCATATCTACACACGTCCACCTATATCATCACCTTCCATACCCAAACTCATTGATATACATCCATATCCACACCAATACCAATCTAAACTTCCCTAAACCATTTCATTTTTATATCCATTAACTTCCATACCTACACTTGGTATCAGATGGGTGCTGTGTCTAATTTGTGCTTGTGGTGTTTTTCAGATCTAATCGTGACTGCCAGATCGACCAGCATCACAGAAACCAGTGTCAGTACTGCCGATTAAAGAAGTGTTTCCGGGTGGGAATGCGTAAAGAAGGTACACACTCATCAAACACACACTGCAGCTGACTGCATCTTATTAAATCATAACATGGAATAACTTAACATGGAAGATTTATTTAATTAGAGCATAGACACTCGCAGTGCAGCTCCTGTAACTCTGCTCACTTCCTCATTTATTAGCTGCCCTGAAACCAGATTTTCAAAACTCTCAGGACAGCTGTAACCCAACAGGACAACCATGTCCCCAGAGCCTTGACCAGCTGCAACACACTGCGTTATCAGTCTGTGATTATGATGGTAGTAAACGCCAGGACCCTCTCAGAGCAGCCTCAGCACAGTGTATTGAAATCAAGCCAGCCAAAGCCACCCCAGAATAGGCTTCATTCTCATTTAATGAATCCCCTTTTAGCAGACACTGTCTAACTAAGATTATAATAAACTAATTTAATAATTTAACACACAGTAAAATTTGTTCACAGTATTTTGTGATTTCACAGGATGTGTGTTTAGCAAACAAATTAGTAATTCATCTTTATATAATACTAATGTAACTGAAATAAGACTAAACAAATGGGAAATAAATAACACTGCTTTATTGATGTTTCTCTTTTTGTTCTGCAGCCGTCCAGCGTGGGCGAATCACTCCAGCCCATACTGCACTCAGTCCGTCCACCCCCCCTGTCTGTGTAAGCAGTGCAGGGGGTGTAAGTGAGTTTTATAACGGTCAGCCCATTTCTCAGCTCATCTCTCAACTCCTCCAAGCTGAGCCGTATCCAAACAGCCGCTACAGTCAGCAAGGCAATGGTGCACCCATGGGCATCGACAGTATATGTGAGCTGGCAGCACGGCTGCTGTTCAGCATCATCGAGTGGAGTCGAAACATCCCCCATTTCCCGGACCTACCAGTGGCTGAGCAAGTGGCACTGTTGCGCCTGAGCTGGAGTGAGTTATTTATCTTAAATGCAGCGCAGTCCAGCCTGCCGCTGCACACGGCGCCTCTGCTGGCTGCTGCAGGGTTTCACTCTGCCGACATGACTCCTGATCAGGTGGTGACCTTTATGGACCAGGTGCGTGTGCTTCAGGAGCAGGTGCAGAAGCTCATTCGCCTGCAGGTTGACTCTGCAGAGTTCAGTTGCCTCAAAGCCCTTGCACTCTTCTCACCAGGTTAGACTCCTTTACTTGTGTACTTCAGTTTATGGTACACTGCAGCCCTCTGGTGACTGTTTTGCATAAAAGGGAAACAATGAACAATGTCTGGTAAAAAAATGCTGCTGATGGTTTTGAATACAGGCAAAGAAAGTGTACTTAAGTCTTATTGTTTGTCTGTTGATCCTGTTTTCCTCTTGTTAGATGCGAGTGGTCTGGCGGATGCTGCTCAGGTGGAGAGTCTACAAGAGAAAGTTCAGGTGGCACTGACAGAGTATGAACGTGGTCAGTATCCAGGGCAGCCACAGCGATTTGGCCGATTATTACTGCGCCTGCCTGCACTTCGAGCTGTCCCCTCCACCCTCATCACTCAACTTTTCTTCCAGCGGCTAGTAGGGAAGACCCCCATAGAGACCCTCCTCAGAGACATGCAGCTGAGCGGCAGCGCCATCAGCTGGCCGTATGCTGCAACACAATGACATCAGCTTCAAACACAGTATGGTCAAGTCTGAGCATCAGCCTGATCCTGAAAACCTCTGATTTATGGACTTCTGTCTATTGGCACTTGTTCACCTGCTCTTCCACTTACTCACTCAATCATTCACCAGCTTATTCACTCTTTCACTTATTAAGGGGTGCTCTAAGAGCAGTAATATTTGCAGTGGGAAATGAACAGCTGAGTTATCTGCAGTGAGAGTTGGCAGTACCTGCTTTAAGTAAAATACATTTAAAACACTCAACGGGTGTAAGACAGTAGTAACAAGACATTTACACCAAGATAAACAAATTGAATCGCAGTGAGTTAATGTTGATCTCTATACAGCTGTAGGGCTACGACAGTAACCATATTACCACAATACTATGGTTAGGTAATGCCTACCCTAATCACTGCAGTTAATATTTGTGTATAAAATAGATAGTTCTGGCTCTAAGATTTGATTATCCACGTGTAGAGTTGGGTGATACAGATGTAGCACCATATACCTTTGCATATAAAAAGTATGGTGGTATCTCCAACTGAAATTTCATACTTCAGAATGAACAATTATAGCATTTAGCTGATGCTTCAGAGTGACTTACAGGGTTACTCTTAGAGATGTACCCAAGGATTATTATTGGTGTAGCACAACATAGTTGCCCAGACTGGAAATTGAACCCCACTCTCCCATATGGTGTGGTGGCTCACTGTGGTGTTATCTGTTTTGACCACACCAACCACACCAAATTCGCTGTGTGTTAGATTTCTCTTCTGTGTCTCTTGTGCACAGCCAAAAAAGCTTGTTTGTTAATGTGCATTAACAATAGCTTCTACACTGCTGCCACCTTTTGTAAAAAAAAAAACAAAACAAAACAAAAACCCAACAACCATAAAAAAGCTAAATCTTGTCTTCTTCGCCCAAAAAGGGCCATATATTAAGGGGCAACAATGCATTTAAAAAGACTACTTTCACAACTAAAAATAACTTTGAATAATCCCGTCAATCTAGATCCAAAGTGTGCCAGTGTTGCTGCAGGTTTTCATTCTAAACCATCAGCAGTAATCCCTGATTCTTCCCCTTCTTCTTTATCAATCAATTACCTAGTCTGCAAACAACTGATCACACCAGGGTGCATTTGGCTGGAATGAGGACCTACATTCACATCAGCCTGTTTCAGACCCAGTTTGATTACTGATTTAGAACATATAGTTACAGATGAAAGGATCCTGCCAACATGGTTAGTAGCAGTGTTTGTCCTGCAGCTGCAGAAACTTGTTCTCAAAACTGTTCAAAGTCCTGAAAAGACCTTTCATAATTGATTTAGTACATCAGAAGTGCTGAAGCTCACTTTAGCTTCAGTACACCTGTACACACACATCTACACACACTTAAAGAACTACAGATACAATAATAGCCAGGTGTAGGATCCAGATGTCTACACTAACATCTGTTTGCGAGACTACATAAAAACACTCCCAAGTTTTCTTTGACTGCAGTGACCACCAGAGCAATCATCCATGCATCTTATTACTTATTACTTCTTATCTGCTTCATCCTGTCCAGGGTTTAGAATTTTTGTGTGCAAGGCAACAATATACATCCGAAAGTGAGATTGTATGGAAGCCACGTAAATACACGACCATCTGCACTAATTGCAGAGTTTACGTTACCATACTAGTACCCAGCCATGGTAATACAGTATAACTGTGGTAACAGAGTGAGATGTATGTCAGTAGAAGCGCTGTAGAACCAACCCTATACAGTTTATCCAGTTATTTTAGTGTAAAATCTGAGGCCATTCCAGTCCAAACTCCCTCCTTTAAACCTACTACAGCTCACACCAAACTCACTACAGTTTACACCATACTCTACTAACTGACTCCAACTCACACTTACTGTAATAAACATGAACAATATGAAGATGAACTGATAAAAATAGATTATACAGCTGACCGCTGATTGTATGGTAAGATGAAGGTCCGTTATTGTGTTTATGCTGATAGTGCAGGAAAAAATTTAACACTAAATAGGAAAGAATTTTAAGTTTCTTAAGTCAGATTAAATATCTTTGCTCTGACTATCTTTAATAAACACAACAGATATTCTCAGTTGCTTCCAGTCATATCTGCTCTGCACCGATTGCTTTAATAACCAATAATCAAGTAGAATCTCAGATGATTTCATCACAACAATCAGGAAGATCCTATCAACAGGAGAGGGATTTTGGGTGGTTATAGATGAAACTGATTCTTTGACTGTTTTTATTGATCTGATTCTAATTTTATCAATGATTATTGAACCAAAATACCTCAACTCCCTTCAGAGACATTAAATTTGCATGTCAAATTTGCATCTATCACATATGTATTTGTACCTGAAATGATAGATTTTTGATTTTCAGTTTTTGTTGATTCTCAATTTTGTGTGTTTTCTTGTTCTGAATCTTTGTAAACTCTGTTTAAAGAGCAACTCCAGGGAAAATCCTGAAAAATGGGGCTAAATCTTTTAATTGGTTGTGTGTCTTGTGATTGTGTGTATCAGGGTAGTGTTAGGTGTAATTCACAACATGTAGTAAGCTTATGCTCAGGTCTGGGTTAAATGCGGTGTTAATGTGGCCTGTAGCCAGCACTCTTACCACTCCGCTAGTGATTGTGGGTTACGTACCAATAGCATGGTGGTATGAGTAATCCATTAGCCAACATGTTAACACCACACCGGTGATTCTGGATGAGGGTTTCAGGCCTATGTTGTGATTGTGGATGAGGGCCCTATACATCACATTAATGCCGCACTAGTGATGTTTTGGCTATGATTAATGATGGCTAACTAAGCTAGTTATCTAATTTTATGCTGCATGAGTAGTCTTTCTGTGAAATTACCCACTTGTGATAGTCACAAATAACACCGGCCACTCCTTTACCATTCTGAAGAAAGATGAGAAAGGAGGTGGTTCTTAAAGGTCACTGGCGTTGCTCTTTAAACTGAACTCTCTTTATTGTGGGGGCAAGAGGGTCAGTAATGCAGCATTTGACCACTGGGTGGTGCTGTGTGACTGAAGTAACTAGTCTGAGGGCGAGAGCATGAGTGTCTTATGTGTGTCTGTTCTTCATCAGGAGGTTCTTAGAAACTGTAATCCAGGTTGAGAAATGTTAATTTTCTGAAGCACTTTTGGTCAGTTTCACTGACTGACTGTCACTAACAGTTCTGCAAATACCAACCAACCCTGAACCAAAGCCCACCCCTTTCATTGTACACCTCCTTTTAGTGCGTGCGTGTGTGTGTGTGTGTGTGTGTGTGTGTGTGTGTGTGTGTGTTTTGTCTGGGTGTGATTGATTTGAGGATTTTGTGTTAAAAAATAATGAATCAGAAAAGCAGCAGATTGTGTGTATTGATGTTCATGTTGGTGTCCTGCAGTTTGTGTTCAGCTGTGTTCAGATTTTTTTTAACTTTGTCTTTTCAATTAAAATGACCTGAAATAACCTCAATGACATAACCAGTCAGTGGAAATCAGAAAAATTTTAATTCTGATCTAAATTCGTTACAACTTTAATTAAAAAAAAGAAAAAGTATACTCTGATATTTTGTGTTCTTTCAAAATTATTGGGTAAAGAACAGTGACTCAAATGTGTGGAGAGCATGTGGCCTCTCAAAAGGGATCCCAATGCAGTGTCTTGCGTCTCTGCTGGCTGGTTGCATAATGATTGATTTGGTCTGCCCATTCTCATACATTTCAATGACAAAGTGACCCAAATTCAGTTTCATTTTTCTGCTTTATTCTTTCTTTCCATCTTTGCTATATAATTCCAGCAGTTAGTTTTCCCTCTGCTAATATTGGTGCAAAATGTTTCCTCCAGAAACTATTCTGCTATATCATAAAATGGTGGGATTATGCTTAAAAATCAAATGATTAACAGCCTTTACTGGAACAAATCCAGAGACATTAAGCTCTGTGAGGGTGGTCTCAGACTCTAGTCAGTAGGTAATGGAATCACATGGTCAATCTTTTCTTGGTCATTGAGGAAAGAGCAAAATGATGGATATAATAAAAATTATATTTATGATTTTAAATACAAATAAATATATATTTTAAATTTGAATTGGTTAATAGTGAAATTAGACATGGTCACTATACTATATAGTAACTGTTTCCTCAAATGTCCTCAATTTACACTGAGAGTGGAATCAGATTACTCTTTACATGGAGAAAGATTAGACCCCTGGATTCTCATATTTGTTGGCTATTTGAGGTTTCAGTTATCACACTTTTTCCACCATTCATGTTGTGTTGTTTTGTTTTTCCCCTTTACACAGTATGTGTGTGGAGAATGGTGGGGTGGGAAGTAGGAAGGAAGGAAATATAGGTCAGTTGCAACTTCCAACTCACTCTGAATTTAACCTGCCTTTCTTAGCTGCATATGAAGGAACCTTCACTTGGGAACAGCCTTCCCTGACATTTCAACATAGAAATGCAGCCTACCTCAGCATACCCTTTGCTTTGGAATGCAGCTTAAGACTGGAGTTGGGCATGAAAATTGAGGTAGGGCTAAAACTGAAGTGGAAAAAAGAATGGATGTGGGACCAAGACTGGAGCCAGGAATGAGTGGAGGTATGATCAAGACTGGAGGAGGGAAAGATTGCAGAACTTGCCAAGACTGCAGGCAGGAAAGAGGGGATGTGGGAAAGGGAGTGGCAGCAGGGCCAAGACTGGAAGTGGGAAAAAGAATGGCAGTAAGGCCAAAACTGTAGGCAGAAAAGAGTGAATGCAGGGCCAAAAATTGATGTGAGACTGAGAATTGAGGTGGGTCTGAAATACCGTAATCAATAATGCAATCAAAATAATCATTGATCAGAAGCGTGCCAGTGCAGCACAAGCGCCGAGGAATTCTGCTGACACCACAAAAAACTGAATCCGATTTTTAACCTTAGTTTGAGCTCAGTTTGATCTGAACCAGAACTCAAGATTAATCATCTTTCCATCCTTGTTCCACTTTTAGTACTGATCACTTATTAGGTCAGTTAACTTCTGGAATTCTGGACCCCCAGCTTTATGTGTTAATTAATACTGTTAATTGAATTAAAAAGAACACTACATAAGTAAGACATAAGTAATATTTAATTTAATTCACTGTAATTATTGCCACTCACTAACACACACACACACACACACTCACACTCACTACTGATTAACACACACTTTTCAGAGAGAGGAGTGTGTGTGTGAAGTGTTAGCAATATTGAACCAGTTCACTGATAGTGCAGCCGGACCGACAACACACACCAGCCGGTCCAGCATTCCGTGGTGTTCTGCTGGACTGCTGTGTTTTGGTTCCTTCAGCTCTGTTATCCAACCACCTTTCTGAGGAAGCCTCATCTGGCCTCTTGTCATCCTCTCTTGACAGGGTGTGACTGCTGCTGATCTGCCCTGAGGAATGAAACCAGAAACACTCAGAATTAGAGAGGCATTTAAAAGTGTTTTGAATGTGTTTGAAGATGATTTGAAGGTGTTTGAAGATGTTGGAAAATGTTTGAATGTGTTTGGAGATGTCTGAAGAAATTTAAGGCTGCTGCTGGCCAGCGTTGTAGAATGTTTTTTGTTTTAGAGAAATCTGTATTAAATAGGTTTTTAAACAGAGAAAAGGGTAATGAAAGGTCACCTACTGAAGTCAGTGATGTGGTTGAAGTCCAGGATAGAGCGTCTCAGCCTGGAGCTTCCACAAGAAGTTACTACCATGCGAATAAACTCTCGGCCACAGAGCTTAAGCCGGGTATCCTCCTCTTTGGGATTGTCGCTCCTCACAACCAGAAACACACTAAGAGTGACCAGCCATTTCATGTTCATGGTGTGAGCTGGATGGGACTGCAATGTTGTGTCCACAGCGCTGCAGATACAGCCAAGTCAGGTGTGTGTTTATATATCTGAATGTGCGTGCGTGTGTGTGTGTGTGAGAGAGAGAGAAAGACAGACAGAGATGGCTGATGATGGACTAAATGACCACCTAGCTGCTGGACCTTGGAGAAAGAAGATGATGTTCTGATCCTGAAGGCTGGACAGTTCAGATAAGAGCAGTAGGTGATTTATGACTGGGGGTGGGGTGGGGGTACAGTTGATGCTATTATAATTAATAACATTACAAACAGTTACCTCACACTGTCCATCATCCATCACTCAAAATGACCAGCATGCCATGTGACTCACCACTTTCCTTGACTTTTCCAAAGATTTGTACAACATCTGGTCCCTGTGGAGCAGATCTATCTGTCTGTACATCTGTGTGGAGTATGTGAAGCGTGTGTGGAATGTGTTTATTCCTAAATAAACATAACGTCAGTGGTTGGTGTATACAGCTCTTAAGCTGTATATAACATTAGAATAAACCTAAATAAACATAGTCTGTGGTCAGTGAGATTGCTAACCTGTAACGAACTACATAATCTTAAAATAAACACAAATTACTCAATTCATCAATCAAGTTTATTTATATAATGTTTTTTTTTTTAACAACAAAGGAGTTGTCACAAAGCAGCTTTACAGAAATCTGGGTCCAAGCCTCCATTGAGCAAGCCAGTGGGCAACAGTGGCAAGGAAAATATCCCTCAGACTAGGAGGAACAAACCTTGAAAGGAACCAAGGGTCAAGAGAGGAACCCATCCTCCTCTGGCCGACACCAGTTAGCACAGACATAAGGCATAAAAAGCTGTAGAACAATAGAGAAGTGTAGTTAGCAATAAATGTAATGTAAATTGGTGATGAGTTATGTGAGAATGGAAATGTATGATACAAGCTCAGTGTTGCTATGAAAGTCCATGCAGGTTAAATATTCTAAGCTGGCAGTGTCTCAGATGTGTCATGAGTAGGCATCTGGATAGATCCGCCAGGATAAGGCATCATGAGTGGGCATGTACCAATATCAGTCTGGCAGCAGGGGCAGCTCGGGATATGGGTGAGAGAGGGAGAGAGAGTCCATGGAGGAGGTGTTTTCAGTCAATATTTACAGACTGAGAGTGTGTCTGAGTCCCAAACAGGTGCAGGAAGGTTATTCCAGAATCGGGGGGCTTTTTAAGAGAATGCTCGTTCCCCTGCTGTGTCCCTTCCAATTCGAAGGACTGCCAGTAGGCCTGCATCTTACAAGCAAAGTGTACATGACGGGTTGTATGACTTAAGAAGGTCTTTTAGATGTTGTGGGGCTAAGCCATTAAGAGACTTGTAAGTTAGAAGCAATATTTCATAGTCAATTCGGAATTTAACAGGAATCCAATGGAGGGATGAGAGAACAGGACTAATGTGATCAAATTTCCGAGCCCTGGTGAGAACTTTAGCAGCCACGTTTTGGACTAATTGGAGTTTCTGTAATGATTTTCCTGTGCTACCAGCCAGAAGGGCATTGCAATAATCCAGTGTGGATGTTATGAATACATGCATCAGTATCTCTGCATTTTTGAGGGAAAGTGTTTTTTGTGCAATTTGGCAATATTGCGTAAGTTAAAGAATCCAGTTTTTACTATATTACTGATATACCTCAGTAAGGTTATTGATATGTTGGTTAGAACAACACTGATTTACTTTAATGGAGGGCAGGTAAAATATATTAGGTGTCAGTTGGAAAGAGGGAATTCTGGAATTCCTCCTGGAAACACTGGGAACAGTTAGCCCAACAAACACAAAAACACTACCACACAACAATCACAATAGGTTGTTTTTGTTTGTGTTTATTATGATTTTAAACAGTGTTACAGAGAGGGTGTCTGATAAGAAAAGTTGTCTGCCTATAGATTTGGTGGAAAAGAACAACGAGTTTGATCCTGTTTTGGGTAGAAGTTTTATGACTTGATCATTTGAGTCAGCAGGTGATCAGAGGTAACTTCCTGACAGCTATAATTAGAGTGAGAGGAGAGTTAGTGCCCTGCTAAGCTCTGCTATTTGTAAGCGGACTGAAAGCTGATTCCTTAACTTCCTTTATCTAAGGGATAGGCAACTCCTGTGATGGAGGGCCAGATTCCTGCACAGTTTTTTACTTTTCCCTGCTGAAGAACACCTAAATCAACTCACCTGTTAATTGCTAGGTTTAGTAGGTCTGTTAGACTCCCATTGCCAATCCCTGCTATATACTCTCCCAAAACTTCTCTATTGCAGTAAGGCTAGTTAAAGCCCAGTTCACACTGTCTTCTCACATTTCATGTCACCTGGCAAAATGGGCAAAATAATATTTTAATGTAAAAATACCCTCATCCATGTACGGGTGGCCCCATCCTTCAACAAAAAGAGTCAATCAGCTTGCTGGCTACATAACAAGTATGGTTATAAATTGATGTGGATCTTTTTATTTTTCTCTTATTTGATCAAATACTCATTATTTGCTTGCCTGTTATAATTGCCAGTTGGTTTGAATTGATCATTGAATTGCTTGTGATACAGCTTCTTGTCTATGTTATGCAACTCTTTTCTTTTGTAATCCACAAGAAAAGAGTTGCATAAAATCTCCTATTTTGATTATTAGTGTTTCCTCCATGTTGGCTCAGACAGAGCAGAGACAGTACAGAGTACATCATAGGTCCCTCAGCCATAGCAACAATCCTATTGGTTAGGGACCAATTTCACCAAAGTTGAATTTGATGCAAAAGTTCACAGTTTAAATTTATTCACAGACAAATCCTCATTGAATCTGATTGAAATAGATGCAATTACTCAAAAGAAAAAGGTTGACTTGAGTGTTCTCAGGTGTTTCTCAGGTGTCAGAGCCAATTCAGCAGG
The DNA here is from genome assembly GCA_034509495.1 of Acestrorhynchus altus. Classification (NCBI taxonomy): domain Eukaryota; kingdom Metazoa; phylum Chordata; class Actinopteri; order Characiformes; family Acestrorhynchidae; genus Acestrorhynchus; species Acestrorhynchus altus. Next base: position 20,082,052 of record CM067502.1, read on the forward strand.
ACTGGCTGGTTAATGCGTTACTGGGAAAAAAAAACTAAACAGGTAAAATCCTGTCCTGTGTTTAAATGTCCTTGTCCTCCATCTGCAATCCTCAGTGAACGTTTTGTGGATGTTGGTGAAGGACTTCATTGGGTTCCTCAACTGGAGCTTCAAGGCATGTTTCAAATTTCTTCTGTAAGCGTTTGCGGAGCTGCAGACCACGCTGCACTTTAGTATTGGTGTACTCCTGAGCTTTCAGTTTTGCATAATAGTCAGAGAATTTGTTAAAGAGAATGGAGATGGGCATCCCGTTCAAGATGATCCCAAAGGAAATGCAGCCAAATGCCACCACTCGGCCAGAATAGGAGATGGGCACCACATCCCCATAACCCACTGTGGAGATGCTCACCTACAAGAAAAGATATGATATTATTAGTTACTCATTTGTTTTGGTGTTTATGTGATTGTTGATGCTCATAACTTTAGAAGCTAAAACACAGATTCATTAATGACCACTGACCAAATGGTCCCTTCATTCATCTCCCTGAAAGAAAACTTTAACAGTTCTGAGCTCTGAGGGCCAGGGAGGAACCCAGCAATCCAACCTTTCAGTTAGCCTGGATGCCTTCAGCTATTTACAGCATTAAGAGGATTTTAAGAGGACTGACGAGGTTAGGCAGGTGGTGGAGACGAAACAATGAGGTGGTGAATGCAGATATATGTCACTAAATAAACAGTAAATTAAGAGTAAACAGAGCTCAGTAAATAAAGTGAACAGTCTGACTGAAGGTACATAATCAGACCTCTACAGGATTGACAGTTTTATTGCTTATTCACAACTGAACCAATGTCATGGTCATTGTTGAATCAACATCGAATCAACCTTTGATTTTGAAAAGTAAATCAACATTGATTTTGTACCATTGACTTATGTTGTTTCAACATTGTGAACATTGATTTATAATGCAAATTTGCCAAATGGAATGTTGATTTAAATGTTCTATTAACCTTTTCACAACCACATATTTAATGTTATTTCAAAAATTCTAAAATATAATAATTAATTAATTTAACCACATTTCAACATTGAAGGTCAGTCATGTGCCAGCATAGGGAAATTGAGAACACTTTAATTTTTTTATGAATTTGATACTGAAATCTAGAATATGGTACATGTGCATCTGAAATATAGCAAATAAATACAAATAAAAACACCTTTACATCAATTTTTTAACAATTGTATGAAATGTCATTCAAGACAAACAATAATGCTATAAATATATAAATAAATAAATTATATAATATAATAATATTATGTATATTAATATAATACATTTAATGGAGTATAAATAAATGGCTCCTGCAGTAAAATGTTCTCAAGTGCAAAGGTACTTGTCAAAACATTTCAAAAGCTCCACCTACTGGTTATTTTCATTGGTTATAAATATAAATATCATGACCATAAAGTCAGATGGCAGATCAACTTTCAGACTCTATAGTGCCACCTGGAGTCTAGTACTAACTGTATTATCTTTACAATTGAAAGACGACTCACCGCAGCCCACCACCAGGCATCAGGGATGCTGCTGAAAGGTGTTCCATCCACATCCTGCTCAACAGAGTACATTAGGGCAGAGAAGGTGAAGATACCCATAATGATAAACAGGAACAAACAGCAGACCTGTTCGAAGCACTGCCTCAGTGTGAAGCCAAATGCCCGCATGCCTGTGGAGTGTCTGGCTAATTTGAGAATGCGAAAAATTCGCATTAGTTTGACCACTTTCAACACCTTGCTGACCTTGCTCACTCTTGCCATTGTCTTGAGGTCATCCTGAACGCTGAGGTCTTCATGATCTGCAAACATTTCAAACACCAGCTGTATGAAGTAAGGCATGACCGCCACCAAGTCCACAAAGTTCAGGGCGCTTTTGAGGAAATGCTTTACGTCACAGGTGGTCAGCAGACGGAGGAAGTATTCAAAGGTGAAGAAGAGGATGGAAAGAATCTCAATGAACTCCATGTACGTTCTTCCATACAATTTTAAGTTTTTTAGTTCATCCACCGTGTTCAGAGTCATGGCCACAATAGAGATGAGGACAAAGAGGCTGGAGAAAACAGCAAAAGCTTTGGCAGACACTGATGAGTACGGGTTTTCCATCAGATCCCACAGGGTCTTCCGGAACCCACCCAGGAACATGGTCTTGAAGCCTTCTTCATTGTGAACGATCTCAATCTCAGCCATCAGTTCCCTGTTCACCTTCAGTTGGTCTCGGATTTCATCTGCCTTTTCCTCATAGAGAATTCGGCAGCAGCGAGGCGTGTCCCGCAAGTGTAAACCCCAAAACTTCATTTCCTCTTCAAAATTAATGGGGCAAAGGCTCTCCATCACCCAGAGTACATTACTGTAGTAAAAGTGAAAGATATAGTGGAAAAATGTGGGGTCTCGATCAAAGAAAAACTCATTAGTAATGACACAGTAATCATCACAGAGCGTCAGCTGCTTGACTGGATCTGTGCACAGGGCTAAACTGCCTATTCTGGATTTTGGATATTTGACAGCCAGATGTTTAGGAATGTTAAAGATTTTCCCACCAACATTCAAGGTTATTATACTGGAGTGCCTGTATGGCTGCCTTGCAGTTTCTTTGTTGTTACCTTTCTTCTCTTTATTTTTATTTTTTGATTCTTCTGTTTTGGGTGGCGGACTGTCGAGGTTGTCCATCGATGTCCATGGCTTAACCGAACTGTCCTGCGAGAAAGGAAATGCACTGTCCTCTTCATCTATGCTCTGTGAGAAGCTGTCGTTGAGTTTCAGACTGGCAAAAAGGCTGGAGCGCCTCTTTTTCAGCTTTTTAAGATGTCGTCTCGTCTGATTCATTGTTGCGGTTCAACCGTGAGGAAGCTGCTTAAGATGCTCGTCCAGTAAAACTTTTAGTCACAACTGAGCCTGGCATTATAACCTACAGCAAATGGCTGTCATCACCGAACATCACCGGCTGCCTTCAGCAGATACAGGAAAAGTGAGTCTCTTTGGTTCAGAGAGCAGATCAGGAACATGATGAAGGATTAAACCCTCCTACTCCTCCTTCAGGCCTAATCCAATTGCTGTTCTTTCTGTCGCGAGTTAAAAATACAGTGCCAGAGATTAGTGCTGTGATTTAAGGGCTGAGAGAGGAGCGTTAGAGGAGAACCTGAAGTATGCTTGGCATAAAGTTCCTAACAATTTCAACAAATCAATAGCGCCACCTTGAGTCTCAAACAGCATCAAGTACAAATAACTATAAAAAGGCTCTGAAGGAGGAGTGGGTGCTGAGAAAGGTGTGGCTTGTAAAGGGGTGGATGCTAAAAAAGGAGTGGGTACTGAAACATGTGTGGCCTTTGAAGGAGTTCATGCTAAGCAGGTTGCAACTTTGAAAGACTGGAAGCTATTGGACATGTGGCTTTTGAAGGGGTGGATTCTGAAGGAGATGTGGCCTTTGAAGGAGGAGTGGGTTCTGAAAGAGGTGTGGCCTTTGATGGAGGAGTGGATTCTGAAGGAGGAGCGGCTACTGAAAGAGGAATCTTTGTGGCTTTTGAAGGAGTGGATTCTGAAGGCGGAGTGACCTTTGAAGGAGGAGTGGGTACTGAAGGAGGAGTCTTTGTGGCTTTTGAATAAGTGGATTCTGAAGGCAGAGTGACATTTGAAGGAGGAGTGGGTACTGAAGGAGTCTAGTCTGTCTAGAGAGGCCACTCAGGTGCTTGTTCAGTCTCTTTTAATTTCAAGACTAGACTACTGCGACTCCCTACTGGCTGGCCTTCCTATGCAGACCATCAGACCATCGCAGCCGCAGCGCGGCTCGTCTTCAATGTTCCTAAATTCAGTCATGTAACTCCTCTGCTGCGTTCCCTTCATTGGTCCCTGTAGCTGACCATCAGATTCAAAACCATGATGCTGACCTACAAAGCCAAAAACGGACCAGCCCCTCCATACATGATGGCAATGGTCAAAACTCGAGCTGTACCAAGAGCCCTTCGAGCTTCAAGTACAGCTCAGCTTGACCCACCATCCCTCAGAATGCAAGTAAACATGCATCCAGACTCTTTTCTGTTCTGGCAACAAAATGGTAGAACGAACTTCCCCTGAGAGTCCGAACAGCCGAGTCCCTCAATGTCTTCAAACGCAGACTGAAGACTCATCTGTTTCAGGGGTACTTAACTGCATAAAGACATTTGTTTCAACTTGGTCTAAACTTGCGGAATCTCTAGATTCCAGCCTCATCTACTAGCTAAGGATGTTCTAAGTAAACACCAAAGCACTTTTGTAAGTCGCTCTGGATAAGGGCGTCTGCTAAATGCCGCAAATGTAAATGTAAATGAGGATTACATTTGAAGGAGTGGATTCTGAAGGAGGAATGGGTACTGAAAGAGGTGTGGCCTTTGAAGGAAGTGAAACCGCTGTATCTATTGTTTCTCATTATGAGGTTGTTGTGAGAGTGAGCTCCAGACAGTGGCAGTGCTGCTTTATAAGTTACCCTAAGATTAAGAAAAGTTTGAATATTTGCTTATTATTCATTTGGTCATAAACAGCTTATAGATCATTATTAAGTATTAATAAGCAGTTATAACATAATTAAGGGAGACTAATAGTTTTTTTGGCAAATAGCCCATATTCATCCATACTGACCCTGTAATTCGTGGTGAACACATTTAGAAATGTCTAATTCAGGGTCAGACTGACTTTGAGTGTAATATGGGAAGACATTTATAACCAGGTGAAGGAATATTTTAGGAACATTTGTGGCAAAATAATATTTAGTCAGCCACTGATTGTGCAAGTTCTACTAATAAAAGAGAGATCTGTAATTTTGATTTCATTAAAAAAAATCTAAGAAATCACATTGCAGGATTTTTAAAGAATTTATTTGTAAATTATGGTGGAAAATAAGTATTTGGTCAATATTACACAAACAAGCAAGATTTCTGGCTCTCACAGACCTGTAACTTCTTTAAGAAGCTCTTCTGTCCTCCACTCATTACCTGTATTAATGGCACCTGTTTGACCTCATTATCTGTATAGAAGTCACCTGTCCACAGCCTCAAACAGTCAGACTCCAAACTCAACCGTGGCCAAGACCAAAGAGCTGTTGAAGGACACCAGGAATAAAATTGTAGACCTGCTGGGTAGAGTGAATCTACAATAGGCAAGCAGGTTGCTGTGAATAAATCAACAGTGGGAGCAATTATAAGAAAGTGGAAGACATACAAGACCATTGATAATCTTCCTCAATCTGGGGCCCTCTCAGATCTCATACCATGGGGTCAAAATGATCATAAGAGGAAAAATCCTAGAACTATACAGAGGGATAGGATGAATGATCTGCATAGAGCTTGGACCAAAGTAACAAAGGCTACCATCAGTAACACACTATGCCAAGAGGGACTCAAATCCTGCAGTGCCAGGCATGTCCCCCTGCTTAAGGCCAGTGCATGTCTGGGCCAGTCTGGTGTTTGTCAGACAGCATATGGATGATCCAGAAGAGGACTGGGAAAATATAATGTGGTCATATGAGTCCAAAAAAGAAACATGGCTGGGATGGAAGATGGAACATGGCTGGGTCATCCAGCATGACAATGATACCAAAAACACTACTCAGGTAATGAAGGAGTGGCTCCGTTAAAAAGCATTTCATGGTCCTGGAGTGGCCTAGCCAGTCTCCAGACCTCAACCCCATTGAAAATTAGTAGAGGGAGTTGAAAGTCTGTGTTGTCCAGCAACAGCCCTAAAACATCACTGCTCTAGAGGAGATCTGCATGGAGGAAAGGGCCAAAATACCAGCTACAGTGTGTGCAAACCTGGTGAAGTCTTACAGGAAATGTTTGACGTCTATCATTGCCAACATAGGTTTTGTTACAAAGTATTGAGTTGAAATTGTATTATTGACCAAATACTTATTTTCAACCACAGTTTACGAATAAATTATTTAAAAATACTACAATGTGATTTCCTGGATTTGTTTTTCTCATTTTGCCACTCATAGTAGAGAACTTGCACAATCAGTTTCTGACTAAATACTTTCTTGCACCACTGTATTTTAGTTGCATTTTGGTTATTATGGTTCTATTTAGAACCATTATGTTTAGATTTACTTTTATCCCCACAAAATACAGAGTATAGAAATAAGATTTCATTTAGAAGTACATTTTAGGGAATAAGTTATGCTAAGTAAAAAGAAGAACAAATAACATGTAAATAAAATGTAGTGAAATGTAAAATGCCAGCTGTGTGGAGCAAGAGTGCTGAAGAAGAGTCTGCCCTGAACGTGGAGTGGGCGCTGAACAGGAGTCTGTACGAAAGGAAGAGTGGTTATTGAAGAGGAGTCTGCACTGAAGGAGGAATGGATGTGGTCTGCACTGAAGTCTATTCTGAAGTAGGAGTGGGTGCTGAAGAGAAGTCTATGCTGAAGGAGGAGTCTTGTGTTGAAGAGGAATCTGTGTTGAACATGGAGTGTCTGAAGAGCCTATACTGTATCAGTCTGCACTGAAGAGGAGTCCGTGCTAAAGGAGGAGTGTGTGTGTGAAAAAAGTGTCGGTTCTAAGGAAGAGGGGAATCTGAAAAGCAGATTTTAAAGGAAGTGGATATGTTCTGGATGTGTAAGTGGTCAGCCTGTGCTGTCAACAGCCAGCAGAGGGCGACAACTGCATATTGCTTTTAGCCTGGACAACTCTGAGAGTCCCTTTGGCTAAGTAGCCCCTGCATTAAGGGTGGACAGACACACTTCCAGATCTTAGTAGAGGAGTGAGCTGTGGAGAACTGAAAAGAAACCAACAAACAAACAAAAAAAGCCTAAAAAATAGTTCTATAATAGAGCTGATCTTCCTTTTACTAATGGAGAGGAGGTGGTTGATGTGGTTTTTCATGTTTATTAACTGAAATCTATCTGTCTATTTCAGTGGATCAGGGTGGGCAGTTCTGCTCCTCATCCAGCAGATGGTGCCTCTTGTGGTTTGACTAGAAGCTATCTTATGATCTCCACAATGGAAAAGTTCTCCCAATCCCTGGCCTAAGGACCTTCAGGAGGAAGGTTTCAGATCTGTCTTCACTGTGAAGTCAATAACTGTGATCATCTTAGTAGTGGCAGGTTCAGACTCCTGTCAAATGGATGATTAAAGGATTATTTTATGAGTGTATGAATTGTTTGTTTGTTAATTCTTGGACCACAGGTGGGAAGGCCTAGAGGAGAAATATTATCTTACTCAATGATTGATTGACTGATTGACCCCTTTGATGAAATGTTCTGTGCATCTTGATGGAGATGTGAACTCAGTTGGCTGAGGTTTGTTTGAAATATTATTGTAAAGGGATGTAATGTGTGTCAAAGTCCATAGTGCCTCAGTGCTTCAAAATGAAGCAGATCATTGTTCATAGGTTCAACTTATGACTTATGAAGAAATACATATTTGGCCTCAAGCTCCCCATTTTTGTAATGCCACTGATGAGTCTTTATAGCCAATGGCAGTGTTGAGAGAAAAAAAAGCTAGGCTTGCCTGGTCGTGTTTAATTTAGCATTCTCCAGAAAATGTAACCTGCTTCTGTAGAGACCCAGGTTAGATCTGCTCCCATTATAAAATTCATGCTGTTTTCTCTCGAAAGTGTCAGATCAGTTCTGAGATGCTTTAACCTGAAAACAACTGAAAATAAATAAATCTACAGAGCTTTCAGGTTAAATAATGTGATGAAATAATGTTATAATTTATGACTTATGATTATGTTATGATTTATGACTTGCTTTGACGTGTTTTCATTTACTGGTCTGCTTTGAAACAACTGGTAGGGCTAATGAACGATTATCAGATGATTTTGAAAATTCTTCAGATTTGCGTATGAGTTTGCAGGTTTGTAAATTTACATGTTTCAGAGTTTAAGTCTCAGAGAATTTACCAGTTCATGACTGTGAGTTTGAAAGTTTGTGGGTTTGCAGGTTTGGGTTTTGAGTGTGAATTGAAAAGACTGAAAAAGAATGTTTGGGTTTGCAGGTTTGAGGTTTAAGTGTTTTGGTTTAAGAGTTTGAGTGGATTTGCAGATTTGAGTGCTTCGTTTTGCATGTTTGAGTGTTTGTAGGTTTAGGAGTTTGAGTGTTTGTGGCTTTAACAGTTTGAGTGTTTGTTGGTTTGCAGGTTTGTGTGTTTGTCGGTTTATATAAGTGTTTAGATTTGCAGGTGTTAATATTTTGTGGGTTTGAGTGTTTTGGGGTTTAACCATCCTTTTTTGTTTGGGGTCAGTTTGACCCCATTCAGTGTTTAATACCTTTAAATAAATTAACTAAAACATAAAATTATCATGATGATATGTTGCCATTGTCCTGTACACATGTTGTATGCATTGTTGTCCTTTGGGGACAGTTTGAGCCCAGGCTGTTTTAGCTTTATAAAACATTTTACACACATTTGATTAGGATTATAACTTTGGACTATATTGAAGTCACTACGACATGCAATTTTATAATCTTTTAAAATAACCATAAATGTAGGGGTGCTAGAACAACTGATTGTTCACACAACCTGGGGTAGGGAAAACCATAATTAACACGAGAACCTTGATCTTTCCCATCGTCTTCTAATGAGAATGAGAACCTCAGTGTTGACACTCCTTTTGATTCTGAACCATCACACTAGCTTCCAAAAATAGAACATTATTGTGGTCAATCTACCCACTTGAACAACAGGGTTGACTTGGTGCTGCTAATGTCATCAGAATGATTCCAGACCCCAGCACATATACTCTCAGTATCTCATATACATGTATGGGAACAATTGGAAAGACTTGGATGTGACCCAGTTGCAAAGGCCATTTAAGTAGTCACCAAACAAACAAAAGTATGTGACACACTTTGGTAACAATTTAAATTATAACCATTATCTGCAGGTTTTAATTGCTGGGGTCAAATTGACCACAGGGGTAAACAATGTCAGCAAATTTAAAGGTAACGGGAGGGTTAGGATTTTGAATCTTTGTGTGTTTGAGTGTGAATATTTGAGCGTTTGTAAGAATTGGAGGGTTAGTGTTTGTGTCTGTGAACGTTTGATGGCTGAAAGTGGGTCTTGTGGGTTTGAGAGTTTAAGTTTTTGTGTTTAGTGCATATTCACAGTGCAAAGAGTGAGTTGAAGTAGCAGAGTGAGATGAGGGTGATAAAGGAGATTACCAGCAGGTGTGAAAGATCAGGGAATGGAAGGTGAAGGCTGTGTGCGTAAGTTGTAAATAAGCTGATCAGGGACACACACACCTGTTTAAGACCATATGGCAGCACTTAGCCTTTACACGCCCTGAAGGACAGAGTTTACTGTAATCTGCCGAGCAGGAGTGTGTTCATCTTTAATCTCACTGTATATTTCTTTTTAGAAAAATAACATTTAGATCTGTATTTTTCCTGCTGCTTTTTATGTGGAAAATAGTTTTAGGAATATGAATATATGAATGGAAGTTAAAGACACATTTTTCTGCTTTGCCATTTCAGACCTGATGACAAGGGTATAAAATGATCTCATTAATTGTAATAACAGATCTTACAACTCTTATAATTGTATGCAGTTTGTACATGATTGTTCAAACAAGTGAATACATTTGTGTGTGAGCAAAGAAAATCCTTCTGATCTTCCTTTATAACTCAATATCTGGGTAAATTATGTCATTAACCCCAGAGGAATAAACATTTGGAATTTAAACTGGGAATTATTTCATTTGAAAATTAGTGAAATTTAGATGGATTCTGAGATGGACAGTTTTTTTTTGCAGATTTGAGTGTTTGTTTGCACAATTGTAAATCTTGTTTCTTGTCTCTGATCATGATATATGAAGTAGAATACTGGCATGTAACTGCCTGCATAGTGCAGATCTTGAGTTATAAGAGTTAACTCATGATACTCATGGTCTTCTGTGAATAAAATGGTTTGGGCTTTTGTGAATTTCAAAAATACAACAATAATTTTAAAAAATATGCTTTATTGGTCAATTTCCAGACCAACGTTTTCCTCATGTAGAAATGATAAAATGATTTAAATCTGAAAACATAAATTATGAACAAAAGAAAAGTGAAATGTACAAAGACGTATGCAACTTCAGAGCATAACAACAATTTGAGGCCAAAAACACAGAGGAAATGTAAATAACAACATAAACAACATTGTCAACAAGCACTATTTCAGTACTGTGAGAAATGGAAACATCTGTAATCCATAAAAGCCGGTCAATGTGACCGAGAAAACCTCTCCACAGGAATTCAATTAAAAAAAAAGACTCTCTCAAACTTCTGAACCATAAAACTGCATTCCAATGAAAATCTGGTTATATTTCTACACTTATATAGCGAGACTTAAACAGGGTAATATATTTAACATACACTATATGGACAAAATATTGGGACACCCATGTATTCATTGTTTCTTCCAGTATCAAGTGTATTAAAAAAAGAGTTTATCCTACTCTACTATCCAGGGAAGGTTTTCTACCATATTTTGGAGCGTTTCTGTGAGGAATTGTTTGCTTTCAGCGTCAAGAGATTTAGCGAGGACAGAATGTTCAATGATCACCACCCAACTCCCCAACTCATTCCAGAAGTATTGGATGGAGCACCATCATTCCAAAGAACACAGTTCCGCTGGTCCACAGCACAATGCTGGGGAGATATATATCCCTCTAGCCTCATTTAGCATTAGGCCAATAACTTTATGTTTATCTGATCCAGGAAGTTCTGTTCTATCGGCAATGCTTTTCCTCACGGACAACACAAGCTGAATATGTGCATTTACTCATCCCTATCAGCAATTGGTGTAACTTAGAAGGGGTGTCCACAAACATATGGACATATAGTGTATCTGTAATGAATACTGCAAGTGTTTCCTCAGGATAATGCCTTTAAGTAATGCAGTTTACAGTGAATTCTACTGGCTCATTCTTGGTAAACCACTGTTTGGTCCATAATTTAGACATTACACTTTTGTAAACAGTCTTGTTTACCACTGTCGTAGGCCAAGCCATAAAGCTGTGACCTGGGTTAGACCTCTTTTCAGAGATGTTTTTAAGAGAACTCCTCCCTGCAGATCTGTCTTGACATGCAGCTGATCCAGACACTGACCTGCTGTCATAAAACTTGTTTAGACAAGCTGGAGTTCAGGCTCAGTCATGCTGAATGAACGAGTGGAGGCCAGTTTTAATTTGTACTGGCATTCAGGCTCAATCCTCAGCTTCAGTCACATTCATCAGACCTGTTCCAGCACCTCAGTGTTCTAATAAAGACATCGGAGACTTGGAGGACAGTTACAGAGATCTTCAAGCACCAAGAAAAAGGCTTTTGGCGGGACAGGTGGTGAAGTAACGGACACCAGGAGTGACTCGTTTAGGTCTGTTGCACAGAGTCTCAGAAAACACAGACTTCCTAAGACTTGTTCTCAATGACGGCTGGTGCTATCATCATCACAGTGGATTTGAGTGGATAGTAGCGGCCACGCCAGGTTTTCCAGAAGACTCCCTGTTTCCGTTGGTGCCTCTGTTTCGGAGGGGCACTGATGAAGTACCTGCCGTTCAGGTTGGACTTTCCACAGTTGCTGAACCACCAACCACCTGGAAAAGGACAAGACTGTTGTAGTTTGGTGCAGAAATATTTCTAATGTCAATACTAAACTATGCCCTGTTGTTTCTTAGTGGACCAAAATGCTTCTACTTTACTATCACAGTTGTTTATAAGCTTACCAGAGAGATGTTTGGCACAGTTAAGGTCGTTCTTCTGGTCATTGTCTTTGTCTCTGGTAGAGAAGGCTAGGCTGGAGGACTCAGAGGCCAGGGCACTTTCCAGATGTCCAGTCGGGGGAGCCAGGATACGCAGAGAATAGCCGCTTTCCTCTCCATTCAACCGGAAGTGGTATGTAACAGTCTGCTGGTCATCTCTCCAGTCTAACATTTGGATCTTGAGGATGTATTCTCCATTTTTGGTTACTCTGTACATCTTCTCTAGGCCAAGCCAGAACTCACCTGCAGAGGGGAGAAGGAGAAGGTTAAACTTCACGGTCAGCCAGTCCTGATTATCTCATTAAAGCCCAGATAATTAAGACCCCTGGTGTGAATAAATCCTGAAAGTCTATTAGGGAGCAGAGCTTTAACTTGTGTTTTCAGAACTCAGAACTGACAGGATTCTCCTCTCCTAATCTGACATTTGCGATCCTCATTAGGAGGTATTTATTTCCCATGATTCACAGTGTGCTACTGCTGTGTGCTAACATGGAGTGCTAGTCTGACTTCTGACGGTTGTCTGTGGTTGGAGTAACAGAAAGGAATGTAAGCACGCACTTACCGTCAAGGCTTCCGAAGCCACTCTGGTAAGAGTCCCACAGCTGGTCAAAATCCACTGAGCCATCCTGCCTTCTCTGGATCACCGTCCACCCACCCTCTATGTTTAAAAAAAATAACAATGATCAGAAAAGAGCAGGAAAATCTAAGTAACAAAGAAATATTATAGTGTGTGAAATGCCATTTTAATATTTTCTCAAATATTTCAGGTTGTGGTAAACTAGGGGTTTATTGTGGACAATATGGGTCTTATTATAGTAAATGTGGGGCATATTGTGGTAAATTAGGGGTTTATTGTGGTAAATGTGGGGTAGGTTGTGTTAAATGAGGGTTTTAGTAATAATGTAATAATCGAGTGCACTAAAAAATATTTTGAGTAAATTCACTTGTCCATTTGTTCATTCTTTTCTCAGTTTAGGTGACCTGTACTTCCTATAATAATTCCTCAGCCTTACCTGAGGTCATTTCACAGAACACCTCAAAAGGCTGCGAGTCAGCGGGCTGAATGGTGTACACTCCGCTGGAACTCTCTCCTCTCTGGAACAGATCGTGGCAGTTTGAGGCGATTGCTGAAAAACAGAAAATTAAAAACACGTTTAGAAAAACAGTTGTTCTTATTCCATTCCACAGCCTTTAAGAATACTAGCAGACACTCCAAACATAAACCCATCTGGCAATATGGTGAAAGCAGCTGGTGTTGATGCAAGTTTGATTTGATGAAACTGGTTCTTATCTGAAGAACCTTGAACCCTGTAAAGTTGTGAACAGCCAACAGGGAACTTGATATCAACTCGAGGACAACAGTCCGATCCTCCAACATGTTCTCACATAAACATCACATTTATTCGTTGTGTAATTTTTGTATAATTTGTTGTACTTGTTTATGCAGATGTTGTTATTTGTTATAAATGTGTATTTTTTATGTTTTTTTCAGACATGAAGTTCTATAAAATGTGTGTAGCTCTGAGTGTGTAAACATGACCTTTCCCCCAGTTCCCAAGAACACTTCACTATGTCTCAGGCTTCAGAACACACACACACACACACACACACACACACACACACACACACACACACACACACAACAGCATTCCTCTACCCCCCTCATCCCTGCACCCCCCTCACCCTCAAGTACCCCTCCCAGTCATGCATCCTTCACGTGCACTCTGAGTGGACACTGTGTGGACAGTGTGTGGAACCTGAGAAGACAGTGTGTGGATGCTGAGTGGACAGCGCATGGGCACTGAGTGGACATTGTGTGGACAGTGTGTGGATGATAACTGATCTGAGGTCTGCTATGTTTAAACTGCTGATGGTTGTTTCAACTGTATTAGTGCTATTTGATAAATGATGCTTAAACACTAATCTGATCTTTCTGGTCTGTGTTTTATTCATCCATTTAAATTCCAATAAGTTAAATCGGATTAAATGATTAATTCCAGAAAATCAGAGATGAAGTTCCTCAATTCATAGATTTTCTGAACTTTACACACTAATTCCCCAATGGCAGAGGGGTGAGTGTGTGTGTGTGTGTGTGTGTGTATGGGGGAGGGGGGCTGTCTCTGACAGATCTGGGGGAAAGGTTGCACATTCTTGTAGGAAATGAGTGTTTTTCTTCCTTTGTGACGGAATAAAAACCGAGTGTCCTCCAAACAGACGGGGAAGTGTGTACAAAGTTCAACTCCCTAAAAATACACCCACCCCCGCAGGGTGGTCTCTCTGGCTGTGAGCCAGCAAGTCTAATCTGATTCATGACATTACACACTCCATGCAGAGAGATTTAATACACCCCTCCCCAACACCAAGGCCTATCTGGGACTCTGACTCAAAAGACTGCTCACCTCTTACCCACCTGGAACTATTCCAAACCCACCAAAACCAAACCCAACTCTGACATCACACTGTCAGGAGACTTCAATGTTCTCATTTCTGTTTACATTTAACCCACTTACAGGACCCCCCCCAACACTAATGCTAACACTAACCAGACTCACACATACAGTCAAACATTTTAAACTGACAAGAAAAATTCAGCAGCTCCGATTATAAAAATTGACTCGAGTCAGAGACAGATCTGACTCTGCTTAGAACAGAAATCAGTCAATTTAAATTAGACTTGATTCACACTGAGAAATCAGAGAGTTCAGATCAGTGAAATCAGACTAAAGTCAGATCAGAGAAATCAATCTTAATTAAGATTAATTGAATGTGGTCATTAAAATTACAGAATCAGAAATTTCAATATGAGAATAATATTTCACAGATCTTTGTTCTGGACATAGTCTGTCTGCTTCTCTCTCTCTCTCTCTCTGTCATGCAGCTCTTTAAATCTCTCAGCTTCTCCCCAGAAGTCTGACATCTCACTAAATCAGATAATGTCAGATTAACACACTGTGATTACTGCCGAAGCAGCCAATGCTAAAGCTCAACACATGTTCCTGCAGACTAGTGATTAAAGTAATGCTGAATAAAACTGCCCAATGTTATACAGCTGTATTGTACTCTGTATTTAAACGTGAATTACCT